>CM025782.1:15485713-15598724 GCA_014636745.2 Centella asiatica
CTTTTCTATACTCTTTGAGCTAGCTATATTATAATTATTATATAACAAAAAACATTATTTCACCACTATTTATCAAACCCCAGTCCCTCCATCCCCCAACTCAATACCACGTCTTCTAGAAAAAAAAACATATACTTGAACAAATAAGTTTAACAAGAATAAATAATTTAAAAAATAAATCAAAGCAAATTAAAATTTTAAGATATATGCAAAGACTCATCCCAACAAATTAATAAAAACCCACTTTCACATAGCAAGAAATAAAGAAGAAGATTGCATACCCAAAAATTTTTGTTGTTGCAGAAATCTATTTCAAGTTATGGTATGGAGGATGAAAAATAGAATTAAGGAGAAGAAGATATATAGGGGAGAGGAGTAAACCAAAAGAACCTGTCTTTCCTGATTATTTTTTTGTGTCAATTTTGTGGAATAATTTTGTTATTTTTAAAATTAACAATACGAAAAGTGTGGCTTACTGGAGAAGGGTGGGTGGGAGGAGGGGGTTTTGGGTAATTTAATTCACATGTTGTGTGAAAATTTCTACTTTCTAAAAAGGTTTTAATTCCCTTATTATTATTTTTTAAAATGTTATCCAAATAACTATATAAATTATCACTTCATAAGAAGTGGAAATTTTTAGATAAATAAATGTCAACCAACAAACACACAGTAATACTTAAATATTACATACCAAGAAAAATTATAACGGAGAAAAATTAATGTGTGAAAACTTACCGTGATAAAACTATATATAAAATTATAATTTCAACACTATCAAAAACAATCATAATTGATCTATGTACAAGTTAATGGTTATCGACTTTTTGTTACTTCAAGTAACATGTGTTTGTATGCAATCTACTTGTACACATTTGGGCGTAATTAAGAAATTATGCAAACTACTGGTTACCATCCCATAGAGGTCATATATATATATATATTACACACTCAAAAAATCCATGTATTTACATAAACATTTAAAAATCTACACAAAATATGGAATCAAAGCTTGTGAAATAGGAATAATAATAAAATCTAGGAACCTTTCTAAAACTGAGGTCCAATCATATAAGTAGGAAATTGATGCTTTCACAAGCACCGTCGATGTCACACGATAGAACAGCTTGGTTCTCTCGTCTCATAAACAGGATACGTCGGTGCAACACCGTAATAAGCAGGGTAGGAGAGAGGCGGCGTGGACCAAACCATAGGGATCACGGTGGCGCCGCCATTAGCAGCAGTCGTCATCTGATCCATGTCAATCGGACCAACACTCACCAAATCTGCGCACCCAACTTTCTTCCTCAGCAATCTTGTTAGTTCAATTGTGTCAATTTGTTCTCCAATTACCTCTATTTGATCCATTTCATCCCCTGTCAATGCTACTGATTCCACCCCTGCAACATATGCATATTTACATTGTAACTGATTGATACTGGGTAGTATTTTAGTATTTTTTGTAGTATTAAGAAATTACAATATAAATAAGAAATTACATTATAAATGGATGGATATAAAGGAAAATAGAGGTGGAAGAGAATAATTATAATATTTTAAGGGGAATATCGAAATGAGAAAATGATAGATTGTGTGTAAATTTTTAATTGTGATAAAATGAACAATTTTCATCTAGGAATGTGAGTTTAAAAATATACATAATCTTATGAGAAAAATAAAGTAAAAACTAGATGTTACACATAAATAATTTAACAAATAGTGTAAAAATTATCCTATTCATTCATTCTATTTCATCGAACCATACACACACCATAAGTGATTGATGGTTGATGATTTGGAATCTAAATATATATAGTTCCTAGAATACAGTACTTCCTCCGTTCAAAAAAGAACAAAAGAAGAAAAAGAAAAGAGTAACATTTCAAATTTAAATTTGTATCTTTTTTTAATATAATATTATATTTTTATTATTTGCACATTCATTTTCAGTTAAACAAATGAAATTAATATATAAAAAATCTAATATTACTATTTTTGTGAAACAAAAGGTGTATTCTTTGTGTAGAAATATATTTGCTACGTACGAGTAAACTATATATGTGCTCCTAAAGATTGCATTTATATATCTATTCTAATAAATATAAATAAAGAGAGTCTAAATTTTTTTTTAATTGAGTGACTATATATATATATATATATATATATATATATATATATTGTATTTTAGATAATATATCGATTATACTCCTTTATTACAAAAGTTATGCAATTATACGGTGACATTCTTGGTATATTTTGTATACTTCTAAATTTACATAAAATAAGTTTGAGAAAACATATAATTTAATTTTGATATGAAGTTTTTATTTATTTATTAAGATATAAGTTACAAAGAATAAGCAAGTGTTTCTTATTTTTGTTTGATGTACAAACTTACAATAAGCACATTTGACCAAATAAAATTACTTATATAGCTTCCATCTTTTCAATTGTTTTCCTGTTATGTCCTTGTTAGTGGTTTTTACAATAATCCTTAATTAATATACTCAGTCAGATACTCTCAGAATTTATTTTTACTTCTTTTACAAAACAAGCTTATACTATACTTATATTTATAAGTAAAAACTTAGAATAACTTTTTCCTTATATATAAATTTAAATAAATCGTACCAAATAGACTCTATAATGCTCTCTCTTCATGTTATACCAAAGGCATCACCTTATGGCCTTATATATATATATATATGACACCCTTTTTTTCATATGAATATAAATGAGAGATGAAAACTTGATTTCCCCTTACCACGAGCAGTAGCTGCAATCTTCAATGCTTTGGTGCGAGATTTTTTTGGGTCGGACATTGTTACCTTAATCACTATCCTTTTCTGCACCCACCACAACAAAAAAAAAAAAAAGAAAAAAAATAAAAAAAAAAGAAAGAAAGAAAAAAAAAATGAAGAAGAAGATCAAGTTAATTTGGATAAAATAGTTTTGGCTTGCTTTGACACTGAATTCTTTGCATAAAAGGAATATGTCTTAGTATTTACCTTCATTTCTTTATGGTTTTGACGGCGTTGAGAGAAATAGAAAGGGGGTTATTGCTAATAATATTGTTCTGGTATTCAATGAAATCAAAGTTCACTATTTATAGAGGGGTGCCATTAAAGGAATAATTTTTGGCAGATGACGTCAAGGAGATGACTCGTTGGTTACATAACCAGCTAAATAAGTCGAGATTGTTGTCAATGTTTAAGTTATTAATAAATTCATTAATTTTGAAGAAAATTGAAAGAAAGTTATAAAAAAATTATGGTTGTTATGATTTGAAAGTTTTGCCCTATCAATATAAAATAAATTACTATGGAAGACTTGATCAACAAAAGAGATGTGTAGTACAGTAGTCAGCAGAGGAGGGAAAATTAAGCATTAAAAAGAATATACGGGCATATATAAAGACAGAGGCGAAATTTTATTGAGGGACTAGTGAAAAAAACAAGATTAGAGAAGAAAAATATAAAAAATAATATCGAATTTTTATAAAATTCTAGAAACGATGATAAAAATTTTAAAAAATGAGAAGTTGCGGTAGAAAATAAAGGACAATACATGAAATCCAAGTATAGTTTTTATTAAAGTCAACTTGACTTCGTCCCTTCCGTGGTTATGCAAGTCAAACTTTCCGCTTCTACCGGTGATAAGTTGTACGGAAACAAAAACAAAAACAAAATCAAAATAATGAAAACTGGTGTGTAAAAATCAAATCGTAATTAAAAAAACAAAGAAATTTAACTGAAAAAAACCAAAACTGCTATGGAAAACTGAAAAATTAAACCAATATAAATCAAGCAGCACAGTTTGGTTACAAAATTCAGTTAATTTCTATAACCAAATTGAAAATAATCAAAACTAAAATTTCTAAATTATAAGATTATATAATTAAATATTTATTAACTAATTATTAAAATAAAAGTAATTTATTAAAAATTATATCATATATACTGCTCCTATTTTACACATTCATATTTTGTATTATTGTGTGGGATAAAAATAAAATAAAATTTTATAACTTAGCTCGTGCTTGTTTTGATTTGATAAAATTGTACGCACCATTATATATATTGAAATAGTATACGAATATTACACAATTATCATATCTCTTGCCTATTTTTTAAATACCAAATTTGAGTAAAATTTTATGATTTGTATTTCAATTAATTCGATATTTTTAATATTATTTTTCAAGTGAGTTTAATTATTATTTATCTATATTTTGCATGCTATATTAAAATGAAAAAATAAAAATTTTAAAATCCGTGCATAGTACATATAAATTTGTAATAATAAATTTAATTATAATAATTTATTCTATTATTTTAGATTTGACGGAAGACTCGTTACAAATTGATTTAATCGTTATCGTTCATTTATGATAAATTACATAATTATGTTTTATTATTTATTTGATTATAATCATTTTAATTAAATAGACTTAATTAGTGATCAAGATTATACTTGATTTGATTGTAATTATTTTATTATAGATTTTTTTAATATAATTAAATTGTAGATTTTATTATTGTTGATCATATATATTCCGCATAATTTAGTAGCCATGAATCTATAATTACATGAATCTACAGTAAAACCTCTATAAATTAATATTTGATAAATTAATAACCTCTTTAAAATAATAATTTGTCTCGGTCTCAAGTTGGGTCAGTTCAAAAAATGAAAGATTTTAATAAATTAATAAGATAATAATTTTTAGAAAGACCATGTACTAAAATATGGTCTCAACAATATTATAAATTAATAATTTCTTAATTACATATATATTTAAGATACTCTAAAATATGAATCAATTGTTGTTTGGTTTTTTTTTTTTGAAATTCACATCTACGTGAATTTCATCTCTTATTTTTCTCATTATATTTAGAAGTTCCGATGTCGTATTTTCGTATTGTAACAAAAAATTGTGAAGAGTTGTTGACGCTATTATTGTTTTCTTTCGCGTAACTGGTTCCAAAACTACCGAATCATTTTCATAAATTAATCTCTCTTTAAATTAATAAATTTCTTCAATTCCGAAGGTATTAATTATAGAAGTACTATATATATACAATTGGGCAAAAGGAAGTATGTGTCCTGCAAAATTATGTATGTCTTTAATTATAAATTTGATTGGAAGGACATAATTTTTATTTTTTTTTAGAACTGTAAAAATAATATTCAAATTTTAGGGGTAAAATGATTTCGTTTCGCTCAAATTTAATACTATTATATGCTGACCGAAAAAAAAAATAATACTACTATATACTTATGTGTCTGTTAGGTATAAATGATGATGATGCTTAGAATTTTGTTTGTGCATCTGTACATACTTAGGGTGTTTTATAAATCTAAGTATATGCACATATTTTGTATCCATTGATGATCAACTTAATCATCAGGGGATGAAGTATTTCACACTAGACAAGTCATTAGTTGAAATTTGTAAAGGACTTGAGAGTGAAGAAGGATCTCTGTTGTTACTCAAAAACATTTTAAGTATTCCGCACATTAGACATTCCAAACAAAATCAACAAAGTTTCAGTGATTAAAACCGTCAGGAGAACCAATCAGGGGATGAGAAAGGTAGATCAACCCGTCAGAGAAATACGTCAGGGTATGGCAGTGGCAAGTCAAACTCATCAGGGGGAATGCGTCAAGGTATAATAGTGACATGCCAACCTGTCAGGGGAACTCATCAAGGTATGACAGTGTCAAGTTAACCCGTTAGGGAAACCTGTCAAGGGAAATGCTCAGCACTGTATCAGTGGAAACATCAGTGGATGCTTTGAGTCTTAACGTCAGGGGATCAAGAAGCATTTGGATATCTCAAATGAAGGTTGAAGCACTGATCGAGTCTTAGACAAGACTTGTCATCAGGGGATCCGAAAGCACTGATCAAGTCCACATCAGGGCTTGCTATCAGTGGACAGTTATGACTGCATACACTCGTCATCAGGTGTTACACGCAAATCAATGAATCTTATTACAGAAGAAAGAGATATAAACTGGAAAGATATTTTTTGAAGTTTGGTGGTCTAATGATAACTCTCGATCATTAAATGCACGCAGATCAGGGGAAGAAAAAGAAGTAACAAAAGTAATAACAGTCTGACACATAATTCGTAAAGGATATCGATGTGACATATATGCGGCTAAGTTGAAAAGAGCAGCATGTCCAAGCACGTGGGTTCAACTACTGATCTTCTATATATGCAAAAGAGTTCTCATTACACAAAGGTGTGGATATCTAACGGATTAACTAACACAAATAGAAGCATACAAACACTAGAGAGAAATTTTGTAATATATCTTGAGAGAAATATTCAAAGAAAGTAAGAACATAGTGAGTGTGAATTTGAAACTGTAACTTGTTACAAATTTTGTAATTGTTTAATCACATTTGTGGTTAAACAGATTTCTAGAAAAATATCAAGTTTTAATACAATCATTTTAACTTGAATGCTTGTGTGTTCATTTTAAAGTCATTATAGTTTTTTTGATATTGTATCTATTTCCATCAGTGCTTAACAAGTTTTTAAAGATCAAAAAGTTTTGAGTGTTTGTATTAAACTCTCCTTTTACAAACACTTGAACTTATTTTGTTCTAACAATGTCTTAGACACATATTCATTTTTCTTTATGCAATTTTATATTGTACTCTGAAAGTTTGTTCGTTTAAATAATAAGTTCAAAATATGCATACCTAAATCTCTAGAGAAATCAAAGATTTTAATGGAATAGGTTGTGTAACATATTACTTTATAATGATAGAAATCCTTAGAATTAAACAAAATTTACCACTGTATATTTTCAAAACTTGCATTAATTTTATAATTATATGGCTTTGTCCTTAATTCCATTTTTATATTAGACTTTTTTTTACCATATAAACACTTCCTAGGACAAAAAAATAGTTCCGTGTTTTTTTAGCAAGCGTAAAAAATATTTTTATAACTACAAAATTCTTTATCCAAAAGATTTAGATGTAAGAATTGAGAATACACAATTAATGAAAGGATATCAGGCATCAAAATCAGCTCAAAACACTGACAAACTCAAAGAAAACACCCATAAAATATCAATTCAAAATCAGCTTACAGAAAATATTTCCATTTGATTAAAACTTAATTTAAATTATTCCCTTATAAAATAATTGATATTAATAATTTAATATACCATACAATCATAAAATATTTTTAAAGGCATAAATGGTTGCAATTTAAAATTTGAGAATTTAACCTAGTAAACTAAAATCCCAACTTTGTCGCTGGATAGTAATTAAAGTGAATTTTTTTTAACGATTTTATCTAAAGTCTCCTTGATGTGGTTGATGGACATAAATGTAATAAAAGGGTGGCCCACATAAGTGTAAAGTCTCCTTCTTTCCTCGTGTTTGGACTGTGCTCCATAGTCCCACCGTCCCCCACGAATAAGTGTTAACACTTCATTTTCAATGGCTATCAAATACGCTTATTTAACTTGAAAACGTGTACTTTCCTTTCTCTCTACAAATATTTTTATTTATTTATTGGATTATATCTATACCTAGATATTAAAGTAGTAAGAGAAGAAATATATGATATATAAGTATGTAAAATTCTAAAACATAAAAATAAAAATTGGTAATGTCTCAAATTTTAAAATAATTTCACAATTTTGAAAAATTTTTGTCCTTTCTGCTAGTGTTAGTAGCGGAAGGGGTATTTTTTTTAAAACAAACATTCCCTTCCGCTACACTGGCGGAAAGTCAAAAAAAAAAAAAATTCCCCTTTCTGCCACTCTTACTGGCGGAAAGGATAAATTTTTTTTTTCTCTCCGCCAGTCTCATTGGCGGAAGGCAAAAAAAAAAAAAATTTCCTAAAACGACCTACAAATTGAAATGGAGTGAGTATGTCATATGTTTTCAATGTAATAGATTATATTATACTGAAATCTCAAATTGTATAACATACAATGAATAAATACAAATATATAACACACCATCGACAAAAAACATATATATTACACTGAGAAACAAATTGTATTACATCTGAATCAAAAATAATTAAAAGAAATACAACTTCACTCATTGATCGTACATATTAATTATTACTCTTCATCAGAATCCATCATAAGTGATCTTGTCATCATGTACCCTCTAGGGGGACCCCTAACCATTCTTTTGTGCAGTTCCCAAGCAAGACGTAAGCGAAGAATGGATGCATCTTGAACAGTCCATTTAGCTGCAGTGGGATTTAGTCCACGTGAGATTACGTCCATATATTTACAAATGTAAACCCCACAATCTGAACCATTATGTTGTTTCGCCACTTCAACTTTCTTCCCGAGTTTTGCATCTCTTGGGGGCCAATTGGTTTCGGGGTCAGCAAATCTTAGCAAGATAAGTACAAGAGTCTTCTGCTCAATTCAAAAATAAAAATTAGTAAGTGACAATAACAAATTAAAAACCATATGTAAATCAACATAAAATATTTTGTACTTACCGCAACTGCAATATCCGCCTGGTATCGCGCATCCAACTGTGTCGGAGTCATCTCAGGATGCATGGGATCAATGATTTTTATTGCCCATGCCTTAACATTGAACATCACCAGGACAAAATGTTCGTGTATGCGGGAATGGAATGACATGAATATGACATCACATTCCGAAACACGTAAACCATTTTGTTCTACAAAGTGCTGTACAAAGTCAACAACATTTGCAATATCAGTTTCGACTCCGGCATTTATCATGGTTTGACCCACGACAATGAAGAAAGTCGGCAGATAGTAGAAATTATTTTTTAACTTCTTTCTCGCCCGTGTTATGACGGCGTCTCTTTCTGCCAACAATTCTTGGTTTTAGTGAAAATTAAAACAACACGTTAACCAAATTAATATCAAATTATGACAACAAAGAATTACAATAACAAAGACAAGAATTTTTTCATACCTAGCTAGGCATATGTCTTTGGTTTTAGTGGAAAACAATATAGCACCACATAACCACAGTATGTACGCTCTTGTGTAGATAGCTATATAGTCAACCGGTGGATCCTCTGGCAGTTCACGAAAATACTCCAACAGCCACGTCAAACGGATACCACCACCGTGCTTTACTTCCTTGTAGAACTGGTTATAGAACCGTTCACCAAAATAGTCTTGAAACAATATTTTTTGTTCCTTCTCGGATAAGACACCACAAGTAAGAGGTTTCCCGTTAAAGGGTAAACCGATTATATAGTGGATGTCATCCAATGTGATTGTCGCCTCACCGCTATTAAAATGAAATGTGTTTGTTGATGATCTCCATCTTTCCACTAATGCAGTAACGAAGGATGCATCGTTTCTTGGAAATATACATCCGTATGTAAATGTATGCATTCCAACTGCATTAAGTATATCCTTCTGTGCGTCACTCACCATCCAAAAATCATACCTCTGATTACTCTGTTGAGCAATGTCGAGTACTCTGAATTCATTCGTGTTGTATACGTGAGTAGATATATGAGTTGGTTGATCATCCAACAAACTGTTATATTCGGGACTTGGATTTAAATCATAATGGTCCATTGCAACCTACAAAATATTGAAAAGGCTTAATCAAACACTGCACACACACAAAACATTGCACAAACACAGAAAACACAGACACACACACGGCACTCACACAAAACACACACACACACATTGCAAACACACACACACACACACACACAAAAACTGCACACACACACACACACTGCACACAAACAGACACATACACACACTGCACACACATACAAAAATACACTGCACACATACACAAAAACACACTGCACACTACATACACACACACACTGCAGACACACACACACACACACACACTGCACACACACACACTGCAACTTTTAAATTTGTATAATTATTAGATTAAAAATAAATTTTTGATAAAAATATTCATATTATCCTTTAAAATGAGTATTGAAAAATAAAATAATTTAAAATTAATAAAAAGTGACAAAATAAAGAGTTGAAAAGAAATAATGTGACATTTTATATTGAAAGGATAATTCAAATAAATAAAATGAATAAATTTTCTATTTAAAAATAATACTACAAATAAATAGAATATGTTACAAATGACGCGAGACAAAAGAATTAATTAAAATAACAATCTTTGCTTCGTAAATTTCACACACACTGCACACACATACATTGCACGCATAAATTTACACACACTGCATACATATACACACATGAAAGTATACATGCACAAACATATTCAAAATATTAAAAATCAAAATTCAAAACTGAAATTAATATAAAAAAAAATTTATAATTTCGAAATTACAAACACTTACTTGATTTGGGGCGGTAAACAGCGGAATCGAGCGGAAGGGAGTAAAATTTGGAATTTGTTTAGATGGAAGAAGAAGAAATTTTATTTGGAAGAGAGAAAGGAAGTAACGGCGGAAGGGGAGAAAAAGAAGAAGGGAAATAAACCTAGCTAGGGCGGAAGAAACAAGGAAACCAAACGGGAAGAGGAAACAAGGAAAAATTTTTAAAAAAAAAATACCCCTTCCGCTACTAACACTGGCGGAAAGGAAAATTTTTTTTTAAAAAAATACCCCTTCCGCTACTAACACTGGCAGAAGGGAATTTTTTTTTTAAAAAAATTCCTTTCCGCTAGGGGCCATGCCCCTTGGACCCCGCTAGGGGCCTCCCGACCCCTAGGACCCCGGCAAGGGGGGGTGCCCCCTTGACCCCCCCGCCGTAGCGCACGATTGTCGTGTACCCAAATATGTTTTAATTGTTTAAATCATGTTATTATGTGCTTATTATGATATGCATGGTGCACCGTTATGGCCTTACGACCCATAGGTTAGTGGTTTTGGTTTTGAAATACGGCTTGCATGTCGTGCCTTCTCTTATATCTGGATGTAATATTTTCTTCTCATCTTACTCCCCTCGAATGTAACTCGAGGTTTCTTTCTATAATGTAATGTACAACATAGAACATTTTAGTATAGGTTTCATTATTATGTAATCTATAAAGATGACCAGGAGAAGATGGAGATAAGAAAAAGGATGCATGCAAACGGAGTTTCAAGAAAGTTGCCAAGTTTGAAGATCAATTACCACACTAAACTGACGTTCAATCTTTTCGCCAGTTGTCAGTGAGAGTGGAAAGGAGAAATTTTTTTGTTTTTTTTGGCCTTCTGCCAGTGTAGCGGAAGGGATTTTTTTTTTTTTTAAAAAATACACCTTCCGCTACTAACACTGGCGGAAGGGAAAAAATTTTTAAATTTTTTTTCCCTTCCGCTGCTAACACTGGTGGAAGGGAAAAAATTTTGAAAATTTTTTGTTCCTTCCGCCAGTGTTAGTAGCGGAAGGGGTATTTATTTTTTTAAAAAAAATTCCCTTCCGCTACTAACACTGGCGGAAGGGGTATTTTTTTTTTTTGAGTTTGATCTCAAGCGTTGGATCATTCCTTGGACGGCTATAAATGTGTTAGCTACGAAAGACTCCAGAGCCAACGTTAGACATGGATCGGCCCTCTACACACACACACACACACACACACACACACACACATATATATATATATTGAACTTAAATAATTTCAATTTCAAATTTTAATGAACTAAAATATATACAAACATATATTTAATTAATACAATATCTTCCATTCTATATACTTAAAAAATGAGAGAATAAATTAATAAGTTAACAAAAAATCACTAGATAATTTTTAATTATTCCAACCAGAGTTATGTGTTTCACTCATTTGTTTTATTAGTAATTCTTAATTATTTTATTTTTTTTGAAAATACAAGTTTAAATTAACACTTACTAATACAACTCGTGTTGTGCACATTTTTTTAAATATGTAAAAAATAAAAAATAAACTGCAGCTTACATTTTTAAAATATGGGCTATACTGAATTTTTAAAATTTTTGCAATATTTATAAGAAATCCAACCTTATGGATGGTCAAATGAAAGGGTATTAAAAAAAATAAAAATTGATAAATTTTCATAAATTTTGGTGATGTATTAAATAGTTTTTTTAACTACTTAAAATTATAAAAGAATTAATTATCGTAAAATTGCTCAACTTGCATAACTATAAAAGTCATGATAAACATCATAAAAACATGTAAAATTTATAAACTACTTTATTTTTCAATATTGTTTGCGATTAGATTTATCAAAAACAAATATAGAATATAAAATTACTAGTTACAACCCAGATTAAAAAAATAGGCCACTGAAAAAATATATATGTAGGGAAAATGGGAAATATGAAAATAGGTTGCAACCTATTTTTTAAAAATAGGTTGTAGTAATTTTTTTAATTATATTTTGTAATATTTTTACAAAATCTAACTGTATGGATGAATAGAGCATTCAAAAACATGAAAATGTACAAATGTTTTTGATTTTTGCTGATGCATAGAGTAATTTTTATAATTATATAAAATTATATAAAAATTTACCCTTGAAAAGTTCTTGAACTTGCATCATTAAAAAAACTATGATGCGCATCGTATAAATTTATAAGATTGTATACTCTATTACTTTTTAAGGTTGTTTTTTTCAAAAACATAAAAAAATTATAAGAAAAATTACTACAACTCAAAATTAAAAAATAAGTTGCAACTTATTTTCCGTAATCACAAACTAGCTAATGAGGCACACACATATTGTGTGTGAAAAAAAATCTTTAATTTATAATTTAATGAATTAAACATGCAAAATGTAATTAACAATAATTTATTTTATTCTAACATTTCAAAAATAATAATACAAATGATACATATTAACTGACCCCATGACTATGTTAACCCCTTTCCATAAATTATGATTAATGATTCCAGAATAAAGGTTCACGAATGTAACCTTCATGCGGTTACATGTGTCCCCGGAGTTATATATATATATATAGTGGGCGTTTGTTAGTCTCTTAATAGTTCTGAATTTAATCGGTAAGAGGACAAGTTTTGTTTAATAAACAAAAGTCAAGTGTTCGACTTCCCTTGCAAAAAAAGAGTATGAAACAATATTGAACCATTAAAAAAGTGCTGAACGATTTTTTTGTACAAAAATGCCTCCTATTCATTTAGTTTTACTATATATATGAGAAAAAGAAAAATGGTTGTAGTCTATTCATTAATTACAAATTTATTTTTTGTAGTGATTTAGAAAATTCAACCATACGAATAAGAATTATACTGAAAAGTAAAACCATTTAACTTTTAAAAAATGTCTACAATAACTTTTATAGTAATATAAGTTAAAAATATAAGAAAAAGGGAGGTGAGTGACTTTGTTTGTACGAAGTTTTCAAAATTATACTATAAAAATGTTAAATTACATTAGTAAGCTCCCTACTTCAAGTCATTTTTATGGCATTTACACATACAAAATCCGTCATATCTATAAATCCCTAAAAATATTTTATAAAGTAGTTATGAAAAATTTTAGAATTTTCATATTTTAACTATATTATCCATGGTGTTGGATATTCTAAAACAATGCATGAAAAAAGAAAACGAGAGGTAGTATATTTTCTTTTTTCCATATAAGACTGGTTTTAACTTCCATGCAAAAATATAACAACATACAAAATGTAGAATTTATATATGAAAATATTCCGCATTAAAATTTCGCCGACCGAAAGAACTGTGGCTGCATGTTTTCTCGGTTCGTTGCCGGACCATCCCCGGTCTTATGGGTTTCGTTTGATAGTTTTCCTTCCATACTTTTTAACTTGTTATGCTCTATTGTTTTCTGTAGACTTCCACTAAGCCAGCTGGTGGGACAAAGTTATGGGTGTGCATGACTTGGTTACCGCTTGTAATCGTATAAAATCGTAATGTGCAATTTTTAACATTTTAATAATTGTAATTGTGGTTAATCACACTATTTTGATTATGTACTATTTCGGTTAATAAATTGCGGTTTCGGTTTTACACATAGACGATAAAATATTTGAATAACAACCTTTTATTAAAAATTTGATATAATCATAACAAAACTATCGCGACAATTAACAACGACTCAAAATAGTTGATATTCTACCATAATAATTATAAAACTTCATAATTATGTTATGGACAATTGAATGACAATTTACATAGAAATATATAAAACTCCATTAGTTAACTATAAACACAACTTAAAATCAATGAATACAAAAATAAACTATATTATTGTAAATGAATTTATTTATATACATGATACTCTATTACTTGAATACAATATTAAGAAATTAGTTTATGAATATAAGATTTATCATATGTAAGTAATGAATATTTGATTATATAATCCTATAAGTTATAAATTTCGATTTCAGTTTTTTTAATTTGGTTATTGGCACTAACCGATTGTTGTAATCAAACCGTATAGTTCGGTTAATATCTTTTGATTTTTTAGTTTTTTAAAGCGGTTAATGTGACGACCCCAAAATCCCTCACTGGTTCAGGATTTCGTCAAACGAAGGAAAAGATAACCACATATCCATTAATATAATAATTACTGAAAGAAATGATAAAAAAGAGGTATTACAACCCAAAATATTACATTTACAGCGGAAGCTATTCTATTTCTGTACTATAATTCAAAACATCACTTCTTAGATCCTCTTTCTTTCTTCCCTCCTTATTGGCATTACAAAGGCTAGCCAACCTCAGTAACCGATCATTTTTGCCTTTCCCTTGACCGAGAGCTCAACCTTTATATTCTATCCTGCAAGACATTAAATTTCAACAAGAATGAGCGGTCTATGCTCAGCAAGTATATAAACAATTTGGGAAATCAAAACTGAAATGTTTTAGAGAATTCAATTTTGCTAAGAGGCTTAGTGAATCGATACTAAAGCCTCAGAAATCTTTAAGGAATCTTTTAGGACTACTGATGATAAACAATTGTGTAATCCTTCTTTAAAACAAAATATAACTTCCTTGAAGTAAAAGTATCCATCAAGGGTTAAAACCGCTGGATCTGCTAACCATACAGTATACAGCTGGCCTAATTGTGCCCGTATGATCCCTCCTTGTGTGAACATACGTAGTCACATAATATTCCTCTAGGTCAGGTGAAGAACATATCAGCACATTTCCCTTCCTCTAGCCATCCATGTAGCATAACCCATTTCAGGAACATAGGATTCTCATTGATTGCACAGATATAATATTAAAAAAAATAGTTGATATAACAAAACTTCTTTATATCCATGCGCTTACATTCATATCATGCTAGCAGAAATTAAAGTATAGCATTATGATTCACAAGAAAATTAAATATCATCACTTTGTGTGCATGTCGGATCAATTGATCATGCGTTTAACTGAAATAAGCATAAGAGTGATAATATACTTGCCTCGGTCCTTTGCAACAAAGATTCAAATTCAACTAACTGGTGGATGAAAGATTCTGTACATTATGCAAGTAATATTTTAATACTTTAATAAGAATTTATGAAAGAAAATATGTATGTGATGTCCTTAAACTTTTATTGTGTTAAAGAATAACATCATAAAATAATTTTAAGAAAATAATGTTTTATAGTCTTGATAGCAAACTATGCATCGGAGAATAATTTTTTCATTAACAAACTCGTTAGGGACTGATATCCTTAGCCATCAGAGACTAGGAATTTCCTCCATCGGATACTAAGAAATCTCCTTTATCAGAGACTACAGAATTTCCTTCATCAGAGATACGAAATTTCCTTCATCAGAGACTATGACGTCATCAAGGACTGAACTTAGCCCATCGGAGACTAAGGAATGACGTCATCAGAGACTAGCAACTCATCAGGGACCTATGACGTCATCTTAATTCTATCGGAGACTAAGAGTGACGTCATCGGAGACTAACTTCTCATCAGAGACTGATGACGTCATCAGGGACTAAACTTTAACCTATCGGGGACTAAAGCTGACGTCATCCGAGAGTAAATAACTCGTCGGAGACTAATGACTTCATCGGGGACTAACCTTTAGCATGTCGGAGACTACGGCTGACGTCATCAGAGACTAAATAATTCATTAGAAACTGATGACGTCATCTTAACTCATCGGGGACTAAAAATATCTCGTCAGAGACTATCAATATCTCATCAGAGATTAAGAATATCTCGTCAGAGACTACAATATCTCATCAGAGACTCACATTAGAGCTCGTTTCTGCTATCATGGAAGGTTTATCATGAGCAAACTCAATCTAGGATGACTCATGGAGATGCAAAAGAGTATGAACTTAGCATAAATCTTTGATACTATGCATAAAAGAAACCAGGTAGAGTTCCAGGTTCTTACTTCTTCGTTCTTAAGAGTGAAATCAAAGTTGGTCTGAAAATAATTTTCGAAAGAAAAACTTGAAAATTTATGGATATGATATATATAAGCGAAACCCTGAAAAGATAAATTTTGGTAAAAGAGTTAAAATTTCATTTCGAATGAAGTATTTATAGAGTTCAAGAGCAGTAAACTTAAGGTTACGCATTGGAATAAAACGATTGGTTAATTTGGACGGTAAAACGGCTATTCATCATGACTTCTTGGTAGCAACCAGCTGCTGTCCTACATGCATGAAGACTTAGCCACCTAAACAGTTCCTAATTAAACACGTAATCACAAATGTTACGTAACCCTCTCCTCTTCCTCCATGCTGTTCAATATAATCTTATATGGGATTTGCTAATCCCCTTTTTAATACCTTTTTAAGGAACTTACCCTCATAATCATGGGTATCACATCATCATAAAAATTTTCATTGTAGATATGAATTTATCATTCATATTTAAAAAGGTAATCTTCCATGCAAAAATATAATAACATAGAATAAAATTATTTCTTATCATAAAATACATTTAAAATTTTCGAGTTCTCACAGTTAAATTTTTCCGATTACGTTTCTTAATTTTTTTCGGTTATGGTTTGATTTTTGCACACCCATCAACTCATTTGTTAAAAGAGCAAAAGGTGAATGCATTATTTTTAACAATTTTATATTTTACAATTAATAATACATTTTATACAATTTTTTAAACAATATTCTTTGATAATTTTCACTAGAATTTTTATTATACATATTTACAATATTAAAAAATCTATATATTACTATTATATAGTATTTAGTAAGACTGTTTTGCTTTTGGAAATACCTTATTCTCTAAATTTTATTCCATATATAATTATCAAAGTTAAAAAAATCTTATCACAAATCTGATTATCAGAATAAAAAATCAACCAGTGATCGTTATTATATATAAAACATAAAAAAAAAAATCAAGTACATCTCTTAAAATTAAATTATCATAATAAAAAAGAATGAAAGAATGAAAACCAAAAAAATTAACAAGATAATCAACAATTTAAAACTAAAAAAAAATGATCTACAATAATTTATATGATAAAAAAAATATAGAGCACAACAATAAAATTACTAAAATAATTTAAAAAATTAGAATTTTTTTATTTATTAAATTATTTTGATTTAAATTAAAGTAAAATATATTTTGTATTACACTATGTAAATTATTTTAGATAATTAAAATAACTTAAAAACTTTAAAATATTAAAAAAAACTTTAAAAACTAATGATATTATACACGCATCAATTTTCAAATTTATAAATATAGAACTAATGATATTATACATGAATTACTTATTACAAACTAAAAAATATTACACATTATAAACTCAATAATTTTAATCAATGCAAAAAAGAAAAAACTCGTGTTGTGCACGGGTCAAAAAACTTGTATTTATACTAATTCTCATTACATTATTTAATTTAATATTAAATGAATATTTAACTATATTATATAATTAAATGGTATGTACAATATATATATATATATATATGTGTGTGTGTGTGTGTGTGTGTGTGTGTGTGTGTGTAATACTTATAATATTATATATGTGATACTTACAATACATAATATTATATAATATATTATGTACTATATTTATATAATATAATTCATATCTTACATAATATAATATATAATATGTATTACATATTATAATTGATATAATATGAGTTTAAAATATATGCATACATGCATGCAGTTGAAAATTGTAAATGCACTCTTACTTACTCCGTATTACTTGTTTTAATTAAATGTTTTTATTCTAATAAAAATTAATATTGTAATATAGTTTTTACTTAGACTATGTAATAGGATTTAAAAATATATGCAACTTATTAAGTGAATTACGAGTATTAGCAAGACTTTGTATGAGTAAGGATGCACTACCAAAGATTTTGATAACAAGTCTATACCAATTCTAGCAGTCCTGGATGCCTTACTAATTTATATATTTTATTTAAAAGCACAAACACATTTTTTTTATGTCATTTTCCCCCTAATATTACCCCTTTTAAGTTCTTTTTCTTCCCTTATGACACTTTCCTAATTTAATTATATCTTCATTTAATTGTCCTAATCCAATTCTATTTTTATCAATTCATATTTAAATTAAAAGTTATTAAATTTGGAAGATAATTGATGAGTGTGTGAGTATGTGTGAATTTTTAGGCAGTTAGCTCCTATTTAGCAAAAAACGTTATTAAATCAATAATTAAATGGTTTTAAAACAAAATACATGAATATAATATAACAAATAACTTTATATGCATAACTAATGAAATTATATACAAAAAATAATTGCAATATTTGATAATTTAATTAACATAATTATTATACCTGAAAATCAATTGCACGAAATAAGTATAACAATTTTTAAGTGTATATTGAATAATTTTAAAATATATATTATGATAATTATTTTAAAGTGTATATATATAAAAAAATTATAAATTATATAATAAAATAAATGTTTCAATTAAACTTATATCGTTTGATTAAAACATTATTATTATTTTTTGTTATTTGAGCTATTTTTATGTATTTATTATATGTTTTGGATCACTAACATTTATCATCATTATTTCATTATAATTGTTTTAATTATAATATCTTGGGATCATTTATAAATTTATAATTAACATAATATACATAATAAATAGGAGTAAGTGTAAAAGGATATATTTTAATTAAAGTTTGAATTACAAATTATGTTGTCATCACTTCAATTTAATTGAAATTTTTAGCACTTCAATGTTTTTTTTAAATTTATGAAATTTTGTATTATTCATAAAAGTGATGATGATAAGATAAAAGAAATTGTTACGGAAAATTTAGAAATTATACAAATGTAATTATTTTTATGGAATCAATTGAATTTACTAATATAAATATTTTTGCAAAACATAGAGAGTATATAATTATTAAAGATATAATCTATTTTTCTTATTTACTTTAACATTGTTTCTTATTCTATTTTTCTACTTTGTTTTATATATAGATTTTCTCCATTAAGTATTTTTCATTTTAATTCAAATTCACTTAAATTAATTTAAAATAAAATTTGATGTGTAACTATTTACTTTTAGAATATTTCTTATATAGCTTTTATACAACTATTTCATCATTATATTGATAATGAAGTATATTAAAATATATAGTATATATATGAACAAAAATATATGAGATCAAATTTGAATTTTAAAGTCATTTTTAACTTGGTGAAACTATAAAATTATTAATACTTGATAACTGAGTTAAAATAGTTTTCTAACATACAATCAAAATTAAGTTAATTTATACATATTTAATATTAAATAGTAATTAAATTAACATCATATTTTGAAATAAAAAAAATTAATTATAATTATTAATAAAGTATTTAAATTAGATAATAATATAAAAACAACTCGTATCTTACTCGAGTTGCAAGCTGGTTACATCAAGAGCGAGTTTGCCTTGTTCCTGCAAATGATTCCATGTTTAGAGATTAAGCGAGGAATATTATCAGCTACGTGTTTCATCAGCAACGCCCCAATATTCTCTAAGACACTGCTTGCTCAAAAGGAACACAACAAGATCTCACGACAACATATTGAGCAAACACCTTTTCAACAATGTCATACTAAGGCTTGAAGCCTTTCTTAAACTCAAGTTTTCTAGAAGTCTTTCTATAGCAACACTAGAAAACAAAACAATGACAACACTTTACTAAATGCTAAATAGTTATAACTAGTGACCTACAGATAAACGTTTGACATGTGACAATTTTCAATCTTAAGCAAAACTTCACTCTTAGAACAAATGCTAAACTTGCTGAGTTGTTATTTATAGTTAGCAAAAATACTTTATTATTTTTTTGTTTGGCAAATCTGTGTGACTAGCAAGGTTTTAGTGACCAGTGTAACGTGTATCAAGTGGAATCACAATAAAATCTCTAGTTTCATCTATATTTTTTGATATAACTTTTGATTAGTACTTGCGAATTTCTTTTATTAAAGACTTTGATATGAACTTCACTTTAAGTCATTATGAACTTTAATAAGGGGTTAACCTTTAATTTCGCTGCTAATATTTTTTTAAAATTAAGTAAGAAACACTTTTAAACAAGAAATTTTTATAACCTGCTAACTTTTTTTAAGCAATATTTAATTTTGACTCCCTTATGGTATTTTTTGTGTGGCACCCAACAAAAACAAAAGCTACAAATAAGTAAATAAGCCTCAAAGTTTGTTAGGATCTATTTATTTCTTCTAATACTCAATAAATTGTTTTAAAGAGTCTAACTTATTATTAAATTTAAAATTTCATTTAAAAGTTAACACGACTAAAAAAGATTAACAAAAAGTTACCAAAATTTATACGTCAAAATCAAACACTAAATGTTACCAAAACTTTAAGATTTTATAAAAATTGAAAATTTTAAATACACTTTTAGGGTTTAAGTTGTAAAAGATAATAGTACGCTATTAGATAGCGTATTTCGAAAGAAAAAGTATAATTAAATGTTATGTCCTTTTTTTCTTTATGTTCCTAATTTATTATAAATATAATTCATCCTAGGGGAAGGCTGTTCTAATAGGGAGGAAATGACTTATTTTGTCTACTCCAATAATTAGCAAATATTTCAACTTCATTTAATATTAGATAGATTCGTACACGTGCTTTATAGTCATAATGAAGAGATATGCCTTGACCATACGCTTTCATTTGGGGTAATTAAATATTATTCTTAACAATCGCTTTGACACATTCATATTTATAAAATCTAAAATGAAAAAATTGTGTAGAAAAATTTCTCTTAGGCTTAGAGAATCTCTATTGTTTTTATTCATAATAAATAACATTAAATGCTAATAATTAGGTTGTGTGTGGGCGAGGGGGAACTTATAGGAAGAATGACAATAGCGCAGGACGATGTTAGCTATCAATTGATTTGGTCAGTGATGCACCGGTTCGAAACACACTGTATCAACAAGAATTAAAGAAATTAAGATATTATATATTTAACATATATTCTTTATAAATATAATACACAAATATTCAACAAAAGAAAATTTATTGGCATAGAATTAAAAATATTACACTGCACTGATATGTGTTCATAAATATTCAAATAAAAATATTAGTTTAAACCGGTTCAACCGATTTTAGTGATGTTACAATGTAAATTGACATCCCTCGCCTTGAAGACTATTCCAAGTCAGGAAGCAAGGCTGATTGTTGAGTTATGACTTATTAGTGTGAAACCGCGGGACTAATTAGTCAAGAAGCAACGCTGCTTGACATGTACGCTCTCCATCTACCATTCAATTGCGACAAACTCTCCCTCCTCGTTTGTTTTATTTTTACTGCTACCTGGATATCCACTTAAAAGTAAAATTTGCACAATTGGAAGTGTTACTCTTTTAATTAATTCACGAAAACTTACGCAATACTAGCCAGAGTTTCTGTGCCCAACACGAACATTATTAATTATTTTTCCAAGAAATTATATATATCTATATATATAATATTATAAGTCATGATATTTTAATTCATATTAAGTTTACTTTTTTAACTATTATATTTATAACAAATTAAAAATAAAAACAGTTGTTATTATGTTCGTTACAATTCTTATATTTAGTAATCATTTATTAATGATACACTTTTTATAATAAATAGAATAATTAAAATTATATGATTCATGCTTTTTTTTTAGTGTTAAAACAATTTATTATGAATATTTGATAATTTCATTAGTTCTAAAAAAATAGTTATATTTGTAAATGAAATTTGTTTGACAAAAAAGTTACATTTATGTAATTTTTTGTTAAAATGTGATAAGTTTTCAAATATTATCATTACACTTATCATCAATTGAATATTATAACAAATTTACGAAAAAATTATTTTTTTATATATGTAATTCTCAATTAAATATATACTTAACATTTATTAAAAACTTAATTATATATGTTTTTAATCACAGAGAAGAATATAAATCAATTATAAAGCCTTTCAAAATATCAAATATTAAGCCAATTTTTTTTTAAAAAAAATAACAATTGAATCTTACAATTTAATATCTAAATATAATATTGCATAATTTAATTTTTTCTATTGAAAGACTTTATTTCAAATTCAAATAATGACATAGGCGATATTTTTATCAATGAAGTTGGAAACATATTGATAATATACCTTTAAGTTACTCTATGTACATTGAAATATTAAAAGCTATATACATTCATCAAGTACATATTGAACAAAATAACTATTGAGTTAGTTGAGCTCATTTTTTTTTTTTTTAAAGGATGATTCATTGAGTCATCTACCAAATATGAATGCATGAAACATAAGTTTTGAAATAATAGTTGTATATATTGATTGATATTGATATATTGATTGATTCACGAGGTTATGGAAATAAATATTTATTTTGTTTGATAGCTTGATATTGAGGTAATAAAGTGTAACATAAATTGTTTCTTGCATGATTTTGAAATGAGCAATTACCCGTTTTTCATGATTACGAATTTAATAATTTATAAAGTAAATATTAAATGGCAATTCATAATCTCCACATTTTGTGCTCAATTTAGAAAATTCTAAGAGAGCAATACTGTTCCATTTTATTAATTTATATAAGGTCAAAAACAAATTTGCGGGTGCTTTGGACACATCATATACTCCACATCGATATATGTAAATCACTTGTTATTTATTATTTTTTATTTCAAAATTAGATACATATTTTAAATTTTAAATTCCCAAAAAATATATTTGTTTGCAAAATCTTATATGGAGTAATTCAAAATTGAAGTAAAAAATTTTCACTTTTGAAAAATTGAAGTAAATATTACTCCTTTTGTCCTTGTCTATTTGTAACATTTTCGATTTTTTAGATGTCTTATTCATTTATAATGGTACCCTTTATAGAAAGTTTCATTATTTAATTTATTTAAAATACCCTTCCGATATCTACTTTATATCACATCATATCACTTCATTATAACTATTTTATTTTTTCACTATTTTTATCAATTTCAAATCAATTCATTCTCCATTACTCATTTTGAAAGATAATATAAATATTTTGATCAAAACTCTACTTTTTTCTTAATAAGTGCAAAAAGTCCAATGCAAATGACATGAGATGTAGGAAGTATAAAGTATTTGAAAAAACACTATTAAATATAAACTTTTATATAATAATATTCTTACAAATTTATATATTAACAAATAAAATTATAAGATTTGTAAATAATATATATAAAAATAAGTAATATATCTCTAATTTAATAATGAAATGAGTAATTTATTTCCATGAGAGCTGTTATGGAATTAAGCATAAGAAAACAGAGAACTTAGTGACATAAGTAAATATAGTCTGCTTGGGAATTAGTCCTTGATGACATAGTGAAGATGAAACTTTTGAGTGGATCAACTCCGATCACCGTGATCAACCACCTTCCTAGCAATGCATCTTTCATGCCATATGATGTTCACAGTACAACTATAAAATTCTCCAATTAGTAGATCATTTGACTGATCATAAGTTAACGAAGAATAAAAAAGTTATGGATACAACCTTAGCAAATAAAGATGGAACGAATCTTCCACAGAAACTGGTTACTTAAGTATTTTTCCTAATTTATAATCTCTCAAGTTACACACACTGAGTGTGGGTGTGTGTTATAGTTTTTTTTATGTCTTATGATTACCAGATGTGGGTAGTGCTATGCAAGCGAATGAATCTTATTTTCTAGCAGTGAAGTACAGGTATTAGAGTAATGCATTTTTGCACAGTTCAGCTTGTTGCTTGTTTTTTTTTTTTTTTTTTTTTTTTAATGGGATAGTGTTATTACAGCCTATAAAATCCAGAGTCTAATCTCAAAATTGAGTGTGTAAATCTGGAGAGTTAAATGTAAAGGAGAGATGAAAGTAGACTAATTAAGGTGTTGACTTGACAGACTGGAGTATCATTTACTCATAAGAAAATATATGCATTTGCCAACGAAAGTCGTTAAGATTTATTTTTTGTGTTTTAAAATTAAAGATACATTAGTTGTTTTAAAATTAGAGATATATATATTTTTTTTTTGGTTGTTTCAAAATTAAATATACATTTTTATTTTTAAACAATAAAAAATAATGAAATTCCTTAAATATCATTTCACAATTTCACTAATTCAATTAACTCCACTACATCCATTACTTTGTGGTCTCTATCATAATTCCTAACACTATTAAATAACATGATAATAGAGATATATTTAGAATATAAAATTTATCTTAAAAAAACTTTATTTTAAAAATGTATCTCTAATTTTGGAACATATGAAATAATAAATGCTCTCATTAGGAATTTTTTTAGTCAGCCTTGTTGGTATACATTTAAACTCTGGCTCGACTTCAATGTGGGGCTTCGGACCTTGGACAAGTTGCACTCCAATGGTGTGGATGTTTCTACCTCTTGCAAGCTTTGTAATTCTGCCTCAGAGAGCTTCGTGGCATCAAATGCGGGATATACTCAAAAGAAAAGGACGAAGAAGTAGAGACTTTAGCCACTTTCTTCAAATGGTTCTTGAGCTAGTTTAGCTCTTGTTTGCTGTGACTTCCTCTGTTTCTGTAGTAGCTTGTGTTACTAGTCATTCATGATGACTAGCTATGTCCCTTTTACACTTGCACCTCTAATTTTCCCCTCTTCTATACATTACGCAATTTAACAAAAATAATAATAAAATATTCACTTTTGAAATATCATTAATAGTATGAGTTAGAGTTATTGTCTCGGTTCGGATTTATGAATTTTATGACTTATAATTTGACAAGTATATTTTATATTTAAAAATTATAAAATTTGACTTTGATAATATATTGAATATATTTTCTTAAGATAATAGTTAAGTATATTTTAATTTTAAAAGAAAACAGGAAATAAGTGACTGTGGATGAAAGTTACTTCAGCAGTCACCTAAATTTTTTATGTTATTCACCAAATTAGTAATAAATAATTTTTAATAGTAGACTTGTGGGTTCACCAATCTCTTGTAAGGTTTAGTTACCTTAAGTTTTATAAATCTATTTGTACAAAAATTATACCAAAATAAAATACATCTCATTATTATTTGACTTAACAGCAGAAGTAATTTTTTCGGCAGTCATCTATTTCTCGTAGACTTGTGGGTTCACCAATCTCTTGTAAGGTTTAGTTACCTTAAGTTTTATAAATCTATTTGTACAAAAATTATACCAAAATAAAATACATCTCATTATTATTTGACTTAACGGTAGAAGTAATTTTTTCGGCAGTCATTTATTTCTCGTACTTTCATAATTTTAAATTTGGTCATTTTAGACAAAAATAAAATAAAATATGACAATTAAATTTGGAGATGGTGAGTAAATGCTTAACAAAATAAAGTGCTAACTGCTAATTATTTATTGATTAAACGCAACGATTTATCCAGAATCAAAATTGTTGTATCATGTCATTGATTCAACCAAATATAAGCACAATAATTTTACAAAATGTCTGCCAAAACAAACTATACATTAATATATGTATGTATAGGCTTTCCACACTCAATCCTCCATCTTGCACCCAAATGGTTAATGAAAAAGTTTGTGTTTTTGACTGTGAGATGTCAATGATCACATGATGGAGCAAGAAGGTTCTTGGTCCCTAACTTCCCAAACAGGGTAAGCAGGTGGATAAGGAAAGGAGCCCCAAACAACTTGTGGTATGGGAGTCTCATTCTTACTACCTTCTGGTGGCTTTTCCGCTTTCTTTTCTTCTTTAGCAGGACCAACACTTAACAAATCTGCACCCCCAACCTTCTTCCTCAGCAATTTAGCCAATTCAACCGTATCGATTCCTTCTCCCACTACTTCTATTTGATCCTTTGCATCCCCTTTCAATGCTACTGATTCCACCCCTGCACCACAAACAAAATCAAATTTACATGTTAATGTTTATATACATATGCACTTTCTCAAACTCACACAATACTTCCTCCTATATAAAATAAGTTTTGTGAGTCGGCTTCTTTATAAAGTTTAGAAATTTTAAATTCCGAGGAGATTCCAGATTCTGATAGTTGCACTGTCAGAATCTAGAATCTCTAAAATTAGTTAAAACAAACATGACTTTGGAATTTCGGGTAGTCCTATAATTTGATTACTTATATGATAGTATTTATTTATCTCTAATTTTGTAAAACGTAGAATGTAATTAGGAAAAGTTTCATCAGTTTATTGCTCTTAAAATAGACATACCATAGACGGTAGCTGCAATTTTCAAGGCCTTAGTGCGAGACTTTTTTGGGTCAGTTATTGTGACTCTGATCAAAACCTTTTGCTGCAATTAGACCAAAGGAAAAGAGAATTATATCATGTTAGCTACAACGACATAAAAAAATTGTTGGGATTAAGAGGTATGTACACATTCATGGTATTTCATGATGTGGTACTACATTACATGATTACACACGTACATACCATCATTTTAATTTCTTTGAATTTGGCTGCTAGGTATGTAAAGAAGTCAAAAGGAGGAGGGCGCTCTTGGCTCTGGCTGTGGTAATTCAGTTCGGAGGGAGAGAGAGAGAGAGAGAGAAGGTGGAGGGAAATGATCAAGTGAATTTGGGGATGAGGAGGAATATTGAGAGGTCGAGTATATATATAGATCCAGTGAGATGTACTATATACTGTAGGTAAAGAAATAAACCAATCGTTTTGTTGATTACGTCTATGGAATGACATGAATCCTAACAAAAATTGTGGGGTCCATTCACGCTGCCATGTGGGGGTTAGCCACTAGCTACGCCACCTCCTAGAAAGTCATGAAACATCGGCTTCAATATGTGAGGTATTACTAGCTTGACTTGGTCACCAAGTCCACAATCACCCCTAAGCTCTTCTAACCATCGAGGAAGCTTGATTTCTTGTCTAATTATGTCTCAAAAAATAAAAAATAAAAAAAAGAAACATCATCTACAAATACATATGAAAATCCTGAATCATGTCTGAAAATTAGCATACCACTCGAAAATCTCTCCTTACTTCAAAATACTCGTCGAAAGATGGAGGAGGCTTCCCTCCATATTCTCCTTATTTTAAATTTTAACCACAAATAAATATAATTTAATTTCAATTAAATTAAAAATAAATTTAATTATAATAAATGAACGATTGAAATTTATAACATAAATAATATAAAGAATGTAATTATGGAGGGGAGCTTAGTCCTCCAAAGATATTTTTATTTAATTAAGAAAATGTTTGCTGTCTTGACACTGACTTGGGGATGTAATGCATATAACAAAATAATTAGTGACTCACTAGTAAGTAATATAACCTATAGACTGCGGGCAATAGAGAAGGGGTTAACGTACGACGATATCTAAACTACCGAGTAGTTAGGACTGTTCATAGTCAACTGCCGTGGCGGCTACATTAATTTTCTTCCTCAACGCGGATTTCACACCCTCTCCTCGGCTAGAAGCAGCACGAATCAAGTCTCTGACTTACGCTGCTACTAATTTAGTAACCAAGTATTTTTGAATATTTTTTTATAATTAAAAATAAAAAAGATAATTATAATTTTTGAAAAGAAAAAAAAAAGCCATTATAAAACATGAACGATATGATAACAAAACCGAGGTGGAATTTCTCTGTATATCAATTTTAAGAGTTATGTTATGTAATAATCCCTCTAAATAACGTAAACCTAAACCTTATAGTGCCGATATGACGTTGATGCAAATTTTCTTATAAAATATGTACAATTGAGATTGTGTTTGATTGGTCAGAACAAAATGATATAAAAATAAAATAGATAGATCCAAAAAAAAGAGTGAAAGATAAGAATTACAAAATTATGATAAAAATATGAGAATAGAAAAATGATAAATTGCGTTTAAAATTCACAAAATTATGTGTATTTTTAAACTCACACTTCTACACGGAAATTGTTTATTCTGTCACAATTAAAATTTTGGACACAATCTTTATGTAGATGTGTGAGTTTAAAAATATGTATAATATTGTGCAATTGAATAAAGTAAGAACAAGATCACACGTGCTATATTAAACAGTAGTTTCTTTCATGTACAATATTGTGGAATTGAAAAAATATCACACATGTATAATATTGTGGAATTGAAAAAATGATAGATTACGTTTAAAATTCACAAGATTATGTGTATTTTTAAACTCACACTTCTACATGGAAATTGTCTATTTTATCACAATCAAAATTTTGGACAAAATCTTCATGTAGGTGTGTGAGTTTAAAAATATGTATAATATTATGAAATTGAATAAAGTAATAAATAAATTTTATACATCAATAATCTTTTAAATAGTATAAAATTTATTTTATTTTCATGCGACTTCGTTCCATCAAAGAACAAGATCACACATGCTATATTAAACACTAGTTTCTTTCTTTGTTTTTATTTAATTATTTTGGGTTACAACCACATAAAACACATCCGATCCTTGGTTGCTTGTAATTAGAATAGAGAAATACGCCATTACGATTTGATTCTCTTTTGTTTCAAATAAAAGAAAAACTTTTAAGATTGTTTGTTATAAAATTTAAAAAGTGTAGAATTTAAAATTGGGAAATATACAAATAAAATAAATTTTATTTTTGATAATACTTTAAAAATAATTTTGACATGTTAACTTTAGAAATTCTTTTCAAATTTAGAACTGTGAGACCTTCTAGATACTTTACAAAACAATAATCGAAATGTACATCATTTCGCTAAATGCACGGAGTATAATTTATAAGTGCCGGAACATATTCAATTTTTATCAAATATTGGTACATACGGTGTTCTATAATTTAATTTCAATTTGTATATATAAAGTTAAATCTTATAAATGCATAAATAACATAAGATTGATATTCAAAATAAAAAAAAAATCCCTGAAAATTGATCTTATAAAATTTATCAAAGGTCATTTCAATTATAATACATTTTGATAATTTAATTAACAATCTAACTATACGGATGAAATAAACATATACAAATAATATATCATATAGAATTTTATGAGATTAGAAGTTGTGAAAAGCCTGTATTAGAGTCATTTGTGTATATTTTTGATACCTTAAATTTTTTTAATGTTTTGATTGTATAAAAACATGCTAAGGTTACCACGAAATTGAGTGAAAATTTATGCGTTTTAATATTTTTATCTATTCTTTTAATCTGTACTATTGGACTGTTAATTAATCGAATTATTAAAAGATATTATAATAAAGGTGGTCATAGATAAAGTTCTAAGGTGCTTAAAATATGTTATTAAAATTTTCAACAATTTGCGGACTTTTATTAGTTTTAATTACTCTGTCATGTCGTGACCTATCATGAAAAAAATTAGCTGCATGATTGTCCCAAGTCACCAAGTCAAAGTCGTTTAAATTTGTTAGTTAAGAATAAAAAATCGTCTTTTACGACGTAAACAGTTGATGGAGAATTTGAGTGATTAATGTATAAAATATCTACTCGTTCACAGGACTATGTGGACATTAAAATAAAATAAAAAAAAGAAGGCGATGACTGGAATAAGAATGGAGTTAACGAGTAAGTTTCCATTTATTTTCTCTCTTATTTATTTATTATTATTATTATTTTTGTGTGTGGGTGGCGTGAGGGGGTGGTGGGGCAAAGTGTTAACGTGTAAGGTTGACTGATCTGATTTTGAAGTAATCGCCTCATCGATGCTTTGTGTAATCCTTTTTTTATTTAAGTGAAATTCAAGTATATATCATATATTTTATTTATTTAATAAAACTTTAAATATTATGGAGGCTAGGGGGCACAGTTGGGCCTTTACCTTGGTGAGGAAGTGTTAGTTGTACAGAAAATAATTTGACTTGTTAAAATTGGTGTAACATTTTATTGAACTATTTCTTATAATTTTATCTATTACAAATTTATTGATTAAAAGTCCCTAAAATTGACACAGGAAGTTTAATAAAAATTTATTAAATGTTACCTAGATCTAAATATTTTGATAATTTAATCTACGATCTAATTATATAGATGAAACGAGTATACTAAAATAAATATTTTGTATAGAATTTCATTAGATTGGAAATTGTAAAAAACTTTTATTAGATTGATAGTATATATATTTTTTAGATCCGACTCCTCTAGAGTTATTAGGTAACTCCACAATTAATTATATTTTTTCAAAACTCTTAAAGATTCAATTAACTTAATCTCTAACAGAGTTAATGCTTCCATCACTGCCTCACTCCCAAATTTCTTTCGGCCGATCTCCAACATTCAACAAACTAATCAAAATGAATTCACTAAAACATATGCAAATGAGAAGAGCTCAGCATCGAATATTCTCATCTTCTTCCTACCTACACTCCGAACCACCCAAGTGTTGACACCGACCATCAAGTTTAAACTTTTTGTGAATAATTGAAAAATTATTTTGATTTCTTTAAAAATAAATCTCCACTGGGCTGAGCATATATCCATATTAGTTTTAATCTCTCAAGTATTAACTTTTCATTAGGAAATTAAACTTCATAATTTGATAATATGACAAAAAATTCTTATTTCAAATGACACATGTTTTCATATTACTTTACGGTAAAGTCTAAAATAAACATTAGAGAATTAACAACCAGTAAGCAAAAGTCTAAACATTAAAATAGCAACATCTTATTTTGATTTGAGTAGTCCATGATAAAAAAAACGTCGACTCTGTGGTTATGTTTATCAATAAACTTATATAGTTTGGAAAAAAAAACATTAATTATTAGAATAATTAATCTCAACTGTCAAATCTAGATGAACGGTGTAAATTAAGTAAAATTTAAATTGTGAAGTTATCTAAAAAAACTCTGGAGGAGTTGGATCCTCCTAATACTTAAATTTTATATGATTGCATGTTTTAACTGTTGATAAGATTGAATTTTGAATAAACATTTTTTGAAATTCAAGAAATATATTACGACCCATTTGCCACATTCTATACACACATATTCCAGAACTACCATCAATTGCATAACCATAAGATGTAAAAGACTTTTAACAAACGTCCATGATAGTCGTGCACATATACATGGCCTTGATATGAAAGCAAAAGCATATAGGGAGTACTATTTTGAAATTTAATATTATTTATGATATAAATTTATAAAAGGGATTAATAGAATTAAGTTATAAAAATATAGTAATTTATATTTTAAGAATAAGACTAAATATGGAACAGATAAAGTTTCAAATATCAATTATTCAACTTAATTGTGTGCATACGTACACATTTAGACAACAGAAAAAAAGATTACCGGTATAAAGGTTACGGCGGCCATGCTTTTGTAAATCCGCCCACAACTAATTCTTTCATCGACCTACGTAAGAAAAAGTTTCGAAACATGAATATGTTTCTCTTTAAGAAACTATATACAGAGTATGTTCAAATTTGCTTTATGCATAGAGCTAGTTTGTCTAGGTATATGTGTGTGTCTATATATATATATAATGTTCTTAACTTTATTAGGAAAGACGACATGAACTGCTTTACTCCATCCATTAAAAAAAAAGAAGAAGTTAAATTTTAAAAAAAAATTATTCAAAAAAAGAGTTGCGTTTGAAATAACTTTCAGTTATAAAATTATAAATATAGTCATAATTTAAAGATTCATAACAAATTTCATAATTTTTTTTTATAATTTGTACATTTAATTCTTAGTCAAACATGCAAAATTAATAGTCGTCAAAAGTATAAATATTACTTTTTTTTATGTGGATCAAATAGAGTAATAACAATTAAATTTAGTGGAAATTCATCAGGAAATTGATTTGTTCCCATTAGAGAACTATACTATATACTTCATGTATAGAAATTTCTCTCTACGTTGGCATGTTTGATATTGTGATAGCTACAGAATGATCGATCCACGAAGTGATTATTGAGAAATTTCGCCTCTTTGAAAGTGTAGTATGAATTTCCTGGAACCACTCCAACAATTTCCATTAATATTCCGATTATTAATTAGCACTTTATTTTACATTTACTTTTTTGAATCATGCTTTGTCTTATCTATATTACCTACTCATATAAAAATGAAAGTGTAGGGAAATGTATTCAAAACAAATATTAGGTATAAAGTTTCGTTATATTACTAATTTGCCATTTGATAGTGGATACTAGCCATTGGTTTCTCACTCTCTCTTATGATTTGTAGAAATCTGCTGAAGCGACGATCAACTTGCTTTGTAGTTTCAATCCGTTTAAAAAATTGTGGAATTCCACCATCTCTGCCGACTACCGCATACCCATATTCTAAATCGGGACGACACACTTGGGTTCTTCGCCTACTTGTCTTGGAGTTTAAATTTGGAGTGAGAAAAATAAAGAAAATGAGAGAAATAGATTCTCTTTGAGTTTTTTCTTTTTAAATGAGAGAAATGGAAAAATAAATAAATTATTAAGGCTATGTTTGTTTCAAGAAAATTATTTTCTGGAAAACGCTTTCTGAAAATGTTTTTTGAGAAAAATATTTTCTGGAAAAATACTTTCTCGGAAAACGTTTTTTGAAGAAATTATTTTTCAGTGTTTGATTGATAATATGAGAATGATATTGAAAATTTGATTGTTTATGAGAATAATAACATAAGAAATTTAATTTTTATTATATATGTGATTTTATTTATTTATAATAAAAATTAAATTTCTTATGTTATTATTCTTTTTATTATTATTACTGTTATGGGATAATACATTACTTATTAATTATCATTATTAAAATTTAAAACCATTATTTCCTATAATTACTATTTATCTTATTAGCATGTTATCATATTATGCTATTATTATTACTCTTATATTATTAGATTTTTATAGTATTACTATTGTTAATATTGTTATTAGTTTTGTTACTTTATTATGTATATAAAGGTTATTATCACTTATTATGAATAATTATTTTATTTTACTTTTTATATTAAATATTTATTTATTATTATGTTATTATAGAAATATTTATTTATTTAATAGTAATTTATATTATTTAATGTTATTATGTTATTTTATATCATAATTACTATTATGTTATTATTATTAAATATATATAGTGATAAACAACTCCATCAATTTTTCCGGAAAATGTTTTTTCTTTTTAAACTCCGTAAGTCATTTTCCAGAAACATTTAAGGAAATACAAATGAATTGAAAAACGTTTTCTTTTCTTTTCATTTTCCGTAGACCACAAACAGCGAACAATACGAAAAACGTTTTCCAGTAAATCATTTTCCTTGAAACAAACGAAGCCTAAGTTGTATTTGAGGTTTTTAAAGAAAGAAAATAAATGATTTAGAAAGAAATATTTGGTTATGGTGTTTAAAAAAATTTCTTGTCATGCACAAAAATGAGAGAAAAGAGAGTTTTTAAATTTTCTCTTCTTTTCTTTTCTCAATTTGTTATCGTATTTTCTTTTTCTCTTCATTAAAAACTCTTACACACTACGCAAGTAACAATTGAATTGTAAATCGCCGTGGTGGATTTAGGGAAAGGAGAAATTTCTGTCTCCGGTTGATTTTTGTATGGTTCCTATATAATGTAAAGGCAGCATATATCATGTAAGCTCTACAAGAGGAGTTACAGGAATAAGCATAAGACTTAACAAGAGGTATGTTCAATACGATAAGAAGATGATACATAAAAACAATTAAGTGATTAGTCTGCTCATCGATGAAGATTAGCCTGTTGATGGGCAATGGCAACAGTAATTTTTCGAGAAGTGGAAAGTTTAGCTTTGATTAAGTCCAAACAATTTTTGTTAATTCAATGGCTGATAGTAGTTTCCCTTCATATTTTGCTTTGTTTCCAAATGTGATACAACATAGCGGCATTTTGGTACGAAATTTTAAGAGTCCTTTCTTTAAGGCATGTCCTCTAAAGTTCACCACATAATGAACAAGTCCATCACAATGAGCTGGTAATATCTATCCTCCACGAGACTCTAGCCTTGTGTGATAGTTTCCTGGGTATACGGACATTGAAAGATTGCACATAATCAAATGTTTCCTTGTGGTTTCTATAAAGATAGCAGATTGAAGGTTCCCACTGTTTCCATGGCATACAATCTTGAATGACTGACCTCTTATCTAAAGCCAACCAAAAGAGAAATATGTATGTCTATGAATGTAAAGTTGGTGCTAAATAATGCTACACCAATCCACCTTTGGTTTTCTGCTACGGATTATGTTTGAGATATGCCGAGGGTTGATGTCTTGAACTGAGATACCGTCTCATATAAATTCAGCAATAGTGTCCATCCGATTACTAGACAGATAGGCCGGCTATCACCTCCTGGGCAAACCGGTGGAGGCGAGAATCAGAACGGGCAGTAGCGCCAAGACGATCTATCAGCGATCCGCATGTGCAATGAGTCGACTATCCCCCGAACACACACACAAAATTGAAGAAAAATGAGGAATCTAACCTCTATTGAAGCTGCTGATCGTCAATTTGTCCAAGGACAGTCGAGAGAGATGAGGTTTTTAGCTTGAGGCTACATTTCTAATCGGTTTATTCATCAAAATGCTAGTTGGGCTCCTAACTAAACAGGTGGTAGACCATAGATGATACTATGATTAAAGGATGTTTGTTATTAGTTTGATTAGGTGTGTTAAATTCTTTTATGTGATAATGATGTGGCTATGCACATTATTTTCAATCCAACTTTTCATGAGCTCACGAAATATATAGAGATTGATTGTCACTTTGTTAGAGATAAATTCGGCCAGTAAGTTATTGCTCAATATAATTTACCTATTGATGAACAACATACTCATCTCTTTACAATATGAAAATTAACCATTATAACAATATCTCAGCGGCCCTAAAAGCTCACCTAAAATTTGATTGGAATGAACTTAATAAACAAATGAAGCAACGCTAGCAACAAGAATACTAGGACTTGTAAAAGTATAAGAGAAAAATAAAATATACATTTCCAAAAATTGAATTAAAAAACTCTTCTTGCACCCTTATGGATGGATGGATAGATTCAACCTCCGGAGCCAAATTGAATGAAGAATCATATGAAAAAAATCGAATCTTTTGGGACTTGGATTCACCACAAAATGCCTTTGCACTTGCTTCACTCTCTTGTACATTCTCAAGTACTTGCGCTGAGAAATGCTCATCAAAATTTCCTTTATTTTAGGAATGTCCTTCACTTCCACTTGAACAGAGAAAGAATTCCAATCAAGAACATCACTATAAGGTGGCACATAACCGTCCGAGATCAAAACCGGAACACATTCAGCATAAATTGCTTCAACGACTCGCGGACTAGCAACTTCGAATCCACTGGGACAGAGACAAAATCTGCTGTTCTTGAGCTTCTGGGCATAAGACACGCCTTTCGGGAGGCTTTCGTAGACTTGAACGTCATTGCTTTTCTCTTTCCACTGCTCCAGGAGCCTGTACCTAATGTCGCCGTGAAGGCGGCCTGCGAAAAAAGCTAGGATGGAGCGCTTTGAAGGCGAAGGACCTCCGATAAGGCCGGTGATTTCTCCGGTCCGGAGATGGATTTCGGGTGACGATACGTCTTTCAAGGGATTGAATCCTTCTGAGGTGTTCGCATTGCATAGAACTCGAATGGAGTTTTTGAATAAATTGGGCACGTGGGAAGTTGTACGAGGCCCCTGAAAGATAAACAGATAATATCTTTATGTGATCAATCAATCTTAAGGCCAAGAACTAGATACGGTTTTTTTAACTTTATAAACTAAAAATGTCTTGTCTGAGAAGAATTATAAGGATTTATACTTTTACAATATTATGTACTACCTCTATACATAGGCACATATTTATGAACTGATTGTAGCAATGGTTGGCAATGTTGTTGTTTCCGACCTTGATCTCTCTCAACACATTCTCTTACTCGTTGCATATTTGCGACCAAACAAACACTTTGATCTATCAATTTTGTTATCACGTGACGATGGAATTTATTCGCGGAAGAAAGAGTATGAAGCTTTGGTATCATGTTAAAATGTCAAACTTAAACTTAGTTTCGTAGAACAAGTTAACAAATTAAGACTTTGTTTGATACGAAAATTTTTTTCCCTGGAAAATGTTTTTTGTACTTTTCTATTGTTTGAAGACAGAAAATGTTACCGAAAAATATTTTCTAATGTTTGTCGTATTTTCTTGAATATTTTCATAAAATAATTACAATGTTTAAAAAAAATGTTTTTCAAAAATTAATCAAGCACTACTATCCGGCCAAGGCCACCACCAACCTTCCACCCCGCTGCAGCCGTCCTCGCAACCACCTCGCCACCACCACTACTCTGCAGCCGCCGCCACAACCGTGCCGGCCTGCCACTGCCGCCACACCACCTGACCTCCACTACCCCGCCATCATAATCAGGTTTTTATGTATTTTTCAAGTTAGCAATTAAACATCCCTAAATGATTTTTTCGAAAAACGTTTTCATAGAAAGAAAATATTCATGCTAAAATGGTCTTGCTAGCATATATTGGGAAATAAGTAGAGAGTCAGTCATGTATATATATACCCAATCATGGCAAGAAAGCATAAAATGGTCAGCTCCAAGGCTTCTATTCCAGAAGGGATGTCTCTGAGCCACCACGTCTATATAATCGGCAACAGTGTTTTCGATGGAGTGTATCTCATGGGCGCCAGGAACATACAGGTACTTAACCATCATCACCACACTAAACGGAAGAAAATACACCAAAGCCTCCTCGGGATCCGTGGTCACGTACCAATTTCCTTTTTCCATTTCATGGATGAACCTTCCCTCTGTTGAATATATACTTCTGCAAGGTCCGTCGTGGAACATTGGCGCTTCCCCTTCTTTGTACACGTATATTTTCAACAGTTTTTCCATTTCTAAGTAGCTCCTACATATATTGAAATAGAGTTGGTGTTATAAAATAATAGCACGATATCATAGCCAAAACTAACAAGCACACAATCATATATATGATATTGTGTTTGAATTTACACTTTGCAACTGACGTGGGACAGTGCCTCACGTGTGAACCTAACAAGTTGAAATAATAGCATCCATAGAATTGGTACCTATGAAATGCTTTTGGGTTCCTGTAAATGGGACCTTGAGGTACATAATCCGGATCATCGTACATGGATGTCATGTTTGTGTCGCGACCAGCCTCTTTTATGGCTGTCCGGACTTTAACCAACTCTGCTTCTAGCTTCTCTAGCCTGCTGAATTTCTTGATGAATTCTTTTTCCATTTCGAAAGGTGTAATTACGCTTTCATTTATAGTTATATTTCGTATATCCTCCCTAATTTCAGTAATTTCATCCTGCAAAATTTGAAGAGTACTCACAAGGTTAATACTATTACGAAATTATGAGATACACAATATTGAATATACAAAAATTAAAAAGGCTATCTTACATGGGGAGTTTGAAGATCACGAGTTAGATTTTGGACAATCAGTTCGTGCTTGATTGAGACATCTTCAGCCCCATTAACTATTTTCAAATGTTCATCAAGTTCTTGACTTGAATTAATCACGAAACTTGTGTACGATGACCTTTTCGAAGTAAAAGATGATGAAGAAAATGAAACAAAAGATTTCTCTGCCCCTAGTGTAAAGGCAATCACTGAAATTAGAACTAAAGTTAAGAAAATAAATATGGATGAAAATAGAGTCCATTTTGATGGCTGCATCATATATTTCTCTTGCTCCCCTTTCTTCAACTCAATTTGATCTCCACATGTTAAGTGGAGTGGTGGATGTGTATTTAAACAAGTAATTTTTGATACATTACTTGATGCCAAATTATACCTTGCCGCATGAGTACTGTTTTTCGTTTGGTTTGCATTCTATATATATATAAATGTTAAACTATATAAGTCACTTTCTGTTAAACTCTTGCGCAACATAGTTTAATGTGTAACAGACTAACAGCTAAATAGGCATTTGTGGAAGTTACTTGTAATAGATATTGTAATGTTTAGTTTTTGTTGGGGAGTACTGTTTCCACAAGTTTTATCTTTCTTATGTTTCACAAGCTTTTTGTGCGGCAACTATTTAACTATATGGATTAAAGATCGTATTAAAGTGAATAAATAAAAAATAAAAAAAGTTTGTGGAAAAGAAATTCTCTTCTTTTTTGTTAGCCCCTCATGTAATCGAAAGAAAATTTAAAAAGAAAAAGAAAAAACTAGTTAGAAAATCATGCACAGAATGAGTAAGTTTGTGTTCTTTGATTTGATTTTTATAGGTTGGATTAACGATTTTTTAGAGGTGCGGAGTAACTATTGATTTAATTGTGATTAACAAATTGTGGTAATATTACTTATGAAATTTTAATATGGTAAGTGTAATTTTAATTGATTGTGATTATAATACATTTTATTGCGATTGTATCTTAATATGATATTATTGTGACGATTTGTATCGTTATTGTAATTGATTATACTTTATTTTATCGCGATCTTATTCAAATTGCTCTCAATCGACTCGACCACCTAAAATTGAGTAGGAGGCGTAAAATGAAACTAGAGATTAGCTCTTTTGTTTTAATAGATAGTAGTAAATAAATACATAAATTGTGACTTTTATTATATATTGTGTGTGGGTGTACACCAGCAATTAAATCTTGATGTAAACACTAGTCATGTGGAGAAGAAGAATTTAGATGTACTTGTTCAAAATTTAATACAGTGTACACGTGCACAGAATATATTTCATCAACACCAAGTAAAACAAACAATTACTTGTATACAGAACCACATATTAAATTTAATACTCTCACTGTTTTATCCGTTAACTTTTCTCTACATTTTTTCTCCTTCTATCCTCCAGAATTATAGCTTCCGTAATAGTGTTTCTAGATACGGGGAGGGAAAAAAAAATCTCCTTCTATCCTCCAAAATTATAACCTCCTTAGTAGTGTTTAGTGTTTCTAGATACGGGGAGAGTTCTTTTCCTTAATAGAAAAAACTTTTTTTAGATCTTTTTTTTTATTTGTTTTAATTTGTTTGAATAAAATTGTCTGTCAATATTTTGTTTCTTTTTATTTGGGATCGTTTTCATTAAGTTTAAATTTATTTATTTTTTGCAAGATATTTTCTTCAATTTGGATTCATCTTTTATTGTGAGATTTATTTTTAATATGTATGATAAATAAGGATTTAAAATATGAAACTTGATTAGCTTGTTGGGATTTTCTCAGATGTTTGAATGAGCAGTTATACTTGTGTCTTCCCTAATTATTATAAATAGTGCATCGAAGTATATTTGTCTTGCATATAATTCTACATTAAAATATATACTTTAGTAGTCTTACACGATTCATCATCTTATTTTGTTTGTAATTTGATTTATTCAGTAAATTGAATCTCAATATATTTTTGTTCACACAAAATAAGTTTGCAAAATTAAAATGAAATTATTTTTTGCTTTTAATAATTTTAAATATATCATAAAGTACGTGAAAAATACTCTTAAATACAGGTTTTTATATTTTTACACTCTTATAAATTTATGTCATAAATAAAATTATAAGATTTACAAATAGTATTGTATGTTTTATGATTATAAATAATATTATATTTTTAATTTTAAAACTAAATGAGTATTATAAAACAACCATCTCACTTAACACTCCCTCGAAAAGAAATTAGCAAGTTGCTGTCGTGTGCAGTATCTAGCCTTAAGTTTGTATAATTGTATGGGTATATAAAATATGGTGGGCAAAGGTATGACTTTACTTTTGGGTTGTTTTATAAGTGGTACATATAAAGAAAAGGGATAATTAGAAATAAATAAAAAATACCCTCAATTATATAGCAATTTTTATTTTATAGATCATTCTTTCAATTTTTATAATCAAGAGATTCAACTATTATTAGTTTCTACTTTAGTAACTGTTATTTTAATTTTTATAATGAAGAAATTCAAATATAAGTTCTCTTTTAATTTTTATAATTATTTTTTAAATATGATGTAAAACTTGATGTATTAAAGGCATTTTTTTTAACATAATTTTTTTTTTGTTACTAAATTTTTACCGGACATATCCACATATATTATTTGTTAATGTGTTATGATGACACATCAATTAAAGTCATTTTTTAATAAAAAAAAATATCATTAAAATTGAGCAATTGAAAGAAAATAAAAAAAATGACTCAGTTTAAAGATAATAATAAAAAATGACTTAATTTAAAGAAAATAATAAAAAAGACTCAATTTTCTTTAGGTTGAGTCATTTTTTATTATTTTCTTATTACTCAATTTAAATGATATTTTTCATTAGAGAAATGATTTTGATTGACATGTCATAATAAAAATTATCCTAATATGTCCATTAAAAATTGAGTAATTGAAAGAAAAATAAATAAATAAATTGATAGTTTTTATTAAAAACGGTTTTTGATTCATTAAATTTTAGACCATATTAAAAAAAACATAATAATTAAATTACTTAATTACAAAAATTAAGATAACGGTCCTTAACGTAAAAACTTACTTGTAATTGAATTTCTTAATTGTAAAATTGAAAAGAACAGTCATTAAAGTAAAAACTAACCGTAAGTGAATCACTTAATTGTAAAAATCAAAAAAACAATTCCTAAAGTAAAAATTAGTACATAATTGAGGATATTTTTATATATTTATCCCTAAAGAAAATAATGATGATTATTCGCATGAAGTTTCCATCTGAAGTAAAAATATCTATGTCAAACTTTCACATTGCCTTCACCACCAGTTGATAATTAAGAAAAGGACTGGACTATATTGGCCACAAACGTCGAAATGCACCTGGACCACCACTGTATTCTGGTCTAGACCATTTCCTAAATTGGCCTTGTTACTTGAGTGTACATTTGAACTATTGTAACTCTTATAAATCATGTGGGAAATACAATTACCACAGTTTTTAATTTAACTAATTCTTATTAAGATTCCCAATTTTAAATACCTTTTCTTTTTTGAAAGTATAAATTATTAAAGTGTAATATCTGAAACCTAAAGAAGGGAATAACTTATGTTTTATTATTCATTCTGTATGTTACTGTCCCAACTTAATCATTCAATCTCTATGTTTTTTTTCTGGTTAATAAGAGACTAATGTCTAAAAATTTACGTACGAAATCACTGTCTAAAAATTCACGCACACACTCACACACCCAACTCTATCTTGATGAGTTCTTCCTTAAGTTTTCAAAGGCGGTAGTCGATAAACAATAAATCCAACGACCACTATGTTACTCAAAACGAATTAATACCTAACAAACCAAAAATTACCCGTCCATTGCTACTAACTTATTTACCTTTGATACATATGTTGAAAACTATAATCACTAAATATAGATCGTAATATTTCATATTTAACTATTGAGAATATAATCAAAAACATAAGCGTATTTGGATCCATTGATGCTGAAACGTGTGTTATCGTATTACTCAACCAAACACTTTTTAGGATAATGAACAATTTTCTCTAATGAGAAAAGAAAATTATATGCGTGTTTAATATATTGGGGATTATAACCCATTGTATTCTTTATATATCATCTAATTATGTCTCTCATTATAACTTAATTAGGTTCGGTATTAGGTATTTACTCATTAAGCCAATACTTAATTAGAATCTAATTGAGTCTCTTTATTTTATCACTTATTTTAAACTCAATATACAAATAGCTAATATAATTGATATTAAAATATGTAGTCCACATAAATTATTATTATTATAAATAATAATTCTAACAATCTTCCACTTTGGTTGCATATAATTCAATAATCAATTATGTTATAAATTTTTCGTAGTGCATAACCTTATGCCATTTATTACCTTTAGATTCTTTCAAAAAATACAATATGGTCCGTCTTTTATACTAGTATGAGATCATGACGGCTTTTGTCAATATTATATTGTGACTAAACCTTCCATGGTCACCAAATTAATATATTCAATGACATGGATCAAGTATGGATGAGTAATATGGAAATTACATGTAATGTGATCTGAATCATGTCTATTTCCAAGTGGTCCTAATTCAATCTCCATCGAGATTAATTACAATTCTCTAAACTTAATGTTAAACCATAATTAGAAAATTAAATACATTCAGAATGATATTTTAACAAAAAATATAATTTCATCAACTGTATTCTACAAAAAATAAATAACTTAATGTCTATGACATAAAATACCAAAATACAAACTCCCACTAAACCATAGTATTAAACAAAACAACACCCATATTAGCAGTATTCTGGTGAAAAGCCTTAGGTGCTAAACCCTTGGTTACCGGACTCGCAAGCATGAAGTTTGTCCCAATGTGTTTTATCAAAAACTGGTCACTCTAAACTCTTTCTTTCATAACTAGAAACTTGACATCAATGTGTTTCGACTTAATAGATTTTTTGTTGTTATTGGAATACATAACTGTTAAATTATTTTCAAAAAATAACTTTAGTGGCCTTTCAATACAATTAATAATACGCAGCCCTGTGACAAAATTTCGCAACCATATTTCGTGATTGGATGTCTCATGACAAGCTATATATTTTGTGTCCATGGTTGAAGAAGTTATAAGTGTTTGCTTAACATTTTTTTAGGAAATAGCTCCTCTTGCCAACATGTAAACATAGCATGAAGTGGATCGCAAAGTGACTTTGCATCCAGCGTAATTGGAATTTGAATACCCGACAATCTCAAGTACATCTGATTTCCTATATATGAGTATGTAATTGTTTGTTTTCTTTATTACTACATAATCCGTTTGGATGCTTTCTAGTGATCCATTCATGGGTTACTTAAGAATTTGCCCAAAACTCTCACTATAAAAGCTATATCAGGACAAGTACAAACTTGAGCATACATGAGGCTTCCTATTGCCGATGTATAAGGTATCTTTTGCATCTCATTTATCTCAAGTTCATTGTTGGGGCACTGTTTGAGATCAAACTTGTCTCCCTTAGATATGGGTGTATCTCCCAATGAACAATCTTTCATGCCAATTTTTTTTCAAAACCTTTTCGATATAACTCTTTTGTGACAATCCAATGATACATTGAGAGCGATCTCGTAGTATTTGAATTCTTAAAACAAAAGAGGTATTACCAAGATCTTTCATCTCAAAATTCTTAGTGAGAAATTTATTGGTATCGTGTAATAAGTCTATATTGCTACTAGCAAGTAATATGTCGTCGACATACAAAATTAGGAAGATAAATTTACTTCCACTGAACTTGTGATATACACAATCTTCCACAATATTCACCTCAAATCCATATGATATGATAACTTGGTGAAATTTGTGATACCATTGATGGGAAACTTGTTTAAAACTGTAGATGGACTTCTTTAATTTGCACACCATAGACTTTGGATCTCTGAACAAAAATTTTTCTAGTTGCTTTATATAAATTGTCTCATCAATGTTACCATTAAGAAATGTTGTCTTAACGTCCATCTGATGTAGCTAAAGGTCAAAATTAGCTACAAGTGCCATAATGATTCTAAAAGTCTTTCAAAGAAACCGGAGAAAAATTCTCTTTATAATCGATGCCTTCCTTCTAAGTGAATCCTTTAGCAACTAGACGTGTCTTGTATCTTTTGATGTTACTACTCAAATCCCTTTTGGTTTTAAATATCCATTTGCAACCAATAGGTTTTGACCCTTTAGTGCAACTCAACAAGATCCCAGACATTATTGTCTTTCATAGATTGCATTTCATCATTCATTGCATCTATCCACTTTTGAGAACTAGAACTCTATAAGTCGTGTTGAAGGCTGATTGGATCGTCTTCCCCTATGCCTATTTGATCTTCCTGTTCTTGCATTCCTCCGTTCTCTAGTGGATCTCCTTAATGGCACTTCTTGAGTTTCTTGAGATTGTTGAATTTGTTCAATAGGTTCTACATGGAGAATTTTGTTGTTGTCATAAACCGGAGTTGCATCTTGAACAATGACATGTACTATAATTTGAACATTGTCAATAGCAATGTCAAGAATAGAAACATAAGTTTCTTCCTCAAAGACAACGACTATATCTTTATCTTCCCCACAAACTCAATATCCTCAAGAAACCTAGCATTACCAGTCTAAAAAAAAGATCTAGTAATGGGATTATAAAACTTGAAGCCCCGAAAGTATTCTACATATCCAACAAAATAGTAATTGACCATCTTTGAGTTCAACTTCTTTTCAAATGGCTGATATGGTCTTGCCTCAATTGGACAACCCTAAATGTGTAGGTGTCAAATACTAGGCTTTTTGCATGTCCATAATTCAAAAAGGGTCTTGGTCACTACTTTTGTTGGAACCCTATTAAGGATGTAAACTTTAGTCTTTAATGCTTCTCCCCAAAGTGATTCAGGTAAAGAAGAGTGATTTATCATACTCTTCACCATATCTTTAAGAGTTCGGTTTCATCTCTCAGCAACACCATTCATACTAGGTTTGCCCGACATAGTGTATTAAAGAACAATTTCACACTCCTTTAGAAAGTTAGCGAAAGGGCCTGGACGTTGTTCTCCTGATCCGTCATATCTATCGTAGTATTCACCACCACGATCAGATTTGACATCCTTTATTTTCTTACTTAATTGAAGTTCAACTTCAATCTTGATTTCTTTAAACGTGTCCAAAGATTGTGACTTCTCATGTATTAAGTATAGAGAAATCGTCTATAAATGTGATAAAATACTATTGACCATTCCAAGAAGCTGTAGGAAATGATCCACAAATATTAGTATGAATCAGTTCTAAGACATCAGTAGCTCTATTAGCACCTAATTTTCTTGAGTGAGTTTGTTTTCCCTTGAAGCATTCAATACAAACTTGAAAATTACTTAAATCTAAGGGATCAAGAATTCCGTCATTTATAAGACTTTGAATTCTTTGTTTATAGATGTGACCTAAACACTTATGCCATAAAGTAGCAAAATCTTCATTTAATTTACGCTTTGTACCTTTAGCACTTCAGTGTAATATTTCATTATCAAAAGTAACAATTTCAAGCATATAAAAATTATCAATCAAAGAGCCAGTGTCAACCATTGTTGAATTTAAGAAGAAACTAACTTTATTATTTTCAAAAGAACAAGTATAACCAAATTTGTCCAAACAGGAAATAGAAATTAAATTTCATCTAAATGACGGTGTAACATAAGTTTCAACTAAATCCAAATAAACACCAATTTTTAATAATAATCTAAATGTTCTTATAGCTTCAACTGGAACTTTATTGTCATCTCCCATAAAGAGCCTTATTTCTTTTCTTATCTTGAGAGTTTGATGCCAAATGAGCACTCCTAGTCTTATCTCGCTGAAACCTTTCTTTCTCTTGCACACAGTGAGAAATAAACTCATTAAGAGTCCATTTTTCCTTCTGAGTATTGTAACTCACCACTAAATGACCAAATTGTGCAAGATGTGAAATTAGAACCAAGTGAACGAGCAAGTCATCCGTAAGCTCTAACTTGAGTTCTTTGAGTTTGCCATCAAGACAATAATGTACTCCCTTATGTTCCCATTTCCTTTATACTTCATGGTAACGAGTTTTGACAAAATATTACTCGTTCCGCCTTTTCAATTTCTTTGAGGAACTTTTTGGCATTAGTGCTCTCACTAATAGAGCCCCGAAATCCTGTTGGAATTGTTCGTTTCATGATCGCTAGACTCATGCGATTAGAGCGCTCTCACTTTTTAATTTTATCCTTTTTTGAATCATCCGTAGTAGGAGTGAGTTTCTCTGATCTTAATGCAAGATCAAGATCCATACAGCCAAGAATGATTTCATTCAGCATTGATTCTCAATTGAGCAGATGTAGTATTAACAGTAGTAGAAACTGTAAAGAAAACATACAAAACAAAACAAGCAAGCTCACATTCAATATTTGAATTTAACGTAATAAACAAATTCAAATAATGGAAAATCCCATCACAAGATACATATCACAACATTGAAATTTAGTCTTTGGACATAAAAAATCAACTTGTAATTGGTACTCTTGATGTAGTAATCAAATATTAACAATAAATTTCTGTCAAATAATATGCATTTCTTTGGACCGACTTATTATTTACATGAAAATATTAATAATTGTTACATACTTATTACCACATGTTTTAATTTTGGCAAAATAATACCTTCCTTTGGGCCGATAATTATTCGCATAAAATTTAAACACACATTAATCATCTTAATATTTTAAATTAACCAATCTATATAAAAGAGGTTACTTTGGTAACATATTATTTTAATTAATTAATTCAAAATATCATACACTAAAATGAATTAATAAATAAAACTTGACAAAATTTAAATTTAAATCTCATATATATCACGTCCCAAATATATATATGCATAGAGAGATTCTACAATTTATTTTTATACATATACATGCAATATATATAACAAAGTCAGAACAAACCAAATTTTCATATATATATATATATATATATATATAGGGCCGATCCATGTCTAACGTTAGTTGTGGAGTCTTTCGTAGCTAACTCATTTTTAACCGTCGATCGAATAAGCCAACGCTAGAGATCAAACTTTAAAAAAAAAAAAAAAGTGCCAAATTCCCCCCCCCCCCCCCCCCCTCCCGCCCTATTGGACTCGTAGCACACATCAAAAAACAAAAAATGAAATAAAAAAAAAAAAAATAGAACCACCCCCCCCCCCCCCCCTTTCGCCAGTGAGACTGGCGGAAGGCAATAAAAAAAACATTATATTAAACTGAAATCTCAAATTGTATAACACACCATCAATAAATACAATATATAACACACCATCGACAAAAAACATATATATTACATTGAGAAACATAAATTGTATTACATCTGAATCAAATAGAACTAAAACAAATACAACTTTACTCCATTGATCGTACATATTAATCATTACTCTTCATCAGAATCCAACATTAGTGATCCTGCCATCTTGTACCCTCTAAGGGGACTCCTTGTCATTCCTTTGTGTAGTTCTCAAGCAAGACACAAACGAAGAATGGAAGCATCTTGAACTACCCATTTAGCTGCAATGAGATTTAGTCCACGTGAGATTACGTCCATATATTTACAAATGTAAACCCCATAGTCTGAACCATTATGTTGTTTCGCCACTTCAACTTTCTTCCCGAGTTTTACATCTCTTGAGGGCCAATTGGTCTCAGGGTCAGCAAATCTTAGCAAGATAGGTACAAAAGTCTTATTCTCATTTCAAAAAAAAAAAAAATTAGTAAGTGACAATAACAAATTAAAACCAAATGTAAATCAACATAAAATCTTTTGTACTTACCACAACTGCAACATCCGACTGGTATTGCATATCCAACTGTGCCGGAGTCATCTCAGGATGCATGTGATCAATGAATTTTATTGCCCATGCCTTAACATTGAACATCACCATGACAAAATGTTCGTGTATGCGGGAATGGAATGACATGAAAATGACATCACATTCTGAAACACGTAAACCATTTTGTTATACAAAGTCAACTGCATTTGCAATATCAGTTTCGACTTCGACATTTATCATGGTTTGACCCACGGCAATGAAGAAAGTCTGCAGATAGTAGAAATTTCTTTTTAACTTTTTTCCCGCCCGTGTTATGACGGCGTCTCTTTCTACCAACAATTCTTGGTAGGCGTCCACAATTGTGTTGCCTAACCATGCCCCAGGCAATAATTTTGTGGCCTCCTATTGATTAATATTATAACCTTTAATTTTTCGAGGCCAATACTGTGAATCATCGACTAATTCACCATTAAACCAGTGTCGAGTCAACCAATCCACCTTTCAAGGGTTTAATGGCTTCACTATGTCCCCCTTTCACCGGAACCATCAGCAGATCGTGTCTTGACACTCTAGCTGGATTAGGGACGGGTGGTGCCTCTTGGGAGAAATGGGTTTGAGTTGCATGTTTGGCGAAAGGATTGAAATCAGTTGTGAAGGACACTGGAGGATCCGATGTAAAATTTATGGAAGTTGGAGCTTCTGAAGGATCAATGAAAGACGGAGTGTAAAGGGGTTGCTCTGAATATACCCCGAGATTGGACAACTGCATTTGTTGAAACATGGCACTATTATCAGTTAAGAGTGCTTGATATTGTTGTTCAATCTCGGGAGGTTTATTCGGCCACTGCTACAACATCCTCAGGGTCTGTTTTAACTGCACAATAAAAAGATACAAGTATATGTTAACATTGTTACAAAATAGATATAATGCAATACAAGGATTATAATTAACTTTACGTACCACGTTTATTACATGAGAATGATCAACAATGACACGATTACTGTATTGGATATCAGTGACATCCGGTTTTGCAATTCATTTTCGTGTCGCTTTGTTGTACCACAAGTAGTACACGTCCATATCCAGTTTGTTGCGCTTGGTATTTTTAGATACCAACAAACCCACAAAATTCTCCTGGAAGTCATGCCACATCTCTATGTACGACGCGCCGAATGCTTCGTAATCTGAGACTTGAAATCTATTCTCCTTCTCTACTCGATTCAACCGTAGATGAGTGTGATCAACAGGAGGGTCAAATATCCTTTGATAATGACACAGTTGCCTAAGGACTCTGTCTGGCATTTGATACTCAATCTCATCAAAATGTATCAGTGGGATTCGACTGTTTGCGAACAGTCGGGCCATCCAAGCGTCCTCGTCATCATCATCAACCATTTGAATCTGCTTATACGGCTTCCAGATGAATTTGTCTTGCGGATGATTTTCAAACTCAGACCAGTATGTTAGGACGTTGTGGTGTGGATCTGCTCACCTCTCCTTATAGAAAGCGTGCTTAGCGTATGCATATGTCAACACACGCGGCGACCACAACTCAGATCTAGGACGAGGAGATGGACGTCCAATCCATAGTCTATCATATGCCCAAGTTTGCACCATTGTCATGCATCCCGTTATCCTTCCAGGTAACACAATCTTACCCTTAACTTCTCTATAGTGGGATGCATCGTGGAGTGCTCAGTAAATGGCTGCTAGGACTGCTAAACCCCAGCGTAGTTCACTATATCTTCAATGTATCTAACAAACACCATGTACCTAACATGAAAATTAAAACAACACGTTAACCAAATTAATATCAAATAATGACAACAAAGAATTATAATAACAAAGACAATAATTTTATCATACCTAGCTGGGCATATGTCTTTGGTTTTAGTGGGAAACAATATAACACCACATAACCACAGTATGTAGGCTCTTGTGTAGATAGCTATATAGTCAACCGGTGGATCTTCTGGCAATTCACGAAAACACTCCAAAAGCCATGTCAAACGAATACCACCACCGTGCTTTGCTTCCTTGTAGAACTGGTTATAGAACCATTCACCAAAGCAGTCTTAAAACAATATTTTTTGTTCCTTCTCGGATAAAACACCACAAGTAAGGGGTTTCCCATTAATGGGTAAACCGATTATATAGTGGATGTCCTCCAATATGATTGTCGCATCACCGCTATTAAAATGAAATGTGTTTGTTGATGATCTCTATTTTTCCACTAATGAAGTTACTAAGCATGCATCGTTTCTTAGGAATATAAATCCGTATGTAAATGCATGCATTCCAACTGCATTAAGTATATCCTTTTGTGCGTCATTCAGCATCCAAAGATCGTACCTCTGATTACTCTGTTGAGCAATGTCGAGTACTCTGAATTCATTCGTGTTGTATACGTGAGTAGATATATGAGTTGGTTGATCATCCAACAAACTGTTATATTCGGGACCTGGATTTAAATCATAATGGTCCATTGCAACCTACAAAATATTGAAAAGCCTTCATCAAACACACTGTTTATAAGAATTATATACACACACACACACACACACATACACACAGACTGCATACACACACACACATTGCACACACGCTGCACGCACTCACACTACACACGCTGCACGCACTCACACTGCACACACAAACGCTGCACACACTTCACACACTAACACACTACACACATACACTCACACACTGTCGGTTCACACACACACTGCACACACACTGCATAAACACACACTGCATATATATTTACATTGTTAATATTCAATATTCAAAAATGAAATCAATACAGTTCTAATCTACTATAAAAACTTACTTGATTTGGGGCAGAAGTTGTTTACAAGGAAGAAGAAGAAATTTTTTTCGGAAGAAAGAAAGGAAGGAGTGGTGGAAGGAGAAAAAAAAGAAGAAGAGAGGAAAAATAACCTAGTAGGGGCGGAAGAAACAAGGAAAATGGGCGGAAGAAACAAAGAGAGAAAATAAAAAAAATACCCATTCCGTTACTACCACTGGCGGAAGAGACTTTTTAAAAAAAAAATTTAATTAATAATCATAATAAATAATACTTAATACTTAATACTAATCTTAATAATTAATAATCATAATAATTAATACAAAAAATCACAATATTATAATAATTCTATTATTAATGACATTTTCCAACACTAATTGTCATTATATGGTTTACTATATACTATGTCTAATTTAAGATTTAGGGTTTAGGATTATAATGTATTTAACTCATATTAGATTACTAATTATCATGATGATTGTATTATGATTATATTATAATTATGATTAACATTATATTTAACTCATAATATTATAGTATTTTTTTATAATCAAAGTATTATAATCATTAGTGCATTATAGTATTTTATTATAATCATAATATTGTACTTAATTATTTCCAACAATAACTAATAATCTTAATAATTATAGTATTTTACTATAATCATAGTATTAATCATAGTGTATAATCATAGTATTATAATCATAGTGTATTATATCAACCGATCAAATACATCAGAAAGTCATACAATTACAATTAATATAATTTAAAATTCAAACTCGATCACAACTCTTCTTCATCATCGTCTAAATCTAATGTGTGAGAACCTAAAAATTTTAAATGTATTTTACGATAAGAAATAATTTCATTTTGTGTTATTTTATTTTTGCATGGAGGTTAGTCTTTTTAGATATGAATGATGTATTCATATCTACAATGAAAATTTTATGATGATGTGATATCCATGATTATGAGGTTAAGTTCCTTAAAAAGGTATTAAAAAGGGGATTAGCAAATCCCATATAAGATTATATTGATCAGCTTGGAAGAGGGTGAGAGGATTACGTAAATTTTATACCTACGTGTTGATCAAAGAGTTGTTTAAGTGGCAATAGTCGATCAAGGCATTGTGCATGTAGGACAACAGTTGTTAGCTGTTAAAGAGTAATGATAAGCAACCGTTTTACCGTCCAGATTAACCAATCATCTTATCTTAAAGCTTAACCTTAGCTTACTGCTCTTGAACTCTATAAATACCTCATTCGAGATGAAATTTTAATTCCTTTACCAAAATTTCTCTTTTAAGAGTTTCATTTAAACTTATCATCTCCATAAATTTCAAAGTTCTTCTTTCGGAAAATTATTCTCAGACAAGCTTTGATTTCACCCTTAAGAACGAAAAGGTAAGAACCTGGTACTCTACTTAGTTTCTTTCGTGCACAGCATCAAAGATTTATGCTAAGTTTATATTCTTTTGCATTTTCATGAGACATCCTAGGCTGAGTTTGTTCATGATAAGCCTTCCATGGTAGCAAAAACAAGCTCTAATATTAGTATCTGATGAGATACTCTAGTCTCGGATGGGTTGAAGTTAGTCTCTGACGAGATAACACTAGTCTCTGATGGGTTAGTGATAGTCTCTGATGGGTTAGTGATGGTCTCTGATGAGTTAATGTTAGTCTCTGATGATGATGTCACCTTTAGTCTCCGATGAGTAAAGATGACGTCAGCAGTCTCTTATGAGTTGTTTAGTCTCTGATGATGTCATCCTTAGTCTCCGACAGGCTAAGTTTAGTCTCTGATGATGTCATCCTTAGTCTCCGACAGGCTAAATTTAAATCTCTGATGACGTCATTCGTAGTCTCTGATGGGCAAAATATGTTAGTTTCTGATGGCTAAGGATATCAGTCCCTAAGGAGTTTGATAATGAGAAAATTATTCCCCGATGCACAGACTGTCATCAAGTCTATAAAACATTATTTTCTTAAAATTATTTCATGATGTTATTATGCCAGATTTAAGACAGTAAAAGTCTAAGGACATCACATATACATTTTCTCTCATAAATTCTTATTAAGGTATTAAAATATTACTTGCATAATTTACAGAATCTTTCACTCACCAGTAAGTTGAATTTGAATCTTTGTTGCAAAGGACCGAGACAAGTATATTCTCACTCTTATGCTTATTTCAGTTAAGCGCATGATCAACTGATTCGACATGCGTACAAAATTATGACTTTTATATTTAAATTTCCTTGTGAAACAGAATGCTATGCTTTAATTTCCGCTAGCATGATATGAATGGAAGTGCATGGATATAAAGAAGTTTTGCTCTATCAGTTATTTTTCAATATTATATCTGTGCAATAAATAAGAATGATATGTCCCTTAAATGGGTTATGACACATAGATGGCTAGAGAAAAGGAAAGGTGCTGTTTTGTTCTTCACCTGACCTAGAGGAATTTTATGTGACTACGTACGTTCACACAAGGAGGGATCATGCGGACACAGTTAGGCCAGCTGTATACCGTATGGTTAGCAAATCCAACGGGTTTAGCCCCCGATGGATATTTTTACTTCAAGGAAGTTATGCTTTATTTTAAGAAGGATTACACAATTGTTTATCATCAGTAATCCAAAAGATTCTTTAAAGATTTTCGAGGCATTAATATTGTTTCATCAAGCCTCTCAACAGAATTGAATCTTTTGAAACATTCCAAATTTGTTTTCCCAAATTGTTTATATACTTGCTGGGCGTAAATCGCTCATTCTTGTTGAATTTTAATGTCTTGCAGGGCAGAATATAAAGGCTGAGCCCTCTAACAAGGGGAAGGCAAAGATGATCGGTTACTGAGTTTGGCTAATTTTTTTTTAGTGCCAATAAGGAAGGAAAGAGGGAAGATGTTCTGAAGAGTGATGTTTTGTATTATAATATAGAGATAGAATAGCTTTCCGCTGAAAATGTAATATTTTGGGTTGTAATAACTCTTTAATATTGCCTTTTTTCTAGTATTTTTAATATGAATGGATGTGTGGTTATCTTTTCCTTCTTTTGACGAAACCTTGATCCAGTGAGGGATTTTGGGGTCGTCACATAATATGCTATGTTGAGACATTTACGCACGCATCTCCATTACTTTATTATGATTTCTCTTATCATGATCAGTGTATTCTTGACATATAACACATTTTCGCAGTCTTTTTGTAAATTGACTTTGTTCAATTTCACTATTAAATCTTGTGACCTTCTTATGACCCTTAGTTTGTGACTGAAGAGGTGGAAAATACTCATCTTCTTCGTCAATACTACCACCTTCCATGTGCAGCTCATTCGATTTGCTCCCACCTTCAACCGTGTCATTTTCTTCAATCAATCTTGACTTACTTATCCATACTTTCTCCTTCATAGTAGTTTCAAGACCATGCATGTAAGATGATTGCGATGTTGATCCAATTGCTGCAATTTCTTGATAAACCCTATTCAAATGATTGTAACGTATTTTACTAATATCACCGACATCAGAATTTGATTCAGCATTTACTTCATTTATGTAAACAAGATCACCATGAATTTTGTTTGCATTTCTTGTCCACCTGCCACAAATCAAAGACATTGGAATCTTATTTATGCTCTTGAAGGTGATATACCTCAAAATATGTCTGCAAATCATGTTGTTGTGCTCAAAGCGTTGACATATGCATGTCACATTGTCGGAGTCTTCGTGTTTAACGACAACATAATAATATCGTCGGTTTTGTGGTACCTCCTCATTGAACACTGTATATCCATTTGTACCACCGACCCCAAAATTCTGAATCTTACGACATGTTAACCTTTGTCCCTCATAGAACTCGTTCAAAAAGTCTTTAAAAATATTTTTCGTATACACAAGTGTCGCATGCTTTTCCAATAAAGTTATGTTATGCAAATTTCTTGTCTTGTTCTCTGTTCTAAGATCTTGCTTTCTCTCATTCAAGTATTGTTTCTCAATGGCTATTTGTGAGTTAATCACAAAATCCTTCAAACTGGTACAATTATTTACATATTGATAAAAAAAAACTGTTCATGAATTCACTTCTCCCGGTTGTAGTCATCCCTGCAGCAAAATATGACTTTGAGTATGCTCCGATCCACTTCTCCTTTATATTATACATAGATTGAAGCCACTCGTGATGTTGTAAATCATATTGTTCCACCAATTTTGTCCACCTTTCCTCGAATTCGGCAATTGTCACTGAATACAAACACCTACAATAACAACATATTATAAATGACAACAAAAAAATATTGACAATTTAACATCGACTATTTATAAAAGTAGATACGTACCTGTCGAAGTCTTCCTTAAACGTTTCGTAACTATTATATAAATGATGAAATGTCTCCGGGAATTTGTTACTGATATGTCACGTATATATCAAATGATTGGTGGAAGGCAATACTGTAGCAATGACATTGTTCATTGCTCTATCCTGATCAGTTATGATCGTCAACAAAATTTTATTCTCAACCGCTTCTAGCCAATTTTCTAACACCCAAACAAATGTAGCTTCCGTTTCATCCTTGATAAGGTCAAACTCAAACAAAATAGACTGATAATGATGATTAACTCGCGTAATTGGAACAAATGGCATCTCATATTTATTTGTTCTGTAAGTAGTGTCAAATGTCACTACGTCTCCAAAATTTCTATAACAAATAATTGATCGAGAATCCACCCACATGATACATGCAATGCGATTCTCTTCGTCAACTTTTATATTATAAAATAAATTTCTAACACTTTCTGACTTGAGTCTCTTTAAAATCGTCAAAGTTTCTTATGCATCATTTGCATCAAATGTGTCATGTCGCAAGTTGCGTATAACATTTTGAATATCTTCGACGGTAAATTTAACATTTGTCCTTCCACCACTCATTGTACTCAACACATTCATGATCAAACTTGGTTTGATTTTTGATCAGTGGAGTAGATTGATTAACTCTCTATCAGCAACAGTTATATTTTTTTGTGTTGCCATGAAATCTATTTTACTACGCATTACTATTGAATGATTGTGATTTAATTTTACTTTTGTCACACGCCAACTATTATTTTGCACGTTATGAATAACAAACATTTTGGCTTTGCACATTGTGCGTTCAATAATATCCCTCTTCCTCCAGATTATGCTTTCATCATCATTTTCATTTTCAAACAAATTTTTTTCTGAATAGGTCTACCTACTTTTCTACATGCATATAGTCTATGAGCTAATTGATTTGACCCCGAATGTTTTCTGCTGGTTAAAATTTTGACTTCAAATCCACTATTATGAGCATATGCATTATAGTATTTTTCAGCTTCAAATATGTTTGTAAATATTTGACCCACATACGGAGAACAAACACCATCACTATCTAAATTTATTTTTTCTTTGTCATTCAAATTATTTTGTTGTTTGATATTATTTTCTTTGTCAATATGATGTTCTTCATTCTCAACATTCATACTTATATCAGAATTCGAACCATCAAAAAATGTATCAGCATCATATATTCTATCGTTATCACTCATTTTAAAATTAAGAAGGTGAAGAGCTGAAAACCTGGTGAAAATGTCAACCTAAGATATAATTATCTGATCTGTAATAAAGAAAATTTTTTTAATAAATGAGTTAGAATCAAAAAAAAAATTCTTCATAAAACGAGAGAACGAAGAAGGAAACTGAAACGAGAGAATGAAGAAGGAAACTTACATGCAGCGGAATAAAATAGTTTTTTGACCTAGGTCTTTTTTATCATAATATATAACATATCACGAAGGAAGGAAGAAAAATATTGTACTTGTTACTTTCAAGCACAAGACTGGTGGAAGGCGGGCGAAGAGGAAAAAGAAAAAAAAATTTCCTTTCCGCCAGTGAAACTGGCGGAAAGGGCCAAATTTTTTTTGTTTTTTCCCTTCCACCAGTCTCACTAGGATTTTTTTTTTTTTTTTAAAGTTTGATCTCCAGCGTTGGCTTATCCGATCGACGGTTAAAAATGTGTTAGCTACGAAAGACTCCACAACTAACGTTAGACATGGATCGGCCCCCATATATATATATATGCCGAACACATATGATTCATATGCACGCATATCAATATATATATACATACACTATAGATATCCCATTAATGTAATAAATTCAATTGCCCAACAATATGTAGACATATATATATATATATATATATATATATATGAAAACGACTAAGTTTACAGATTGGTACAAAAAGTTGATTGCTTTATATATATCAATATAACTAACCCCTGAAGCATTACACACAATTCAGACCGAACAGTTATAGACACTATATATGAATAATCAGGAACAAAATTAATACATCTACAGCAACATAGCATGACAGTCGCTAACAGAAAACTTATGCTCGAAAAATTTTCATGGAATCACATAAAACTTTAAATAAAACTTGATTTCTCAATAAATCAATATGAAGAAGACTCTTGATACCACTTGTTCAAAATTATAATCACTAAATATAGATCGTAATCCTTCATATTCAATTATTAAGAATATAATCAAAAACAGTAGCGTACCTGAATCCATTAATGTTGAAACTTGTATTATTGTATTTCTCAACCAAATACTCTTTAGGATAATGAGCAATTTTCTCCAATGGAGAAAGAAGAATTATATATGCGTTTGATATATTGGGGATCATAACTATTTTATTCTTTATATAACGTCTAATTAGATCTCACATTATAACCTAATTGGATTCGGTATTAGATATTCACTCATTAAGCTCAAACTTAATTAGAATCTAATTAGGTCTCTTTATTTGGCCACTTATTTAAACCCTATACACAGATAATTAATATAATTGACATTAAAATATGTAACTCACATAAATTATTATTATTATAAATAATAATTCTAACAACATATATTACCTTAGTTTCAACCTTGAGATAAAAAATTATTATAATGTCATATTGTAATACTTCTTCAATAAGGGAGATATTCTTATATTCAAAGTCACGGGATAGCATCTCTAGATTCTGCAGTCGTATGAGTCATGGTGTTTGAGAATATAATAAACTTTGTCATGAGAATACTTTCTTCATTCGCAACAAAAAGAATTTTGTTTAATTTTTTTTTTATCAGATCATGTCATAAAATCATGAAAATCTAAATTGTGGTGCAACTTTAACTAGATTTTGAAACTTAAAAGACCAAAGTTCAATCTTTTCTCTAATTTTTATTATTTTGTTATACGAGGCATTTTACGATCAAAATCAACTATATTTCTTAAATATACTAGAATTATTATTCAAAAGTATTTTCTTTTGGAACTAAAGAATAATAATCATATCAACAAAAGAGTTTAAATGAACCGATATTAATTTTAAGTTTAATAACAATCTCCAACCTCTTCCTCAAACCATCGTAATAATATCTAAACAGGGAATCATAAATTTGTAGAAAATGTATAGGGCCAATTCTCGGGGATATTGTTTTAAGAAAGTAAATCTCATGCAACAATCAAAAGTTTTTATTGTTTCTGTTAAGTTTTTATATTATCATATATACTTATGTCAAAGTTACTATATATAAAAAATAAATGACAAAGATAGTGAAATAATTGCACAACAGACTTTTCAATTTCTTGATAAAGGTGGGATCGGACCGTATAAGAAAACACAATGTAAAAGGTGAGTAACGGCCTACGACAGAATATGGTGGATTTTGGGTAGCCTCAGTCACGGCCTGCGATAAACATTGCGACTTGCGATAAATGGTGCTTCCGATTTGACTATTAGTATAGCGGCCTGCGACTCATGTCACCGCCGGCAACCGTCCTCGATTGAAAATCAGTTTTAAGTCATCTCTTTGTGTTTTTGAATAGTTCAAGTGTGTAAATAAATGTAATAACATATATACAAATTTTTAACACATTTTGGTCAAAATAAGAGACATTTAGACACAATTATATCGATATGGAGTATATAATTGATGTCTATTTTAAATTAATTGGTCACCTCTCTCTCTCTCCCAGTAAAAATCCATAAGAGAGAACAAAGAGAATCTTATCATTTCTACATTAAATCTAAAGTAAATTAAAGCAAGTCAGGCTCATCTATATCACTAAACAACATAGACCAAGGTTAGATTCTTATTTTTGAAAATTCCAAGTGTTCAATCAAGTTCCTGACATAAAAAGTTAATGTGAACCATTGTCTATCACATCATTAAAATTTTAACAGAACGAACAAGGCTTTTAATATATTGCCTAAAATTTTGTTTTGTTTGGAAGATGTCTTCCGATATAACATGGCCAAAGAAAGAAGATTATGGCTACGGGAGGGGGATGCTTCTTCTATTCAAAAGTATTTTTCGGAGATAGAAGATATATATAGTGAAATAGGTACATGTATGGTGAATGAGAATAAAACATCAAATACTATGTCTATCTTTCATACAAGCCCGTTTCAGGAATAATTTGCTTGGGTTGGTTGCATATTTTTTTAAATTTTATTTTTTAAAAAGCCACGAACCTCGACTTTTTTCTAAATTTATTTTATAGAGTGTCTTGCCAATATCCCCTAAAGGAATCAATTATGGGTATCAATAATAAAATTTTGTACATAGAAATATGTCATCTCATATCACTTGTTACCCATACACGCATCATTATATGTCTGATGCCTGAATCAACTTATATACATCCAAAAGAAAAGCAACAAGAAAATATTCTCAAACTTTTGTGACAGGTTATGACGTTCTTGAATTTTATTTCTATTCTAATAGATACTACTTTCATATTCATAAGAATTTTTTTTTTAATTCTAAATTCTAAAAGGGAATATGCAGAACAATGATATATTAACATTAAAAAAGCAAACAGGTAAAGCCATCTCAAGTGTCTTCAATGACGTGAGAAACATTAGGAAAATCTATACTATAGTAGTTTAGATAGTTTAGAGGAACGATTAGAATTGATTTTATTATTTCAGATTTATTTATAATAATTAGTAAAAATTTGCTATTGCTGATCCTTGTAATTTGCTCCTTGATGAGCATAGATTCAGGTTCCGAAACTCCTTATCGAGTGTATATCTTCTATATAAGCTCTAAACCAATCATAAAATTCCTTGATTGATTGAGTGAATATATTCAGTTCAAACTTCAATACAAATTGTCATACTCCTTGAAGAGGAGATTGACAATGTTGAAGTTTTGATTTGGTCGTTAACTTCGTGATTTGAATAAGTTATGTTCAATTTTTGTTATCAACATTCATGTTTCTATACGAATGATTTAACATCATTTTCGATTTTGAGGTTGAGGTTGACTCATATTTTAACATTATTATGACATTTTTCGCATGAAATTTGCCTAGGAGTACCGCGACCTGTATCAGAATCATACTGAGTTTTGTTCTCTTTTATGGTTTGAACTTGTTATGTTTGACTGTTGCTATAGTTATATGCATGTTCTGTGTGTTTAGATTTTCTAATCAGGATTGTTCAGTACGTAGAGGAAAGAAAACCATCGACCAAATCAAAATCCTCTACATGTAATTCAAATGAAATAAAAATTACACAAAATCAAGATTATGCCTATTAAAATTGGTCAATGACATTTTAGTACGTATTAACGTACAAAGTTTTCATTATTTTACTTTAATACTAAAATTATTATCAAAACTATTAAAAATACCGTTAAAAATATTAAAATTATTATAAAAATACTGAAATTACCATAAAAAATACTTATGTTAAAATATAAAACATTAGTTTGACTGAAACGAAATTTTCTCCTATCAAAATATCTTTTTTCCTATTAGAATTCCGGCCACCTACTTTTAGGTAGTCGATACACCATCAAGATGTATTTGGTGGAAAAGTTTCTCTTCAGTTGTCCGTATTGCCCACTTGAGGGTTCTTTATTACCATAAATAACAACAAATTAACTAACAAATATTTCAACCTAACTGAAAATATCTTTTTGACAACACTAATTAGTAACTATAGATAACTTCATGTTTCATATGGCCGGATGGCTTTTCTGTGAGTAATTACTTTTAACTAAAGTGATAGTGGGGTTAGATAAATACATAAAAGGCACCCAAACAAGTATAAAGAGAGAGCTGATAAACTAAACACAATTAAGGCAATGAACAACATAAAATTGAAAAACAAACATAAATGTTTATCCTGCAAGAGTTTTATTTAGTTTTATGTTTACTTTTACAGTGACAGGACTTATACATAATAACACTTCAACCCATACTTCCATTCATCCATGTAACATAATTACAAAAGAACTTACTTCCTTCTAAAATTAGAGCTAATTTTTAAGGATAATTTAGAATTATAAATATTTCTAATACTCCCTCCATCTCACATTTCTCTTTTAATATAGTTTCATTTGTGAATCTTATATAATATCATTTGTTGTATGAATTTGTAAAAATATCAAAATTTATATTTAAGAGTATTTTTCGTATACTTTATGATACATAGTATTCATTTCAAAAAATATTAAAGTAAAAAATTTCATTTCAACTTTCAATTATAGAATTTGACAAAATTATTTTATGTTAACTAAAATGTATCTTTAATTTTGAATCGAAAGGAGTATCATCTTATTTGATATTATTGAGACCGTCACTAGTATAATAATAAAAATAGTACTACATTATTATTTGATTACTAAAAAACTGAAAGTGTATTTTTAACTTCAAAACAAATAAAACATTTAAAAAATATGCTCCATCCCTTAAAAAAAATAACAACATTTAAAAATAAGATTAATTTATTTTTTAAAAAAAAGTATAAAATTATGATTACGATGATATATTCCGTACTCATATAGTCACTCCTATTTGAAGAATTATTGAAGTGTACACACCAGTAAATAGTTCTCATTCCTTCCAACTTTCCAGTTTCCTCTCTGAAACACTCCAACTTGTAGTAAGATTTCTTCACCCTCATTTCATCTTACATTACATTTTCCGTTGCATGTATGCATGATGTGTGTGTTTGTTTTGTGGGCATGTCTATTGGGTTTTTACCTATGGCTATCGATCTGTTTCTCTCTTTATGTTTGCATTTAATATATACTCATTTGTTTTCTGAAGACTTTAGAGCCCAGTAGTGTAAATTTAAGCGGAAATAAGTGAGGTCGATGAATGCTTATTTTAAGATTGTTAATTCTGTTAGGGAATTATTATTAATGTTATGTCAATGTTATTATTGCCGCACGTGAATCATAGTTTCTGTTCATAAAAGTGAGGTATATGCGTGGAAATTGTGATAAGGATTTTTCTATAGCCGGATCAAATGAAGCAGGAATTCATATTTCATTAGTTTATTTCATCCGCGCGATTTTTAGATAGAGTTAATTATAATATGATCTTGCTAATAACCGTACTATAATGTTTATTAATTTGATATCTGCAAAAGGAAAATGATATACGTACTGGATTTTTGTGTAGTGACTGTGTAATGTTTATATATCAAATTGCCATCTTGTAACCTTCTTGATTTTAGTCTGCTTCTTTATCATGCTTAGCAACACGAAGCTGAGGCATCCGAACAGTGACTTGAGCCTTGTTTCTACGTGATCCGATCAATTCAATCAGGCACTCTCCATTTAGTCAGTTTCATGTTCAACTCTTTGTGGGATGTGTACTATTTTCATGTGTGTTTTTGAGCGTGTGTTATTTTCATGTGTTTGTCATCTTGTTTTTGAGCGTGTGTTATTTTCATGTTCAACTCTAATGATGGTCATCTTGTTCTTTTGGGTCGATGATTTTGTTAAATTTGCAATTAATCATCCGGGCCTTTACTATATATCTCATGATTTGTTATAGAATTTCTATCAATTAAAAAGTTAGAAGAGAAGGTCATCTGTAAGTTGTGCACTGATGTTGATAGCTTGTGCTTATTTGTAATTCATCAGCTGCAGTGATGGTGGCAATGGTGGCTGCAAAAAGCTGTTACTGCCACAATGTGGATCTGATTATTAAACAAGGAAGAACACGGAACAATATTAGTTTCTTGAGCTCAATATCTGTTCGTGATGTTCCACGATTGAAAAGGCATGCTTATGATCTACCTAAGATTGAGAAAGCTACAACGTCTTTGGTTGAAGCGCAACAGACTGAAACACCAACACCCATTGGATTTGACACCAATGGTCGACCTATTACAATGATCCCTACAAGTGAGATAATGAAAAGAAAACCAACTGAAAATGCAGAGGAAGTGAATGGTCCAAAGCGGATTGTGAATAGTTCAGAGAAGGTTGTTAATGGAGCTAATGTAGTCAAAACCGAAATTTGTTCTGCCTCGGTGAAAACCCCTATTGCCAGAATACTTGATGAGTTTCCATTAGCTGAAGAGCTAAAGATTTTCCCATCAGATGAAAATTTCAGCTGGGCTCATGAAAATTATAACTCTATTCAAAGAACTATTGACATATGGTCTTTTGTTCTTTCTCTACGTGTACGTGTTCTGCTGGACAACGCGAAATGGACATATTTGGGAAGCTTTACTGAAGAGAAGCAGGTCAGTTGATTTCGGCCTTTATCAGAAAACACCACCTGAATCCTTAAAACCCTCAAGCATGGAATGCTATTATTAGCTGTTTCTGTTATCTAATTCAATACATTGTAACTTATAGTAACAATAACTTATAGTACTCTGGAATTATTTCTTTATTTTCTACATCTGTACTCGATGTGCAATAATAATAATTCTAGCACATCTTTATTCAGTTAATAAGGAGACGAAAAACAGCTACCTGGTTTGTTGAGCGCCTGCTGCAGCTCGGCCCAACTTTCATCAAACTGGGTCAGCTAGCTTCGACAAGGTCTGATCTATTTCCACGTGAATTTGTTGATGAGCTTGCCAAGTTGCAGGTAAATTAAAATTTCTCCTTATAACAATCTTTCAAATATCATTGCTGTCTCAATAATATCGTACAATAGTAGTATGAAAATATTTTGCCTAAGCTGTCCAAGATGTTCGAGGTTCTACAGAATCCAATTGATGGCTGGTTTTTCAGGATCGGGTACCGGCTTTCTCACCAAAGAAAGCAAGAGACTGGATCAAAATAGAACTGGGAGCTCCAGTTGACATATTGTTTAAGGAATTTGAAGATCGGCCGATTGCAGCTGCTAGTCTTGGTCAGGTATTTCCTTCATATTACATCACTAACTTAGGCAGGGTCTGCTGTCTGGCTGCATCTAGTTAGTTGTAATAAGGAACAGATCTTACATACGAGTGATTTAACAAATAGTTTAAAATTCATTCTATTCTCATGTCAATCAATTTAGCATAATTTCCTGCAATGAACTCTGTGTTTATATAACAGCGCTTAATTTTTAACGGAAATTTTCTTTTCGTGTCATAGATTAATTGTCAAACATTATGTTCTCGTTAATTTTTCTGTATTCCTTTTGGTCTGTATTTTGAAGATAATTTGTTTTAGGTACATGGGGCTATGTTGCACAATGGTGAAAAAGTAGTGGTGAAAGTCCAAAGACCTGCACTAAAGAAACTTTTCGATATTGATCTGCGTAAGGCATTTTATAAAATTCCTTCCTCAGTTGTAACCTGATGGTTATTTATGTAGATGACATTGATTATTCTCATGTATCTTCCAGGAAATTTTAAGATAATTGCGGCATACTTCCACAATAGAGAAGCTCTTGGTGGCCCGATAAAGGATTGGTTAGGAATATATGAAGAATGTGCTAGGCAAGTATCCATCATCAATCACTTCTTTATGTCATTAATAGTTACCTGAAAAGGATAGGGAAAATCTAGTGCGTGCGTGCATGTGTGTGTGTGTTTTTAATGTCTGGTATGTAACTCTTTAACGTGTAATGTGTTGATTAATCATGTCGAGTATGTTACCATATTTTTCTCATTATTTTTTTGTTTGTTTCAGCTTAATTTTAAGAGATTTTAAATTCTAATAATGCAATTAACACTACTAGAATCTAGAATCTCCAATTTTTGGCAAGCTGATAACTTTGAATTATTGGAACTTTCAGGATTTTGCACGAGGAAATTGACTACATACATGAAGGCAAAAATGCTGATCGATTCCGTCGGGATTTCCGAAATGTAAAGTGGGTTCGAGTGCCTGTATGTATCCTTTTCTAGGAAGATCATAGCTCTTGCTTCTTCAGTTGTTTCATTTTCTAGCTTGCATAAACTTTTACTTACACTATGCTTGTCAGTTTAAATCAGTGCAAATTTTCTATCCAATTCTTATGCTCGTCTGTTTCAACAAGAAGATTAGAAGGTAGAAAACTTGGCCACTTTTCTTCAAAATCTTTCAGCCTAAACTGGATAGGTTTGGACGAAAAGCTAATAGAGCAATCCAATATTTTAAAGTTCCTATATTTTTCCTTGTTACAAATATAACAAAACTTATAATAAACCGTAAAAAACTTCGAAAATTAAGGTTGTGTTTGGTGGACTGAATGAAATAACGTGGGAAATGGAATGAAAAGTGGAAGATAAGGATGAAAAAATTATGAGAGGAGTATAGGAATGAGGAAATGGTGAATTATATACGAAATCTTGATTGTGATGTAATAGACAATCTCTAGGTGGTTTTAAAAATTTACGTAATTTTATGGAAAGAAATGAAGTAAATAATGAGTCTTACATGTAAATGATCTAAAGAATAGCGTAACATTCACTTCATTTATATCCCATCAAACCAAATGCACCATAAGTTCTGTATAAACTCAAAATAAACTTATTAAGTATTCCATTCTTTTCTTTTATATCATAATCAAAATTTTCGCTGTTTCTTTTCTTTGGGTTGGTCTGATCTCTCTAACCCCCTTTTTTTAAAAGCAATAATAATGGAAAGGAGAAGATCATAAATGTGTGAAGGTATCTTTTTGTTTAACACAAGGAATTGCAGAGATGTGTATTTAATGAAAAATGGTTTCTCGTGATGGATGAAAGCAATAATCTTTAGCCATATAGTTCCCATTCACAGCATTCAAATGAAAATTGTATTTTTGTTACTCTATATTTCTTTTAATTAAATATTTCTTAGACTAAACCACCCCCAGGAAAAACTCAAGCAGGGTACCAAAATATTATTTTCCCTTCGTTTTATCTGTCTGAATTTGCTGCATATGATTCTGCTGTCAGACTGTTATAATATCCCCCTCTATCAATCTTTTGCAACTTGGAAAATCATTTGGGATGATGATGCTTCTTTTGTAACATTATAGTGTTAAAACTTTTCTCGTTGATTCTTTTGAAGTCCTTCTTTATCCTACTGTAGATGGTATTTTGGGATTATACAACATCTAAGGTGCTGACATTAGAATATGTTCCAGGTATCAACCTTTAAACTTTAGTTCAATATTATGAGTTTGATAAAATATTAATAATTAAAAAAAGACAAAAAGAACTATAGCATCATGAAACCTGTTTATGGTAAACTTGCTTTTCCCTTTGTTATTTTTGTGAACAGGTGTTAAAGTAAATAATTTTGACACGCTAGATGCAAGGGGTTATAGTCGATCTCAAGTTGCATCACAGGCAATTGATGCATACTTAATTCAGGTTAAAAATCTTATTCTGATAAATTTGATGTATCAATTGCTTAGTAGTTGGAATAAATGAAGTTTATTTAATGAAGACCTCTGCCTTTGAACAAGTCCTTGGGTTTATGCTGTCTTAAGATCAACTTAATTATGAAATCTTGATTTTCTTAAATTAATTTTTACTAATATTTACAATTGCAGATATTGAAAACTGGTTTCTTCCATGCTGACCCTCATCCTGGAAATCTTGCCATTGATGTGGATGAATCACTCATTTACTACGATTTTGGTATGATGGGAGAGATCAAGTCATTTACGCGTGAGAAATTGCTAGAACTTTTCTACGCTGTTTATGAACAAGATGCAAAAAAGGTAAGAAATCATTCTCATGTTACGATTTTTTTTAGACTCAAATACCAATACCCACTTTTACGCAGTCATTCACAATGCGCTCAGCGGAACAATATAAGGAATATACAAGGAACAAGAACATCAAGACTTTACATTGAAAACCCTCCAAAATTTTACAGGAAAAACCACTGGACTATAAACTCCGAAATATTTCCTCTGTACACAAGTAATGGAACACAACCAAAATCCGAAGTAACAATCTTGCAACACACAAAACATAGAGATAATACAAGAATACACTTTGGATAAAATCCATATCCAAAGAAATCTCACAAAACACTTTTATATATACTACAGACTCTATTTTGCACACTAGCTATTTTATTAGCAACCACTATCACAATTTGAGAGCACTCTCTAAAATCCTCTTGGATACGAAATTGAAGTATGTTACTTCTCTTCTTGGTGGTCCTTCAAATGCATTGCCCGGATGGCTTTTTATAGCAAAAGCTATTCTCCCAAAGTCATCAACTCAAAAATTGCAAATGAGACTTTCCCGTGTGAATCCATGGCTAGCTTGCAGTGATAGATTGAGCTATCAATGCATGGGGAAAATGAAAACCACAGTGTTTGTGATTTTGTTCACAACTTCACATGGAATGGCATGAGGGACCACACAACAGATTTGTTGTGATACGAGAGATTAAGTCATTTAAGCTTGAGAGATCGATAAAATGTTGCATCACCGTTTATGAACAAGATATGGTACTATTCTCATGTTAGTCTTCTTGTCATTCTCTGGCAATAAATGTCAGAGCTTATGATTTCTTTGGTGTAATGACAAAGCACATATTTCTGATACCCCTTGGTTATCTTGGTATAAAGTAACTATCCTTTTCCAGATTTTCAGATGCAAGGATTAACAGTAGAATATAAAAAAATACTGTATAAAAATCCGAATAACATCACTTAATCTTGGGCATGTCAGTAGTAGAATCAATTAATGGGGGCTGAAATCTCATGACAGTATTAAAGATTCAGTTTAGCATGCACTGTTTTATCAAGGCATTGCAGTGGGCACTATGTTTAGTTAGTACACAATGAAATACCAAGCTCCCTCCATGTGCAAGCAAGGGAGTTTACAAGTGAAAGAGTGTTATAGAACGATATACGTTATCGGGCCCAATCCTTTTGTAGATGTAGAAATTAGCACATTGTATGTGCAGTTACAAATATCATTCTTGTTCTATGTATATATGTATATAGTTGAGGAATGTTTCTTGCAAAGCACTTTAATTGATATATCTTGCTCTTGTTTGTAGTGGAACAAGCAATAGAAGTTTCTCCATAATTCCTCATCTATCGTCATTCATGAATCATAACAACACAATGCTATAACAAATTTAAGGATCTTCTTATTTTTTTCCAAAAAAAATTTAAAAGAATAAAGATCATATTTCAATTCACATTGCTCTATGATATTCTACCATGATAGCAGTATTAGAACTTTGAAGACAATATCTTAACTTGATTGTAGTTAATCATATATCAGCTGTTTGACCTATTTGAGTGGTTCTCCTTCATGAAAAACTAAGAAGTTAAGAAGCATGAGGGATTTTCTCTCTGTCGAGGACATGGGAATTAATCAAATCCATATATACATGCACATGAACATCCAAGCGCACAAACATGCATAATTAAATATATTTTTCAGATGCAGTTATGAATTTAAAATATGAAATATGGGCATTAATGTCACTTGGATTTGTCGAATAATATGATATTAGCAACTGTAATCATGTTGTGCTGAAACGATATAGCTATATCCGAGAGGTTAGCCTAATACACTATATATTACATCTCCTGATCCAACTCTTCCAAATAGGGTTTGAGATATCTCTTTTAAAAAAAGTGAAAAAAGGACACTTGTAAACATCTCACTACTTGTAGCACGAGATGGAACATATGATGCAACAGGGAAGTTGGACCCTCCACATACCGCATTTTAACAACTTGAGTTGAACAGTATAGTTGTATCCACTTTTAAATGATACATGAATATATGATATTTCCAGGTCATGAAAACTCTGGTAAATCTTGAAGTACTAAAACCCACTGGAGATATGACACCGGTATGAATTTAATTTCTTGCCTCAAAGCATATAACGTATTTGAACTTACAGTTGTGTAACTATAATAAACCAAGTTTCTTGGATTCAATTCTGACCCATTCTCAACGTCTATATCTGAACGTAAACCATTCACTTAGGTGAGAAGATCAGTGCAGTTTTTCTTGGATAACTTGTTAAATAAGCCACCAAATCATGAGCAGACTGTTTCTGCAATAGGCGAGGTAAATATGGTTTATATTAATGTGGAAAAGAATTTGTCATTAATTTCTGAAAGATGATCTTCGACATGTTTCCATGCATCCTCAGCTTTTATGTTTTGTAAATTACTATTGGTTCCAAAATTCAAATCTTCAAGGGGTTTTGAGAATAGCAGTACTAAAAGCATCATTTCAAGGCATTTTATGGATAATCCTTCACCATTTCCTCTGTTTCAGTTTGTGGTCATGATTCTCAATTTCTTCGCTTGCTGCTTTGACAGTTTAAATTTCTATTGTTGAAAGCTATTTGGATATGACTAAGCCATTTGCTTCTGTCATCTGAATTTTGTTCCACGGAGAGTGACCAAATGAGCTGGGAAATTACAATTACCCCTGTATTTTAAACATGTAAAAAAAGGCAAACAACTTATATTTAGGAAAGGAGGGAGCAATGTATTAGAAAGAATAGAAGATATATGTATGCAGTAGGGAGCTTATAAAGAAGATAATATGATTACTTACGACTTTCATTTCAACAGTTCACCTGTTACTTGTATAAATTCTAACTGGTAATGGGGATGAGGGATCCTTTGCAGGATTTATTTGCAATAGCCACAGATCAACCATTCAGGTTTCCATCCACATTTGCCTTTGTGATCAGGGCATTTTCAACCCTTGAAGGTAGTCTCTCTTTCTGTGTGTGTGTGTGTGTAAGTTTAGGTGGCCAAATAGCCCTCAAATATATTTGTACTTTTGTGATGGTAAAACAACCTCACAATTTAATAGTGATACTTTGTCAGTTTCGAAATCAGGGAAATATTTTGATTTTTTTGGTCAAATGATGACATATTGAACTTTAAAATTAATTTAATCTATAAAAGTTGTGCATGCAAATTATATTGTGATTTTGTTATAAACCTTGTTATTATAATAGTTGTATTAGCTATAATCAACTAAATTGCATTAATTTAAAGTTTAATACATCGTCGTATTGACTTACAGAGTAGTTTTAAAACGGATGATAGTAATATTTAGTGATGGGAAAATAACCTCACTTGCTCTATGTGAACATATATATATTTACTGTTTGACTAAGTCAGTTGTGTACAAGTCAAGTCAGTATAACTATATGCTTGTTAACAGAGGTAGTGTGGGGATATCCATGTACGGATCCTCTGTTGGAACTCCGATTAATTTGGATTCAAACCGGGTCGGATATTAGATATCCATGTACTAATCATTCCTAAGAAAAAGGAACATTCGAGATATTGAGCCGTTGGAAAAAGTAGTGTATATATATATATACATATATATATATATATATATATGGTACTCGTACATTGGAAGACTGACTACACGAGTGAGATAACCCATTACTAGTCCCGTCACTACTTTGCATCTATCTTTAGTTTCCTTTGGGTCTCTCTCTCGGCATCCCCTTGATGACTCCTTGTTTTTTTTTTCTTACAGGTATTGCATATGCACTTGATTCAGACTTTACATTCGCGAAGATTGCTGCACCATATGCGCAGGTTCTACATATTTGCATGGAATTTCTATTATTCAGTGATTAAGTTACAAGCTTCTGGAAATCTAAGGTTTGCATTAATATGAAACATAAAAAATCTTCAGGAGCTGTTAGATGCTAAACAAAATCAGCACAATGGAGCACAATTAGTCTCAGAATTAAGGAAACACGCAGACAATGTATGGTTCTCCTTCAATGTTCTGTCATGCATTAATTTTCATTACTTTCTCTTTTTTTTTTCTTTTTTTAAAAAAGAAAATCTAAGAAACATAGATGATGATTCTGTTGATCAATGATACATTTTCCATTTCCATAATATTGGAGTTAAGAGCAGTCTTTTAAATCAAATTTCAGACGGCAGCACACACCATTTCCATGCCTTACAGGGTTCAGCAGATAGAGGAGTTTGTAAACCAGCTGGAAATGGGAGATTTGAAGCTTCAAGTCCGCGTCGTTGAGGTAAAAGAAAGGGCTCATTAGCAAGAAAGAGAAATAATTTTACCGTGTTCGTTTTACTTAACATAGACGTGGTTTATTTCAGCTTAAAGTTGAGAGATTTTAGATTCTTATAATATATATAAATTATATTGTTAGAATCTAAAGTGTCTAAAATTTGAACTAAAACAAACAAAAAAGGATGTATACATTAATTATTTTAGTTTGTTGAATTAATTTGTGTAAAGCGATACCTACTTTATCAGTCTGAGAGAGCAGCTCGGAAGGCTACAATATTACAAATGGCAACCATGTATGCAGTTTTAGGAGGCGCCTTCTTAAACCTTGCGGTCACACTTACCGGTCAAGGCAGTCTAGTTATACCAAAAATATTGTTGCTTGGCGCAGGTGACATGTTTTTCACAGCTAATTAATATGTTACATTGTCAAAAACTAGAATTTTTTAAAAATTTAAGTTGAAACAAATGGGATGCATTTATATTTCTGGTGCATGCTTCACCTCTGACTTTTCAGATTTCATTTGATTTCTAGATGCTGCAATTTTACACATTAATTCTTTAATGCAGGTGCTTTCTTGGTTTTACTTATTATGTCCATGCATAGAGTGAAGAAGCTTGGTAAAATTTGAGAAAATGAATGATTTCTTTTTCATAAATCATGGAAAATCTCATCCCAAATTATGTTTGTAAATTATAACAGAGAAACCTCTGCATTTCACGAAAATTATGTATTGAGATTAAAATAGTATCCAGTTTGCTGCTGACTTTCGCATTTCATAGGTTCATACTTCCTTTTCAGCTTCAAAGTTAAATTTAGATAATATGACTTCGTGTTTAGTTCTTTAATAATTTTTTATTTTTCTCGATTCGAAAAAAAAGAGGAAAGAGAGATAGATTGTGTTGTCAATATACACCATAAATGACCTGAGTAAGCTAGAGTATATTGGGCAGAATGCTAATTTATCAGTGTCAAATAAACAATATTTAAAGAATAAAATAAATAATAATCTCTACAACAATTTATAGAATACTATAACTAAACAAAAAATATCACAATAAAATTACTAAATAAAAAATAATAAAATTTTAGAATTATTAATAAATATAATATAAAGTCAAATATATATTCAGTAATTGTGATGGCCCGATTTCCCAACCGTAGGCTAGAGTCGTCGGCTCATTAACAACTGTTGTGACTCGGGCTTCCAGCAGAATATCGGGTTGTCAAAAGGGACAAAAGAACTAACAACAAGAAATCGTTCTTTCATAATATTGATTAGAATGGAGTTTGCTCAGTAACTATTACAATTATTGTCTTGAAGATTCTAGTAGCAGAAAACATCTTTATACCCAAAAACCAAAATTGAAAGTCATATTTAAGAGCCCGTAATAGTCAGTCCTACTGATACTGAAACATCATTTCCTTACCCTTGGAATTTTCTCCTTTCTCGTGTTTAGCTGAAAGAGAATCAAGCAAGTATGAGCGATAAAAGTTCAGCAAGTAATATGACATAGAACAGCTGAAGAAATAAGGATCTACAGCTACTTTTGAAACACAATTCTCAAGACACTGTTAAAATATTAAGAATTCAAACTGTTGGATTTTCGTTGCATATGGGGGAGAATCCATATTCTTAGATAGAAGAAAGATTGGTAATATAATGTTTCTTAAATGAAGAAAATAAATCTACATAAGTTCTCTTGACGTCTTTCAGTACTATAACTTACTTGATCGCCTTAACTCTATTTAGTATTAGGGCCTACTGAGAGTATCTCTTACCACTTGACAATAGCAGGTCAGGACTATCTCAATGTGGTCTATTGTGTATAAACGTAAGACAAGGTATTCACACAGCTAACCATGTTATTTCAATGAGGGTCACAAGGTATTCACACAGCTAACCTTGTTATTTCAACGAGGGTCATAAGATATTCACACAGCTAATCTTGTAGAAAACATTAGATAAGTTAATCTAAGTTGAATAAATCACTATGTCATGTGTTGACATAGAGCAAAGAAGATGCTTGTAACTAGATACAAGTAGTCAAACATTTAACAATAAGTTTTAGCTCAAGTTGAAACAAGTAACAATTATTCTCAATCAGTACATATATGAAGCAGCTATGTATACGTAAGGAAAAGTTCGAGTATTTGCACAACATGTTTTAACGTTGATCAAGTTAATGAATCAGACGTTTAATTGTAATAAGCATCATACCACATGTATGCTTGCATAAACAACTTTGTTATATGATGAAGATTAGTAAATACTTCACTTACAGAATCACGTATAACGAAACAACTGGTTATAAGTTGGAAGAATAACAAATATATTACTTGTTTTAATCGGGGTGATAACGTATGATAGGTTTAGTGTTCCTGTGAGATCTGTTTTATGATCCATAAATGATTAAAAGTTAGAACTATAGTTATATTTAAGTAACAAGGTTCTTTAGGTAATGATTAGATTGTATATTTACTACTTCTTGAATACACCTGATGATGTTGCATAAACTTGAAATGGTTATACTGGTTACTATACATTAGGGGATGGTTTATACTTGTCAGGGGATGAGATCTTAGCCGTCAGGGGATAGCTTTAAGTCATTAAGGAATAAATTACCCATCAGGGGATAATTTACTATATTTACCCGTCCGGGGATAACTTTCAGTCATCAGGGGAGGACTCTTGACCATCAGGGATGACTCTCGACCATCGCCAAACTTGTCGGTAATCCATTTGACTACGGCCAAACTCACTTAGCTATCGTCAAACTCATTGGCAGATAATTTGTTCAACGCCAATCTCATCGGTGAATAAGTTGTTCAACGCCAATTTCATCGGTGAATAAGTTGCTCAACGCCAATCTCATCGGTGAATAAGTTGTTCAACGCCAATTTCATCGGTGAATAAGTTGTTCAACGCCAATTTCATCGGTGAATAAGTTGCTCAACGCCAATCTCATCGGTGAATAAGTTGCTCAATGCCAAATTCGTCGCCAAACTTATAAGTCAGCGTCAAACTTGTCGGAGACTAACATTTTGCTTCTCGGAGACTAAGATATTTTACCTATCAGAAACTAATTTATTTTATGTTGTCGAAGACTAATATTTTTTGTCTCTCAAATACTAACAACTTTGTCCATCGGTGGATATTTTATCCTCTGATAGCTAAAACAACCCATCAGTAGATTTTTATACTCCAATAACTTGCGGTCAAGCCTTTGTGTATCTGTTCCTTAATGAAAAAATATTCATTTTATCCTTTCTAAACAGTTGTTTAACAAAAGATAAATTATCAAGAAGAGTCCTAACTTAAGGTACAAAGGAGAAATAAAGAATGGTAGAGTTTAAATATATGTACAGATTTCTTTCTTAAATACTTCAAGAGAATGGAGATTGTTCGTGAGGTTTATCTCTATGAGAAATCATAGGGAAAGAAATATGTTTTGATTAACCAAGGTTTTGTGCAGATTCTTGTTCAAGTTAAATAACTAAATAGTTAAAATAAATAACTTAATAAAAGTTTTCAAAATTACCTTGCAAACTTTTACTTCTGCAATATACGTTGTAAGACAAGGGTCCTCTTTATATAGAAGATATAGGAGAAATCAAAATATCTGATATGAGATATTTCTTACTTTAAATTAGGATCGAACATGAAATTAACTAAACCACTAAAATATGTTAATAATTACATGATTATTACATTTACACGTAAATGTGGATTACTCATAGGTGTCAAAAGGTTGTACTTCTTACTACTAATGACTCAACATCTAAATTGCTTACTCATCATGAAAGATTAATACTCTCTTCTCATAACCATAGTAATAGTAATTCATATTACTACATAAACTTTTATTGATCAGGATAATATCTGAGACTAAAATTCGTTTCTTTTGGTATAAAGGAATAAATGATGACGCTTATAAATAAATTTGACTAAAATTTATTTATTAACAATGTTAATATTATAATAATGGTTACAAAAATTTGGGGTTTCACAGTAATAGGCCATAATTATTAGTTTAGATAATTACAATAAATAAAAAAAATTAAAAATATAAAACTAAATTTAAAAAAAATACACCCATTAATTTTTAAATTTATAAATATAAAATTAATGAATGATTAGAATCATTTAGATGCTTTACGAGAGGGTAGTGTCTAATTGAAAAAATAAATATTGGGTGGTAAGTCATAGCTGGAACATGGTATTAGGAATCACTTGTTAGTGTCTTTTATACTTGTTCCACATAAACGAAATCACCATAGTCGAGGAAATTTAACATCAAGTTAGTAGTAACAAATTGGCTGCTGAAACATTTGCTTTGTCAATGGGAACAAGACCTAAAGAGTAGGACTTTGGTGATTTCCCAATCAAATTAAATACAATGACTCTTTAAAGGACAACAATGTTTAGTCGAATTTGGAGGTCTATAATTTTGGTCAATGGGTTGAAGACTTTATGGCTTTTTTAAGCTCTTGCACGTCTGAAAAGGCATAATAAAAGTGAGTATTTATTAAGGGTTATACATTGCTGAGATTGATTCAAGGAAATTGTTTGTAAGATTATAGAACCACATGATAGTAATCAAGTGGGTGATAATTTGTGAGTTACAATTATGAATTTATTACATTGTAAATACGACGATCGAGTGTATAATTAATACGTTTGGCGAAGAAAACATGTGTGTAAATTATCTCGCTATAAAATCAGTTGATAGTAGAATTAATTTTTCTTGATTTAATTTGTCTCCTACAAATCTCAACTTCGTTCTTGTAAATGATGATACCGAATCTTTTGTAGTTAGAAAATGTGTTATAGATTAGTTGTTTTTTTTTTTGGGCAATTGCCCCACATATAAACAAAAAATAAAATTAAATAAGTTCTGTTCTAGCCCTTAATAATATGATATTTATAACAATTCTATTATTATCACTTTAAAATTATAATATTAGAATCTCAAAATAAGTTTTACTAAAAGCTTATTATTATAATTTTTATTACAATATTTGTCACATAATCAAATACTTTTGAAGTTTTGTACAATTTTCTTTTCTCGAGATTGTGAACAGTTTAAGTACTGACACGTTTTTTGACTGCCTATTTACGAGGACAAGTAGAAAATTTTGGAGAAGCAGAAGGAAAAAAGAAAAACGACGAGAAGAACGTAACGCCGTTTGATGTGGACCCCATGCTTGCCCCATCACATGGAGGTTACTATCCAGCTGTACACCTCTCTCTCTCTCTCTCTCTCTCTCTCTCTCTCTCCTCTCCATTTCTTTTGCTCTCTGAAACTCCTTTGATTTCGTAGCAGCGATCAATTTTGAGAAGACGAAGCAGCAGCTAATTTAGGCGTTTCAGCTGATTTAGCTTCCAGTACTTCCTGCATATATCATTCATGGCGGTATTTGATTAAACACTCCTTTCTGTTTCCGTAAATATATATTTGCACATATACATCAACACTTTTATATTTTGTTGTACGATTACAGTTTTGATTGCTAATTTCAATAATTAGGCTACGGATGCCATCCATTCGACATCAATAGTTTGTTGTTTGCATTTATATATGTAAATTAGAGCGATGATATTTCCACAACTAAAAATGATTAGTAGTATTTGATTATTTTCACTGAGACACGTTTAAACATATGTAAGATGCAATATTTGATATGGAGGGTTGTGTTAATATAATTTTGGCTGTGAAACTCTATATTTTTGGTTTAATCAAGAGCTCGTGGATTGTAGTATTGCTATCTGTTTTCTTTTTTTCTTCTCCTTCTTCCCCTTTGATGGAGTAATGATTTCTTTCTAGGTTTAGTTATTTTACAGGATTACATATAGCAGTTCTTTTTCTCATGTTTTTCATGAACTTGATTAGTTCATTCCCTTTTTGAGATGATAGCATTTCCTTTATTGTCAATGATTTGAATTTGATAATGACCTTTATAGTGTGTGTGCGTGTGGGCACTTATGTACTTTTTAGCTAATTTTATTAAGACTTTCCATTTTCTTTGTTCTTTTGTGGAATTTGAGTTGGGTAAATTAAAGAAGTGCAAGCTGGATGTTATCATAATTATGTACGCATGCCTTATTGACTATTTACTCTGATCTAAGCTACTCTATATGTTGTGACATATTTTTATTGTACGTTGAAGAAACTGGTGTTCAGGTACACTTTGAGGTGATCTTTTAGGTTCAAGTTTTGAAGGAAATGAAGAAAACAAAGCTGCTGCTTCTTCTTTTTTTGTTTCTGTTTTATTGTTTTCTTTGTTGTTGTAGAGAAGTGATATAATAAGGTGTTCCGTTGAGGATATTTTTATATTCATCTATTTTCTTTCAATTTTCGTATTGTTAAATTAAGAAAATGCGAGAGTAGGAATACTTTACTTTCTCTCAAAAATTATGTTCCCACTTTTGGAGAGAGAGAAAGACTATGAACTCAATTCTCTCACTTTCTCCATAAAGATTGTGGAATCTTTTGTTCCAGCGTCCCAGCGTTCAATTAAATTTTTATAAGTGCCACCACACAGTCGAAGAGAATTCTCAAAGATTTATTACTGCAGTTACTACATTACTCAAACACATGACAACTCAAAACAGTACTTGTCAAAGAGAAGAATATTTACTGCTGTAATATGGAAAAGATGGATCAGGGAAACTGAAAGGAATCTGTTTGTGTGGCTGGTACTTGTTTAGATTTGTGTAAATAAGATTTCTTGATTCAGTTAAAAGATGTTTTACACTTCAGCTTCGAAGAAATGGTCTAACTAGAAGATTGATTTTTATATAGTGAAGTTTTATGTGAACATGATATGTTATAATTATAAACTGACATATGGGAATAGGATCTTATTTGGAAAGATTGCAAATGTTCACACTGAATATATTTGCTAGGATAAAATGCATTGTTGAGTTTAAGAACTAGCTTTTGGATGTGATTGCACATATGAAACCTTTTGCTTCAAAGGTCTCATTTTCTACTGGAATTGAGGACATAACTTACTTTGTTTTAATGATTCATTGCACATTAGAATCAGAACACTCTCGTACACAGCATGCATGAAAGCATGAACATATATTTTCTCCTATTGTCCATAAACTTGATCTTGTGAATTGTTACTAGGGACCATGTAATGTCATGTGCTATTTTTTACTAGAGTATTTCTGCCAGGAAATCTGTTTAGGGACTTTCTTTTATTGTCAGGAACTATACGCTGATGCTTTAAATTTGTTCATGTCATATTGATAAAATTTCTACATGAAGATGAACACAGATGCTCTCTTACTCTCTACCCCTTATAAATGGAATATTTCTTCTTTCTCTCCTCCATTTCACACAATCTAGATGTTCTTTTCCCCAAACGTGGCCCAGATTTTTTAAAAATGTATGTAGGCTGTTACTGTTACTATCTAAATGGGATGTTTAGCTTTTTAAGTGTTTCAATCCGTCAACCATATCTGGATTTCCTTTATTCCTTCTATCTGATGACATGGTTGCATCCTTGGTAGTTACATAGAGGTTTCCTTCTTTCTATTATGGTTAATATTAGAGTTACAGATTCTTATTGACCTAGCAAACCATGTTTTGGGATTTGTACACCAACAGTTTGGTACTCTTATGTGGTGATATTTATATTCAGCACATCATTTAATAAGTTCTACTACACAATAATATACTCAAACATCATATTTATATTCAGTCAATAAACAATAATTAACTTATCAATGTAGCAAAAGATCTTTGTTAAGTTCTATTACGTTTGAAATTCTAACTCCTAAAAGAATTGCTGAGTATAAACATTTTTGTTAAGAATTGCTAACTATAAAAAAAAAATGCTACATTGATAAGTTAATTATTGTCTGAGAGCTATAATCGTGAATGTGTAAGTTCATGCATGCTCTCCAACTTCTAGTCTTCTATTGCCTGAGAGCTATATAGTCAACCATATGTATTATTGCCAATGAGAGTTGGTTGAGCTGGTAAGGTTCGAATTATTTCACTTGAAAGGCTTAGGTTCGATTCCTGCTGCCATCTCTCGTTGGTGGACAATCTATAAGTACCGTTGCAATCCCTGTTTGAGGCATGTTGCATACCCTGAACCTAAACTGGAGTAGCTTTCCCCCACCTATGCTTTTTGTGACCAGAAAGAAAAAGATGAAAAAATAACATATGTATATATGTATTAACATATAAGAACTTGTTTCAAAATTGTCATCAATCTCTAAAATTTTTCTGTCTGGATGTTTGCTCAAAATTGTATCAAATGATTTCTTTCATTTTTATGTATCAATTAAGCAATCTGCTTGTCCATATATGAACAAATAATTCTCCCACATATCATTTAGCCACAAAAAAGTATAAAAAATAAGGAATCCCACATATTTGAGTTGTGTGTATCTGCCTCTCCTGACGTTTACTTGGTACTTATTATGAATTAGGATGACCATACTCTGTACTTGACCAGTATCAATATATGATTTCATTTGATTAGTGAAACTTCACTTTAGTGTGTAGCCTTTTGCTGCAGTTACATACTTATAAAACTAAAGTTTCTTCCTCTGCCATGAGATGTAATGGTGAAAGCTAAAACTACGTCTACATCTTTCAGGAAAAAGGTTTACCATTGCCAAAGTTTGGTGAATGGGATGTCAATGACCCAGCATCAGCTGAAGGATTCACTGTGATCTTCAATAAGGCTCGTAATGAGAAAAGAACAGGTGGTGAGACTGGCGAGACTGACTTACCATCAAAGGAAGACTCGACATTCAAGCATAAAACAACTCTAGGGAAGCCTCAATCTGTAAGATGCCAACAATTTTAGCTAATTTGATGCTTTGATCTGTCAACAATTTTAGCTAATTCAATGCTTTGATCTGTCAATGGGAAAGTTGATTATTCACACAAAAAAATAGTTCTCCCGTTTGTTCATTTGTAGGCACCTGCAGCTAAGGCCTTTTTGTGTAACGAGTAATACTGCCTGATAGTTGTGAAACCATTACTCTATTAGAAATTAGACACATTAAATCATAGGTTTAAGCAAGATTTCAGTTTATCGCTGTTGCTTTATAACTGGGGCATGGGATACATATATCTATCAAGTAGTTATTTTATTGGATTTTTGTGGATTGATTTCAAATCATTTAAGCATATCTACAAGAAAATGAATGCTTCATTCCCTCCATTAATTATATCCTCCCTCTATAACAAAAGGTAAAGATCATAGAGATCTCGTATTTTGGACCGAGTGTTTGGTTTCTTTATTTTTCCATCAAATGTTACCATAATTACTATGCAATATTCTCTAGGTCCTATCTTTCGTTATAGAAATCTTGACCTTAAGAATTTTGCTTCCCACATATAGTACAATATTGATCTTTTACCTTTCCTATGGAAGAACGTGAAAGATTCCAATGCCAAGTTTCTTTTATACATGTACTATCCATGCTTACATGCACTCACCAGTTCAGTCCACTTAGCTCACTGATATCCTGATCATAAAATAATGAATTGTCTACTTGTGTCTGAAGCTGCGGAAAATTCCAAAAAAATTATACAATAACAACAAATTCTCTTTCCTCATTCTTGTTTTTCTGCGATTGTGGTTTCTGCCATAAAAGTCTGTCAGTTTGGGAACTTTAGTATTCAATATTCTTGGAACATTTATGACTAGCTGGGGTGAAGCTACCCACAAGATGGATCATTAGCATAATTGTGATATATATCATAATTGTCTGAATGCAGAAAAAGTGGTTTTGCTGTGTTCAATCTGCTGCTGCAGAGTCCTGAGGGTACTGGAGAGAATTATTCGTCTAGACTGCATCATGATGTATTCCAGAAGACTGGAGCTGCAGTTGAGCTGTGATGGGTCATCCTGGCAATCATTTTGTTGTGACTTAGACGACATTGTGGTCTTGAACTCTTGATCATGAAAATTATGTGGTGTTGTGCTTTGCAATTTAGTTTTGGCCGTCTGTAGCTAACTTCCCTGTTTTTTTTTCTCCCCTTTTTTTGGGTTTTTGGTTGTTTCATGGTCTTCTCTTTTCATTTTGATACAATGTATGTTGTGATATTAAGTTTTTTTACTCGATGAAAACAAAACTACTATTGAGACTCCAGACTTTTCAAACTAATACTGTTACGGGCCATTTATACTCGGTTCCGTTGACCATGCAACACAATTCTTTTTTATCAACCAAATCATCTCTACTTTTCAAAATGCACTTCGAGTACAATTTATGCAGATCTCATCGTGATATTTGCTCCGGAGCTGCTCTCTTGATGTCTATTTTTTCCCTTTTTCTTTAACAGGGGTTGAGAGGTAGGGGTTAAAATACTCTCTTGATGTTAGACGATAAACAAAATCAAGATACAAATAATTTTAACTTGCGGTTTCATTTCTGAGCTGTGACTTGTGTATTTTCGGCGTCCATTGTTCCTTGCGTATGACTCTTAACGTAACATTTCCACCGGTAAGGAGAACCAATGGTAGAAATATCAATTCCTTAGGTTGGTTTGACACAACTTTTATAAAAAGGGTGAGGTGGAAGTTCAAACAATAGTGAGGTTAATTTGTGAGTTGGGTTTGAGATGAAGTAGAAGTAACTCTTTTAGTTTGTGGGTTGGGTTTAAGATGAAATAAAACTCTTTTTTGCTTTTTTTTTTAACCCACAAAATGATGGATTTGAGTTAGGTGTATAACCTTATCCAACACAATTTTGTTAACTCAATATCCATTGTTAACTCAATATCCATTGTTAACTCAATATCCAAGAAATAATTCAACTCTAAGTTTGGTTGAGAAAAAAACAGTATCAAACGGATTTCATATCTCCACGTTTGAAATGCTGGAGAGCATTGTACATGAAGTTATCATCACAGGAAACATGAGCTCGGCTTAAATACTTTTGTTCAATCTAGCCAATGAGTTGGTTTGCCTTGTATTTAACTGATCCAGACCATTTGAATTCATCTTTATTTGTCGTTTAATACTGTCAGAAATTGTTTGTGATTAAGGTATATAATTAGAGTTTTACATTGTTAAGAAATTGATCCTAACATAGCCTGAAAAGGGAGATAATTTATGCTCTCTATTCTTTAATTGCAACAAAACGATTCTTGGGATAAATATCCTAATAACGAATCCAATGACGTCAAAGTTACAAAAATTACCATAACACTAGCCTTTTCATAAATAAAAAACTGCGTGGCATTATTAACTGTCTACCGTCTACATGCGCTGTACACGAACCCATGCTGCTCAAAAGAAATGAAATGTAAGTCGGCTGCAAAGCTATCAAAGAGAGACCATAATAGCCTGTTCATGAGCTTGGAACCAAAATCAAAACTCACAAGCAGACCCTAAGCTATCAAAGAGAGACCATAATAGCCTGTTCATGAGCTTGCATATCTGGAGAAACATTAAACTCTGGATGTCCCCAGCTTCCGCTCAAACAAGCGTTGGAGGAGATAGACCTGGAGAACACTAGCACCGATAAGTGCAAATGATTCAAACATTGCCTTGTGGACTGCTCTTGAACTCATTCCGTCATTCACTGCATTACAATGAGCAAAGAACAAAGGCTGTTTATCTGACTCAAATGTTAGTAAAGGAAATGCTGGAAATACTGAAAGGATATAAGAGTTCCATATTTTCACATAGTTAAAAAAAGAAAATAAATAAAAACAGATATAGAAGATAGACATTCATTACATTCTAGCCACCAACATCGAAGCACTTTATTTGACCATGAAACACATGAAGCCTAACATCATTGTCAAACTGCCAATCTGCCGTCGAATATATATTTTTCTATATGCATTACATAAACAAACACATACAGGACATAGACGCATATATATACACTTCAGCTTTTTATGAATAGATAATTATGTAAATCAAGCCCCTCCAAGAACAAAACGTATTTTTCTTGAATGGCTGCATATTCAGGCAGTGAGCTTGACTAAATTCACCATTAGTAGTTTATGTAGTATACTAGTAGACGAAAGTACAGTTTCAAACTCATAACTTCACTAGGAAGATGTGCTGCAGTGACTCTAACAGATATCTCACTAGAAGATATTCTAAAAATTCAGAGGTCTGTAGTGTATATATGTACCTGCAGAATTTGCGAAAACTATTCTAGTACAAGTTAGGTGATAAGGTAATGCTAACGTGCACTTTGAAGCATGTGACGGAAAATAGAAATATGAATATTTAAATATAAAATAAATAATTAAAAAAACAAAAACAAAATGGCGGCAAATTGGAATAAACAAAGCCAACTTAGACTTTACAAATTGTACCTATAGCTTGGCGGTCAGTTTGAGCCTCTAACCAATGTTGTTCAAACTGGATATTGTAGAGTGCTTCCTCTAACTTGGAAATCTGTTCCAGCAAGGGAGCAAAATGCTCTGCAGAAGTTCAAATATATATAATTTCATAATTTGCTTTGGAATAATGCATTTAAAAAACCAAGAACCCATTATTAATAAAATAAAAAATAAAAATAAAAACAGAGAGATGGACAAGTCATGTACTATTTACCGTCCTTTGCGTGTTGATCATAGTATGCAAAATGGCCAACATGCACATCAAAATCTACTGTTTCATGGTAAGGAGATTTGTTTGTAAAGCAAAAGCGATAAACGCCTCTCTTTTGAGCCATAAACTCATACTTCTCTGAAGTCTTGTCTTGGAAATCGTGTATGTGCTCACCAGAAGGTCCATTTATCTGATACACGGTAAGATATTCAGAATGAAGAAAACAGAATTCTTTCAACCCCAACATGTTTTATATGAGCATATACATTTGGTACTGCCACATGTATAGAGATCACTACGCATGTCATTGCACTCAATCATGTGTATTAGATTACAGTAACCGTAGTATGTTCTTTCTTCAATTTGTATGAGCACAAAAGAATACAAATGACCAAGTATTACTAGGCGGTAGACTCCAAACTGACAAAGATAAAATTTGTGAGAGTTTGACATTTCTGAGTCAATGGGAGGTTTTTTTTCTTTTTTAATGGTGGGAAAAGTTTAGGGCGCAGAGGGGCTACCCATTCCAGGGCAGGGAATTGCACCTCTTTGAGAGTTTTCTGGTGGCACAAAAATAAAACGCACATGGACAATATCTAACAAGAAAAGGTTATGACATAGAAAATATATTCTTCTACATGCATTACATAATTCACCATACCATAAATGCTTCCACGCAATATGCAGGTCTGCCTAAAAGATCACAAAATCAATGTCTCTGTGCTGCTGATTTCAATATTTCACTATGTCCTAAATGGAGAGAGACACAATTTACAGAAAAAAATATGATGAAACACAGCAAACCAAGGGAAAACTATGCGTATAAGTGCCTTACGCGCCATATGGCATATTCTATAGTTGTTAAATCGTAAATACATCGAGTATCGAAAACCCCCATACCGTGTTTCATATATCGTATCGTAAATCATATCGTACGATACACAATAAATGTAAAATGTGATAATATACATTTAGACATATTTATAACAAAATTTTGTTGGGAAAACAAGCATACTAACTTTATTATAATGTAAGACTTAGACTACTAATCTATCTTTAAGCATATAAATAACAACTTTTAGTGGACAATCTAGCATATTAGCTTGTCATTATGTAAAAGTGCGTTACATATTATTTCTTTGCCTTAAAAATAATTCATAAATAAGTAAACAGTATTTAACATACTCTAAATAGCTCGATATTGCTTCCAAAATAATCCTAAAGTGTTCATATGAATCATATTGCATCGTAATTGATACTTGCAATATGGTGATAATTCTGATATGCCCTATGAAACATATCTAACAATATGCGTATAGAATCAAATCGAACAATACTCTGGTACCCATATGAAAAACAATGGAGCTGGGTTGCCACAGATAGTTAGAGAATCGAACAATTGTTTCGCCTGTTTCTCTACTAATACAGGCATCTTTACGCTTGCACCAAAGACTTCCTAAATCTCTCATTTCTTATTATCTAACAATTGATGAAACGGGTATCAGCAATGAAGAGAGAAATAATGGAGATAGTGGACTTATGCATGTATTAAATGTGAGAACTGAGAAGGAACATCTTTAAGATCTGGTATATAGAATATATGATATTTTTGCCAACAGGAACCTTTTCCTTCCTTTTTTCTCTGCTCAGTAATTATGGAGTATAATACTAGACACGTACAAATTTCCGGTTACTACAAGTTATCTAATGCAGTGAGCATCATTCAAAAGAACATAAATAATGTAGTCCGACAATCAATTATTCAATTCAGAGAATGAAGGTCATCATTCTAACCAGTCAACAAACTTTGCATATTATACACAAAAACTTTTTTAAAAAAAATTTAAAAGTACCTTGAACATTTGAAGAAACGTCTAACGCCAAATGATATAGAGTTATGAAATACACTCAATAAATTTCATCTCTCAAAAATGATACCCCCAGGATTTCATGATTTTATAGCAAATTTCATGAGTTATTACTTCCAACTTCTACACACTAGTTATCTCAGAAAACATCATTAAACCAGTCATAAATCAAAACACCATTACCATAATAGAAATCCAAACAGCAAGCTAAAGCAAACACCACATAATCAATCAATCCATCAACCAACCAAACACAGACAAGGAAACATAATTATCGAAAAAACAAGGATTGGAAATTTACCACAAGATCAACACCCTCATCGCCGTAATGCCAAGGTGAATCTGTCTTAATAACGACAAAAGAAACATGAACATTGTCTCCTTCATATTCCACTTTATGTGACATGCACTCTTCTCTATCAATCACAAACCTAATCCCCACCACCCCTTGTACTGTCATCAATAAAACACCCAACACTATCATTATCTCCTTCACGCATCCCAATGACCCGAAACCCATCTACAAAAATCAAGAATTCCACAAGAAAGTAGCTGTCTTTAAAACAAATCATGGGAAATTTTGAAAAATAGTCAAGAAATTTCACAGACCAAAGGATTAGGAAATTACCTTAAAATATTGACGGATCGGAACTGAGAAAGACGACCCAGTTTAAGATTGTTACTGTTCGATTCAGGCAAGAACACAAACAACGTAGTACAAGCAGCAATGAGTTGAGCTATTTTTCTTTTAGCTTCGGTTTTGTAAACTAGAGACGCATTAGCAAAAGTACTTTCTCGTGTTGAGTTTCAGGTTCCATTAATTTTCTCCTATGTTGTGTTGTGTTCGGGATCCACGTCCCGAGAACCAATAAAATGCTGCCACTTCAAATTAAACTCGGACATATGAGTATTCCGAAATACTCTGTTTCACAGTAATTCCGTTCCAAACGTTTTGATTTTTTAGCCAAAATATTACAATTATATATTTTTTGTTATGTAATATATGGATGTGTGTTTCCCCACCTTTTATATTCCTTCATTAATAGCTAAACTTTTGGTTTTTCACTATCCTTGTAACTTAATTTCTAGGCCTATATATAGAGTCAGTTATGTAAGTTTGATATATATAAAAAAAATGATTATGCAAGTATTTCTTCTCCCTCTTTTCTATACTCTTTGAGCTAGCTATATTATAATTATTATATAACATTTTTTTATTTTTTTAAAATTCTCATCGAATTGTATTGTAAAATTTTATAATTTAAAATTAAAACAAAATTTTTTATTTTTAAAAATTTTAAAACAAAATATTATAAAATATACGAAAAATACACTTAAATACAAAATTTTATATTTCGATATATTTACAAGTTTATATCACCCAATGAAATCATATGATTTAGAATTGATACTATATTAAAACAAAAATATAAATTTAAGTTTGGAACAGAATAAATATTAACTTTTAAAATTATATGGAATAATAATTATATTAATTTCTGAAAATGTTAAATATAAGTTATCTTATAATTGGAACTTTTTATCACAAATTATAAAATTATAATAATCATTATTCAATTAAAATTAATTAATTTATTATATCATTCATTGTAAAGAAATCAAAATAGATTTTTAATTTGAAACAAAAGGTTATAATTAATTTTGTTTTATCTTCCGGTATTAACTTATTAAGATTCCTCTCGGAATTCTAAAGAGCCGACAGGTCATTCAATATGACTCCTTTGAAATTTGTTTGAATTTATATGTCTTTGTTTAAGTTTGCATCTCTCAATTTATTTATGAAAGTTTGAGAAAATTCAATAAATTATTTGTGCAAAGTTTGAATTCAATCCGATTTGATTTGTCTTGATTCAATTTGTTAAATGAGTAAATACTCCATTTATTTAGATTTATCTGTCATACTTTGACATTAAAAATCAAATTAACAAATTTTAAAACTCATAATTTAATAAATATATTTTATATTTAAAAGTTCTAAAAATTAACATTTAAGTATAATCAATATATTTTTATATAATGGTAGTAGATCAATTTAAGAAAGGAAAAAAAAAATCAAACTACGATAACTAAATATAGACAAAAGGAGTACTAAATGCAATCTCTTCATCGTTAATAAACTAGTCTTTAAATGAATGAAAAGAGAATTCACTTAAATTAAGTGATTTATTAGATAATTAAAAATAGAATATCGCGAATACTATTCGAAATCTGAAAGAATTGTGCGAGGGAGCCTAATGAACGTTCGAGGAAAAAAGAAAAAAAAATAGTGAAAATGGAAACATATCAATTTTCGAGTGAAAGAATTTTTTGAGATATATGCTCAAGGTTAATTATTAATATTAAGTTAGATTTAACATCAATATTTTTTTCGTTACATTATGCATTTGTTCTTCTTATTTTATCTTAACTTACATTAAACATTGTTTCTAATAAAAATATTTAATAAGTAGTTAATTAACCCCTATAATTCTCATGTATTTTAAGATATTGAAGATATACATTCAATTAAATTTATATCAAGACAACAATGTAAATTTTACTAAATAAATTATTACACATTTCATCTTCTAAAATTTTTTTCATTAAAAAATATAGTGGAGCAGTTAATTTTTATTTAATATATCAGCTATTTTATAATATAAACAAGACTATACTTATATATACAAGTAGGGGGTGAGCAAAAACGAACCGACAATCGAATCGATCGCAAAATCGAACCGAACTGTGACTATTTGGTCGGTTCGGTTCCATTTTAAAAATTCGGTCGGTTCGGTTTAGGTAATTTATAGTTTCGGTTATTTCAATTTTAAACCGAAATGATCGAACAAAAACCGAACCGACCGAAATTTGTAAATACTAAAACACCAAATTGTGACTTCACTTCAGTGTTCAGTTCACAGACCACAGTTCAGTACTAAGTACTTCAGTCCAGTCTTCATTCTTCAGTGCTCAGTCGTCATTGTTCTCTTCTCTTCCCGACTCCAGTCTTCTCTTCTCTTCCCGACTCCATCGCTTCTTCTATCTTCACTCTTTCATCTTCTCCACTCATCTTCTCGGCTTCTCCGATCTCCACTCACCTTCTCCACTCAGTCACTCACCATTCGTCTTCTCAAGTCCAATCTCCAGTCCATTCACGTTCTCTCGGCTTCTCCAGTCTCGGGCATAAGGTAATTATTGCAATTTGTGTTTGAATTGATTTTTGAATTGATTTTCTTGGCACCAACCTCTGTTAAAGCCTCCTGAATTTGTAAAGCAGATTCTCCGTATTGGAGTTTATCCTTTAAATCCATTGTAGTTTCCTGAGTCTGATTTACAATCCATTGCAGTTTCCTGAGTCTGATTTACAGAGTTTGATTCTCCGTATTCTCTGTTGATTTACTTTGCGTGGTTTGATTTACTTTGCGTGATTTGACAACTAAGATGTCATCGATAAATGTGGATGACAATAACAATGAAGATAACATCATTGTAAGTTTTTATTGTAGTTTAATTTCAAATTTTTAATTTTAGTTGATTTTGATTTGTTTTAAAATCAATTACAGATTGTTGTTTGATTGTTAAATTATGGTGGTGGTTCACTTGTTTGTAGGTTCCTTCATCGGATACGCCGGCGTCGCCGGGTACCCAAGGAAGCCAACATGATTTAAATTCGGGCAGCATAAATATCACTTAAAATTCGGACACTTCAAAGAAAAGGAAAGCAATGAGACCGAGGTCAGCGGTTTGGGATCACTTCACAAAATTTACTAATGAGACCGGTGAAATTAAAGGTAAATGTAATTATTGTGAACGGGAGTTTCATTGTGATCCTAGGAAGAATGACACATTGGCACTTATAAGTCATATGAATAAGTGTTCTTTTCACCCTCATGCTTTAGAAACACATCAAACACAAATTAGTATTCAACCGAGTTTTATAACACCGAAGAGGCTAGTATTGGTACTTGGAGATTTGATCAAGATCTTTGTAGAAAGGCATTAGCTAGGATGATTGTTCTTGATGAATTGTCATTTAAAATGGTTGAGCATGAAGGATTTCGTTATTTTATGTCGGTCTGTTGTCCTAGGTTTAGAATTCCTTCTCGTTGGACGGTTGCCCGTGATTGCTTTGATTTATATAATTGTGAATTTGAGAAATTGAAAGTTGTTTTGACAAATGGTTGTGAAAGAGTTTGCTTGACAACGGATACATGGACTTCAATTCAAAGAATAAACTACATGTGTTTGACTACACACTTTATTGATAATGATTGGAGATTGCAAAAGAAAGTCATTAATTTTTGTCTAATCACTTCACATAAAGGAGAAAGAATTTGTTTAGCCTTAGAGAAGTGTTTAAAAAATTGGAGAATTGAGAAAGTGTTTACTGTTACTGTTGACAATGCTAGCTCTAATGATGTTGCTATGACTCATTTTAAGAAAAGAATTTGTAAATGGGATTCTACTGTTGCTAATGGACAATATGTTCACATTAGATGTGTTGCACACATATTGAATTTGATTGTTGTTGAGGAGTTGAAAGATGTCAATGAAAGTGTTACTAAGATTAGACAAACGGTAAGATATGTTAGACAATCTCCCGCTAGATTGGTGAAATTTAAAGATTGTTGTGAGTCGGAGAAAATTGAGTGTAAAAGTTTATTGTGTTTGGATGTACCTACTAGATGGAACTCAACATATTTAATATTGTCTGTGGCGGAAAAATTTGAGAGAGCATTTGAAAGATTTCATACTATTGACCCATATTTTAAATTAGATCTTGAATCACATAAATGGGTAGATAAATTGGGTCAAAACGGGGAAGTTATTTTTGATGTGAATGGCAATATAGAGAGAGAAATGAAAGTCATTGATGGGAGGCCAAATAGTGATGATTGGGCTATTGTTAGACGTTATGCTAATTTGTTAGAAGATTTTTACCATCTTACTCTTCAAATTTCTGGTTCTTCCTATGTTACTAGTAATCAACTTTTTGAAGAAATTAGTCAAATTTTTGTTAAGTTGAATGATTGGATAGTGAATGGTGATAATGAGTTGTATGAAATGGGGTTAAGAATGAAAAATAAATTTGAAAAGTATTGGGGTGATCCGTTTAAAATGAACAAGTTGATTTTTATTGCAACCATTCTTGATCCTAGAAAAAAAATATAGGTTTGTTAAGTATGCACTTTGTGAAATGTATGGCGATGATAAGGGAATGAGTGTGACAAATATTGTCAAAGATGCAATGTTTTCTCTATTTGAAGAATAAAAAACAAAGTTGATTGGTGATAGTGGTGATTCTAGTGAATCCTCAACTTTTACACAAAGAAATGGAGCCTTGAAAGACGATCTTAAGATTAAGACTGTGACAAAAAAATTGGAAGATGAAAAAGTTCACTTCAACTCAACAAGTTTCAAGAAAAACGGATATTAAGAGGTACCTTACAGAAGATGAGGAAGAAGATGAAGTTGGTTTTGATGTCCTGAAATGGTGGAAGAAAAATACTGTGAGGTTCACAATTCTTTCTTCGATGGCTCGTGATGTGTTAGCCATTCCGGTTTCTACTGTTGCTTCTGAATCAACTTTTAGCACAAGGGGGAGGGTGCTTGATCCTTTTAGGAGTTCTTTGACTCCAAAAGTGGTTGAAGGATTAATTTGCACTCAAGATTGGCTTAAATCCTCAAATGAGCCTATATCTATTGAGGAAAATATCGAGGATGTTGAAAAACTTGAAGGAGGTATTTTTTGTTGCTTATATTTGTAGTTTTTCTAATTATAATTATGTATGTGTATATATTTAATATAAGTTTTTCTATTATTATTTTCAGAGTTGACAAGCTTTTATTTGGGATCTACAAATCTTGATTTTTGAGGATTTATTATGGTAAGGTAACACATTTTATTATTTTTTGTTTATTATGATTTGAGAGTTTTTGTGGACGTTTTATTTATGATGCTTGTAATGAACATTGTGATAACTAGTGATATTGTGTTCTGTCTGGCCTCTGCTGCGGAAGATGATGCTACAGAGACTGAGAAAGTAGAAACAAGAAAGCCTAACAACATTAAATAACTTTGTTCCCTGTTCTTTGGGGCAGAAATCATATCGTTGAAGATGATGCTAGAAAGTAGAAACAAGAAAGCTTGACAACATTAAATAACTTCGTTCCCTGTTCTTTGGGGCAAAAATCATATCGTTGGCCCCTGTTTTTCATAATATTTCATCTAACTTGACAGTCCTAGATTCTTGAATGGATGTACTTATAATGTTGGTTTTGTTGCAATTGTTAGGGTTTAAAATTCCCCTCCATTTGATCAGGCCCCCCCAATCACGGCCTTTAAAATTCCCCTCCATTTGATCAAGCCCCCCCAATCACGGCCTGACATTCGTGTCCACATGTCGCGCCTGTGCATGAGTCAAGCCAAATTGGATTTCGAAAATAGTGTAGCCAATTACTTTGACTAGTCTATTTGCCTTCCCATATAAATGGTGAGTACTACTCCTTCCAACTTCCAATGTGGGACAAAGTTCCCTTTACTTAACTCATTTTTGCATCTTCCATTCCAAATGAAAAACAATTTTCATTCAAATTCTCATTAACTTCCAACACTGTTTTTCAAGTTCTCATGTTATTGTTGCTCATGTATCATGCGTAATATCTATTGTGATATAGAGCTGGAGAATTCAGCACCATGTTTTTTTCTTCTTCTGGTTTTTTCTTAACTTTATGTTGTAAGTTTATCTTTGCTCATTTTATACAAGTCTCTACAATGTTGTTCTAACTTCTGAATTTCCATTAATTCTATTCGTCCTCTTTCTTCACACAAAACATGCACCATAGCCTATGATTACATAATTTCTCCAAACTTGAATAGCTCTCAAGGTAAATCTATAAGATTACATACATAAAATCAAAGATTATTACAACCTTATTCAAATAAGCGCAACACGCAATTTCCCTGTATCAAAATCGACAACATCAACAATGCTTCTAATCGACAACATCAACAATGCTTCTAATCGACAACATCAACAATGCTCCCTGTACCAAAAAAAATCAAAGACTTTTTTTTTATAGTAAACCGACCGAACCGAAATGAAATTATTTCAGTCGGTCAATTTGGTTTTATCCAAAAAATCGGTTAGTTTAGTTCGGTTTTCAAAATGAATTCGATCTATTCGGTTTGCCATTTTCGGTTCGGTTTTGAACCGAACCGACCGAATGCTCACCCCTATATACAATTGTAAGCCCTGAGATTACTTCGGAGCATTGTATGTTCAGTCTCTTTTGTTTTTTGTTTTGTTTTCTTTTTTTTTTTTACAGATAGAAAAAAAATTTACAATAAATTTATAACTTTTAAATATAAATATAACTCTTCCACAAACAAAATCCAACTAAACTCAATAATTAACTAACATCTTAATTTTATATAATATAGACGTAGTTAAACATACATATAATATAAATCCAAGTAAGCAGAATTAAATGTACGACTAATTCATCTCTTAATTTTATTAATTGTGTGTTCTTTGTATTAACATATAAATTTATATGTTACTCATTTCGCATAGCAATGAATTTAGTTTGTTATAAATTTAAAATTTAATTATTTGTTTGATGTATATTATTAAAATATTTTACTCGTTCTTAGAGTTATACGTTGGTATATAGTAAACCATACAAATATATTTTTAATTAAAATAAAAATAAATATGTATACTAAAAATTCAAAAAGAAATCATAAAAAATTCATTAAAAAAAACAAGTGCTACAGTGTTAATAAATAAATAAAATAAAAACATGACAAAGTTAAAATTAGTTCTCTCAATATTTCATAAATCTCTCTTTAGATTATTATGTACTAGTATATAACTCGTGTTAGATTATTGTATACTAGTATATATTTTTATGAAATTGTGAATATTAATATTTTTAATATTTGGTGTTATTTTCTTACATTGTTTTTTAGTATTGGGTTCGATGTGTACTTGGGGTACAAGTTTTCATAGTTGTCGATTATTTCAGTTATTTTTATTTTATATTATTTCTAGAAAGAGCTCACTCAATCTCCCCATTTGGGTATCCCAAACAGCTCATGCAAACCCATGCCGTAGATGAGAACTTGATGGTAACGTGTAATAAACAAAAGAAAAGCCTTTCAAATTATTGATTCTACCATGATTATGCTGCTATTATACCATGTTAATCAGTTAATGCAACAAAAATATATTTACAGTGTACAATTACAAATTTTGCAAGTTACTAAACAATGGACCTAACCAGATTTCTTTCAACACTAAAAGAAGAGTATACCAGGGGCTCAATTCCCTGCGCCACCCAGCGCAAAAGAGGACTATCGATCCACATCTATAATGGAATGTAAGGGATACGAGGGACTCCGGGGCATGAACTCAAAGTTGAGTGCGAGCTCTAGCAACCCACAATTGTAGGCTAGAAATAAGTCTCGTTTGTTCTTAACAAGAAAAAAAGTCTCATTTGTTTCATCTTAAATTTTGGAAATTATAAATTTAGACTCTATTATCTCCTAAATTTAAGCTAAAACATACTGGACTATGGCTAGGTTATCAGCAACCTAATGATAGTAGGTAGGTTATAACTTTTGAACTTAATAACTTAATCTAAGTATTAAACTTCATTATCTCAACTTCAAATCCCAACATATGAGATGGTAGACACCTTCAGGATATCTAGAATTTGCTAGCTGGTTGCAGTAAATGCCTTCAAAAACCTTGTATTTTCTTCACCTTCAATAGTTCCAGTACCAGTTTTAGCTCTAACTTGTTTAGTTTGATTCTTAGATTCCCAGACGAAGCAGCACTAATCTTTCATTAGCTTCTGGCGGGGCTAGGAGCAACTAGCTTCTTTGTTTTTCATTTACCTACGTATCTATAACTGTTTCATCACTCTGATTAACAACACTAGCTTCATGACCTCTGTCCTTAACCATTTCGTGTATTGCCCAATTCTGATGAATGACCCAATCTTTGAAGTCCCAAAAACAATCAATCTTAAAACACAGAAAAGTTCAACATGAGAGTTTCATTTCACTTCAATGACTATCAAACACTATTCTCCATCAGTTATGTTCAAATCACGAATAATAACCACCAAACATGGAAAGGCTCACAGAAAACTAAGCTCGCAGGAAAAACCAATGAATTTAGCGGATCTTTCGCCATGGCCATCACAAGCAAGATGAAGGCATCACCTCCATATTTCAAGCAACATTAACATAGTACTGCAAAAAGATAACAATAAAAGTGGTCATACTAAACATGATAAATACTAAAGCGTCAACCAATTATTAACTACGGGCAGTTACATGTCATTCAATAAAAAAGAAACAAATACAAAAGCAACACAAAAAACGAGACCATTGTAGCAACAAAACATTTCACAAATTCAAATTTAATTACAAACCAGACAACCATCAAAAGTAAAACTAACTAGAAATATTTATCACCTTTATTAATTGTAGTCATGAACCCACATACTACAATTAACCTGAAACTTACTTGCCCTTAAACTTGCCAATCTGCCATAATTTACCTGAAACTTAATGCTCCTTCGACTTCATAGTTTCCAACACCAATGTCGTCTGCTCCCTTACCAACTCCAACCTCTTTAAAAAAAGTTCAACTTCTATCACCCTCAGTTTCTTCCACTTCTCCTCCAATTCCACCCTCTTAGCCCCATCAATCAACTCCAACCCAGCTTCTAGAATCTCTTCCTCCAGAACAACACCACCAACACCCCTGTGAAATCCAAAATCCCTCCTAGGCCTAGAGCTTTGTGTAGGCTTTGCCTCCCATTTAACTTCCACCATGGCCTCCCCGGGGAAAGAAAGAGCATCAACTTGTGGCAAAACCTCAGATTTTTCGGCCCTTGAATTTGAGTTCTTTATCACAGAACCATTAGCCTTTAAACCATTAATTCCCAGACCATCAAAATGTGGTGAAATCTCAGATTTTCCAGCCTTTGAACCCGAATTCTTCTTCGCAGAACGATCAATCCCCAGAACTTTACCATCAGCACCCCATATCTTCTTGGATAATTCTAAAGCCTTCTGCTCATGGGGTTTACTAGAAGTCCTATCATTCCCCTGTTTAGTAAACTTTTTCTTCAGCCTATAAACTTTATCTTGCAACTTGGCCTTGCTAACATCAATGTGCAAAGATTTCCTAATAAAATCATGAAAACCAGTCATATCATGAGCAGGATCCTTACCTTTTTCTGCCACATAATCCAATACCCCCTGCAAGATCACAATTTCATCATCTTCACTCCACAATCTCTGAAATAACTGCTTCTTTTGATCATCAGTACCCTTTTTCACTGTATTATCGTCCTCTTCGGGAATTGCTTTTTTCTTAGCCCTCCTCGAGTCCTTATGCCCGCTCTCTGCTGCCCGTTTCAGTCCTGCCCCAGCCAGACCTGGAGACGAGGAAGCCGGTGCGCCGGGTTTGGATCTAGGCTTCTTGGGTGAATACTTGAGTGGGTCATCTATAGGCTTGGAGGCGATGGGTTTGTCAGCCGGGTCGGGTTGGGTGGATTTGACATGGTCAGAGTCGCAATCGGAATCGGACTCGGATTCAACATGTTCGTCGTCGTCTTCCGTTTTGCCTTTGGAGGCAGATGGCTGCTTCTTGTGGACGGGAGTAGCCGGGGAGGTGATGGTGTTGATGGTGGTGTTGGGTTCGGAATCGGATCCTTCTTCCTCCTCTGAATCTGAATCATCTTCTTCTTCCGAAGAAGAATCTCGGGATTGAAGCTCCAATGGACGATTCGATGTCATATTCGGATGAAAATTGGTTGCTGCAAAATTAGGGTTCTTAGATTTTATGCAGGAGGAGAACAGAACGGTACAGAGGGACAAAACAAAAGGAACTCTCTGTTTACCGAAGAAACTCTTACCAATTAAAATAGCTGCTCTTTAACACTTTTCTTTCTTTTTTCTTGTCACCACCATTATTTTGTTTACAAAAATAAATTTTCATTATTCTTATAAGAAAATTAGATAAAGAACTATAATTGTATATGTATAAATTGTATATTGAAATATCAAATATAAAGTAATCAAAGAATTAAATTAATATTCAATAACTCGTAACAAACAACAATTATTAATATGATATTACATTCTTATCAAAATGAAATGATTTTCAAAATAGACGAAATACAAATATACTTGTAGCTAATTCTAATAGTTTCTAATATCAAGTAAAAATTTAATATTAATCATTTTTTCGTTATGTAATATATATTAGCTTTTAAACCCATGCGCAATATGGATATATATTTTTACATATTTATTTAAATTATTGTAAAACAATTAGTATATTTTGAATAACTAAAATTTGTTGAAACTTAAAATTTTACTTAATATAAATAAAAAAAACTTATTGTTACTTTAATATATTTATGATTCACCACATGATAGAGAAAAATTAAATTATATATACATACACTAAGCTTTAATGAAATTAAAATTTTATTTATAATTGTTTTGTTCTAATTATATATACAGATTTGTAATCTTTGTTTCAATTTCAAAATAAATATGTGTTTTATTTTAGTTCTTGATTCGATTTTAACTTTTATATGCAATATGTATATATTCGGTAAAAGAAATCATTGATACAATTAGTTTTTTAAGTTGATTGTAATATGAAATTATAGTTTTAATAATTATTTCAAAAACGACTTTGATAAGAAGAGTAACAAATTATTATTTGTACTCTTTCTGAATTTAAGATAATTTTCAAATTTCATTAACATAATTATTTGTGAGTCTTTAACAATAATAAATATTATCTTGGGCGAATGTCATCACAAATCCCTAAACCATATCTGAGATTCACGTCAAGTCCCTTTGTTTTCTCCTTTTTATTTTTTACGAATTTCGACCGAGTTTAACGGGAGCGACCAGCAACACAAATTTCTGATCTTCGTGTATCAAGTTTGCTTATTTTGAAGAACGGAACTATATATATGTCAATTTCGATAGTTGGGTGACTCATGATTTAACTTTATTATCTAATTGTTAAATTGTATTAATACTTATTAAATTAATAATAGAATATGTTAGATCCCAAAGGAAAAAAAATACTAGAAGGGGTTGAATAGTGTATTTTTAAAAATAAGTTTTACTTATAAAATTTACAGTTTAAAACATTTCTTACTTATTAAAAAGTTTTATTTTATTTTGAAAAGAGTTAGCAGTGAAATTTATAGTAAAAAACCTATTAGTTTTTAAACCAATGGCTTGAGGTAGCAATGTAGTCTTTACTAAATGAGTTTAGTAGGAACTGAGTAAAGTAGGGATAAAAAAATAAGTAATGTAAAAGATAAACAGTAAAATAAAGTGAGCAGGAGAATTTTTATAGTGGTTCGGTCTAAACCTACTCCACTCTTCTTCTATTTACTTAAAAAGGCACTCACTAAGAATATTCACACAAAACAATATACAACAGGACACTTAGTCCAAAAATACAATAGGTCACCTAGACCAGATTGAGTCACACAAACTAATAGTAGATAAAATATCTTGTTTGCTATCTCTAAGCAGTAAACTCCTTGTTGAGCAGATTAGATAGCACTTGTTCAGGTTTGAATTTATGTCTTGCTAAATTCTTAGGCTGTCAAATTATCATATCAATTTCTTGGTTGTTCAGTGATCATAAATGAAATTTATGACTCCTACTCCAAAAATCTATCCGTTGAGAATTTGAAATAGATCCGTTGGAATTGTACTGTCTTAATAGTGACTTGTACTTTTACAACTGTTCCTTGTTTAGTTCAAATAGATAGTCGTTATTTTGTTTTCTAGTATTTTTTGAAAAACTCTCTAAAAGTTGACTAAGTAAGACAAAAGGTAGGGTCCTTTTCTGACAGTCTTTATTGGATCAAGGTAAGGGATCTTGCTATAATAGTCCTTGCTTATTTATATTATAAGCAGGACTGTTCTTGAAAGTTTCTTCACAGCTTCAGCATCCTTCCTAATCGATGAGCAAAATCTTCACTTGTGATCAAAATTCTTGCTTAAGTAGCAAAATATATTCATCTAACAAGTTGGATATTTTTCTAAGTCCTTTTACATCATATAAGTAAGGATCATATTACATCATCAATTCTTATAATAACAAAGATAAATCTATAAGTAGGAGTAATATAAGTAAGGGTAATATAAGCAGGGGTGCATCAACAATCTCTCCTTAATTGATGATGTCAAAATGAGTTATTTTGATCACCTTAACAAGCAGCAAGATATTTTATTTCATTAATCAAAATAATTGAGGTACAAGAATAAATGAAAATAAATCAACAAGGAAAAATTAAAATACTATTCTTGTTTATGTTCACTATCTGTAGATCCTTCAAACCCTTGCTATTCTTCTATCCCAAACTTCAGCAGCTCTAGTCTTCTTCTTTCTTCAGCTTCCTCCCTTTCTCTTTTTAGGGCTTCCTTTTCTTGTTTTCTTCTCTCCATCCTTTCCTTCTTCCAGTTGTACTCCCTTTCATTTTGCTGATCTATGAGTCTCTTCATTTCCAACTCGTACTACTTGATCTTGGATTTAGAATCATTGATACTAGCAAGTAGTTTGAGACTTTTAGCAGACCCTGACTTCTTTGTCATCACATCTACATCTTCAAGTGCCTTCTGAAGTCTCTTGTATAGAGAAGGATTTACAATTTGTACAACAGAGTCAGGAATATGTCTAGGAACCCTTCTTTTGGCAGCAGCAGTAGGAGTCACAGCAAGAACATGAGGAGCAGGAGTTAAGACTTGATCTTGTTGTTGTGCTGCATCTTGATCTCTCTCCCCCTTTTTGATATCATCTGCCATGAGAGGGAGAAAGTCAATAAGCTTGTTGAGAGTCAGCAAGATCTAATCTTACTTACGCTCAATTTTGTTAATTCTGTCTTCAAGCTCATAAGTAGTAGGAGAAGCCTTGGAGTTTTGTGCAGATACAACAGATTGTGAGGTGAGACTAGACAAGACTATATCCATTTTGGAGTCAAGTTCAACAAGTTTTTTCTTGGTTGACTTGGAGTGCGAGCGAGCTGACTTGGTAGGCTTAAAGGCAGTAAAGGGAGGCTAGGAAGGATAAGAATCCTCAAGCCTGACTGGGATAGATTTGGAGTGAATGTAGACTTTGTGCATGCATAAGAAAAATCTTCTGTGGAGGGATTAGCAGGATGAATATAATGTTCAGCAACAGGGAGATTGGCAGTAGGGATCGCAAGAAACTTATAATTGCGCATATCCATGCGAATCCTACTGGCAAAAGATGAGGCAGTCCGATCAGAGTGAGGAGTGGAGGTGATCATGTTCCAAGCAGCTATCCATGGATTTTCAATGAGCACAAGAAAGTTTGGCACCCTTCTGAAGGAATCGGAGATTGCGCGCATGTCCATTCCACACCAGTAGTCATGGAACATGGGTAGGAAAAGGAAAAAATCAGCAGGTAGCATGTACGAAAAGAAGTCATCATTTAGTCCAAGTCATATCCATCTGCTCCTTGCCGATGTCCCATATATGGTGCTCATGTTGTCGGCATGAATATCCTTGGCTCTTTGACCGACCAAATGTTCGAGGAAATACTCATAAATCACAATTTCCTTCTCAACCTTGGTGTAGTAGGAGGTGTGACGGACGGGTGCATCAAAACCTAGCTCCTTGAGTCATTTCAATAGGACGCGTCTGAAGTGCCTTACTGTGAAGTCAAGATCGTACTCAAGGAGGCAGTAGTCATTCTAAAGTTCAGAGCTATTGTCCTCAGTGAGATCTCTCTTAACCATCTTGATAGCAGCAACAGCCTTGGCCATTCTTTCTTTAAGCGATTCTTTAGGTATGGCATGCTCCTCCTCAGAAGCATCCCTGACAGCAAGGAGAATGTTGATCTCTTCTTCTTCAGTAGGCTCCCCCTCAGCAAGTACCCGTGTTGCTGGTGAAAGACGTCTAGGGCCTTCAAGAATTTGTTCAGCAAGGTATGCCTTGGGATCCAAGTCAGCTTGTTCTGTATCTTCTATCAACAATACTTTGATGAGTTCTTTAGATTTTTGTTTCATTCATCTTTTAGCAGGAATTTCATCAAAACTGCTGTTGGACTCTATAGTTTTCTTGGCTTTGCCCTTCCCTTTAACAACAATATATTTTCTTTTTGATGGTTGAGCATCTCTAATAGCAAAGGGAGGTAAGACAAGTCGTCAAGCAGTAGGAGATTTGGTGGTGGGAGTTGGAGTCTCTGTTGATTAATCATTTTCAAATTCCTCAATGATTGGTTCAGGTTTGATCATATCAGCAAGACGTAAGGTGGTATGTTGTTCTCCAGTAACCTCTACATCAGCAGCATCATCCTTTGCCTCTGGACCTGTTACACTGTCAGGTGTGTCAGCAAGCTCCAATACTTCAATGATGCTTACTAATTCAGTAGGCATGTCAATAACACTTGTTGATGGTAGTTCAGTAGTGGGGGTTGGTTGATCAATAACAATGATCTCCCCTATGACAACATCGATTTCTTTAAAAATTTCATCAGATGAACTCGTCTGAGTGGCAGTAGCAACCACTGGTGACTTGGCAGCAGGATGATAGTCGTCAATTTCTTTAAAAAGTTCATTCTTTGCTGATACGGTAGTGATGGAAACAACAAAAGGAATTTCTTGTTGGTCTTGTTCTTGCTCCTCATTAGTAGGAGGCTCAATGTCTGATCCTCCTTGAGCAATAGACTTTGCAACAGCATCTTCATCGTACAAGTCAATGAAAAAATCATACATCTCCCTTTCCTCGGAGTCGAGAGTGGTTTGATCAAAATCAGGATCAGCAGCAACAACCTTTGTTTTTTTCTTGGGTCGCTGCATTTGAGTAGCAATTTTTCTTTTCCTGCTGGGTTTGATCATACTAGCAGGGTTTGCGATAACAGCAGTTTGTCCTACAGTAGGACATTGCACATCTTGTTGTCCTTCAACAAGAATCTCAGCATAATCTACTGTCTTCTTTGTCCTTCTTTCAGCAGCAGTTTTTGCTAGGGCAGTAAGGTTGTGTTCGTAATTGCGAAGAATGGAGGGGGTAATGATTTTGCTCATAGGTAGCTTTTTGGATCTGGTTCCTGCTGGGAAGTGGTCTCCAAGAATTTCCCTTAGCAGCAAGTACAGAGTTTGCCCGTGTCTGATCTTGGTTTTCTTCTTGCTGGAGAAGAATTCTTTGAGAAGATCGAAGAAAATCTGCGCCCAGTTGATTTCCTGCTCAGAATTTAGCAGGGATACAAGGGAGATGATTTTTGCTGATGCCTCATCTTGTGAAGTGAATTTGCACAGCAAGGTCTTATGGAGGATATCCATGAGGAAATCCCATTTCTTAAAGAAATCCCATTTCTTAAAGAAATCCTTTCTCTTCTTGGTGCTATGATTTTGACGTACCCAAGGCTTGCTAGTACAGCAGGGACTAGGGTAGGCGGAGGCAGCAAGCCTTGACTTGTCATCTGGAGTACATCCCTGATGCTTGCTGCTATAATGGAGACTTTTTGTCCATTGACTCGCCCAATGATGTTGTTGTCTCTTACTTGTACACCCTGGCAAAATTCCTTGATCATTTCCTCAAAAATAGGGCAGTCAGTAGAGATCACATATCGGATCCCGCTGTTTCTTAGCCACATTATAACTTCAAGGGTATCAACATCTTGTTGATCATCAGCAAAGGAGTTTAAGTCAATAATAGACTCAAACTCAATTTTATCTAGCCAGTTTGCCATCTTGCTGTGTGTGATCAAAAAGATTGGTGGTTTTAGGACGGAAAGGTGGTGGTTCAGCAGAATTTTGTTGAGAGAGAAATTTTGTTTAGAAAGAGTTGAAAGCGATTGATAGTAAAAAAAAATGAGAAGGGTGAAAGAGTTTATATAGGGGTTGAAAAGAAATTGAAGAGGTTTAGAGCAGTTATTGATATGAGTAGTGGAGGAGTTAGTGGGAGAGAAATATGTGGATAGTGGTGAGAATTAATTACAGAAAAGACAGCAGTCATAAATAGATAATGGGGCAGAGTGACATTAAATGAGGAGAGAGAAATTAACGACTAAAGTAATGATGGGCTATTTTTACGGCAGTAAAAATGGAAATGACATTATTTTTGATAAGTCATTGAAATGTCAGTAGGATATGATTGCAAATCTCTGTTGGTGCTAAGAATTGATAGGATTCAACAATTAAAATATATCTTGCTTATAGACAGCAGACATATGTCCTTGCTAGTCTTATAGTTATCACTGAGAGCCGGAATTGAGCAGGGCATGTGAATTTGTAAGCAGCAGGAACATTCTTTGCTTACAGTATAAGCAAGGTTTTGAAGTTAGTTTTTGAAACCGCACTTTTGTTGAGGAGTCTCCCCTTTTTGTTAAATTTGTAGCAAAGCGATGTAGATTGAGACAATAGCATTTGATGAATGCTGCTCAATGTGAGCAGGCAACCTTCATTAGCAACATCTTTAAGGTTTCTCCTTTTTGATGGATTTTAGCAGGATGAAGTGAGTTGATATAGTAGTGTTGAAAAATGCTGCTTAGTTATCAACAAGATCTTTTTCCTTCACCTGAGCAAAGAGTTCATTGTATTGTTAAGGATGTATATCCTTTCTTAAGAGAAAATATTGGTACAACAGACTCTTACCCTAAATTTAGCATGCCTAATTCACTTATTAGTTTGTTAAAATGATTTTCATCCAAGGATTTTGTAAAAACATCTGCTAATTGCTATATGTGATCTCTAATGAAATGATGTCTTATTTTATATGTTTAGTCCTAGAATGTAAAATATAATGTTAGGTCTGCTTACAATTAAGTAAAACAATGATCCGATCATACCTTGATAGCTTGTTATATCTACGGATTTACCTTGCTCATCTTTATCGAGTTTTGTTGCTGATGACATGAGAGTTTTCATAGGACTTGCTGTTTCTAGACCGAACTTCTTAAGTAGGACTTTGGTATACTTGGATTGATTTATGAAAATTCCATCACTGCTTTGCTTAATTTGAAGTCCAAGAAAGAAATTCAACTCTCCCATCTTGCTCATCTCAAATTTTCTCTGCATAAGCTTCGCAAATCTTGCATAAAGTTTTTCGTCAACAAAATTAAATAGTATATCGTCTACATAAATTTGTACGAGCAGTGTTTTATCCTTATGTTTCTTAATAAATAGAGTAGTGTCAACTTTATCTCTACTGAATTCTTCATTAACTAAAAAGGAAGATAGAGTGTTATATCATACCCGTGGTGCTTGCTTAAGTCCGTATAAAACTTTGTCAAGCTTATATACATGGTTTGGATTGGAATGATCAGCAAAGCCTGGCGGTTGCTCAACATATACCTCCTCTTAAAGTTGTCCATTCAGAAAGGTACTTTTGACATCCATTTGAAACACCTTGAAGTCTTGATAAGCAACGTAAGTAAGAAAAATTCTTATGGCTTCGAACCTTGCCACTGGAGCAAAGGTTTCATCATAGTCAATCACTTCCTCCTGTGAATAGCTCTTAGTCACAAGTCTTTCTTTGTTCTTTGTGATGATTCCATCTTGTTCCGGAATACCCACTTGGTGCCTATTACTGTATGATTTCTTGGCCTGAGAACTAAATTTCAAACTTTGTTTCTGCTAAATTGGTTTAACTTTTCTTGCATAACAAGGATCCAATCAGCATCAGCAAGAGCATTCTCAATTTTCTTTGGTTCCATCTGAGATATGAAACTTAGAAAATTATTTTCATTTTGAGCAGGTCTTCTTGTCTTTACTGAACTTGTGGGATTGCCAATTATCAAGTCCTCTAAGTGAGACTTGGTCCACTTCATTCTTCTTGGTATATCTATTCGAGTGTCTTGTTGTCTTAGTTCCTTCAAGTTGGGTTCATCATCTTTTACTACAGCATGAGTGTTTTCTATTGGAATATTGTCTTTTGAAGGTTTTTTAGCAAGATCTTCCTTAGTTTCTGCAGTTTTTTAACTTTCATCATGTTCCTGCTCAACTATAAGAGGGAGTGAATCACTTGGTTCCTCATGGTTAGATTCATCAAATACTACATGGATAAATTCTTCAACTATTAGAATTCTTTTATTGAAAATACAAAAGGCCTTGGTATGAGTGGAATACCCTAAGAAAATACCTTCATCGGATTTTGCTTGAAATTTAGTTAAATACTCCTTACCATTGTTGTGGACATAGCAGAGACATCCAAAGATATGAAAGTAACTGATGTTGGGTTTTCTTCCTTTCCATAATTCGTATGAAGTCTTGCTTAGAGTTGGGTGTATGAGAGAGCGATTTTGCGTATAGCAGGCAGTATATATTCACTGCTTCTGCCTAGAAATACTCAGGGAGTCTAACATCAGCAAGCAATGTTTTTTCTGCTTCTTCCATAGTTCTGTTCTTCCTTTCGACTATTCCATTTTGTTGTGGAGTTCTTGGTACTGAGAAGTTATGAGATATTCCTTGCTTGTCACATAATTTAACAAAGTCTCCAAAGTCAAATTTTTTTCCATGGTCGCCCCTTACTGAGTTGATTCTAAGTTTTTTCTCATTTATGACTTCTATTTATACTACTCCAAAAATCTATCCGTTGAGAATTTGAAATAGATCCATTGGAGTTGTATTGTCTTGAGAGTGACTTGTATCTTTATAGTTGTTCCTTGCTTAGTTCAAATAGATAACCGTTATTTTGTCTTCTAGTGCTTTTTGAAAAACTCTCTAGAAGTTGACTAAGTAAGACAAAAGGTAGGGTCCTTTTCTGACAGTCTTGCTTGAATCAAGGTAATGGATCTTGTTATAACAGTTATTGCTTATTTATATTATAAGCAGGATTGTCCTTGAAACTTTATTTACAGGTTTAACATCCTTCCTAATCGATGAACAAAGTGTTCACTTGTGATCAAAATTCTTACTTAAGTAGTAGAATATATCCACCTAACAAGTTTGATATTTTTCTAAATCGTTTTACATCATATAAACAAGAATTATATTACATTATCAATTTTTATAATAGCAAAGATAAATTTATAAGCAGGGGTGCATCAACAGAATATAAGTCACTTCTAGACGCTCTAAAATTAACTTATAAATTAAGAATAACTTTTGATCAGAAATAAGTCACTCTCAAATATGATCTTACTCGTTTTGTCAAGTACTTCTTATTTTCTCTTTTCTCCATCTACGTTGTTTTTTTCTTTTTTGGGTGGGGAGAGGGGTTGGGAGCGAGGTGTGTGAGTTTGTTAAAGAGTTTGTTTTGTTAAGTGTCTTAATTTAAATATATTTATCATACTTGAATTTATTAAATCAATTAAATATTTATGTCTGAATCTAAATATAAATTTTATTATTTATTTAATGTTTTGCTTTAAATATCTCAACTAGTCTATTTTATCTGCTTTTAATATATTTAATTTAATTTTTTTAATTTATTGAATTCAAATAAAATTAAATTTATTAATAAATAAGTAATAGACAAAACAAACGGGTTAACGGTATAACATCTTAAGGCGTTTGGTTCGGATCCATATTTAGATCCATATTTAGTCTGTTAACGTGTATTACACATAGATTCCAGCCCTTCTGCCGCACAAACGTGGAGAGTTTCAACCCATGTAAGGACGCTAGCCGAAAGAAGAGCGTCAATCGCAAAGATTCCAATTAAACGATATCATTTTCCTTTGCGCAACAGATACAAATTACTAACCATCAATGCATATCCTCTTTGTATATATCGTCGCTTTGCTTTTGTAGATATCGTCACTCTGCTGCTAATTAAACGATATCATTTACATATTCAATGTTCTCCGTTTGCGTTTGTACTAATATGATAACCAGCTCCAGCCTTATCTCTTCCAACTTTCTCTCCTTCCCACCTAAAACCCCCATTTCCAGGGTTTTAGCTCAAACTAATTGTCCCCCATTGATTCTCAAAACCTACATTAGTAACATCCCTTTACTTCTTAACAAACCAATGAAACCCATAACTGATTTCTCTACCTTTCGCAAAAGGGGTAACCTTCAAATTTCCAAGAACTCTATAAACACTCAAAATTCACAAGACCCAGTTGCCAAAACAGAGAATGAGCAGGGTAATATCAATAATAATGGAAGTGGTGGCAACTGGATTACCTCCTTTCTGCTCTTCTTGTTGTGGGCTGGACTCATGTACTATGTATTCAATCTTGCGCCCAATCAGACCCCGGTATGGTAATTCAAAGCTCACATTTTTAATTTTTCTTTCTCTTTTGTTTTGTTTGAATTGTCTTCTTTATTTTAACTTTTCTGCTTTTCTTGATCCAATGAAAATGTTGGCAAATGCTATATACTGTTTTCGAAGAAGCAGTTGTTCAGAGCATTTGTGTGGTTGAATTTTTTTCCTTGTAGATATTTTTCTGTTTGTAGACGTAATTTTGTGGGACTATTATATATCTCTTTTTCTCTGGGAAACAGTTGTAGTGTTCTCTAATAGCATTCTGTCCTAAAAGAGTTTGGTTGAGCTTAAGGTTAATTCAGATTGATTGTAAAATGGAAAATTTTAACTGTGTGCAATACTTAAATTTACTCCCTGCATTTTGATTTTTTGTGTCTAATAACAACATATTAAACTTCAAACTTAATATAATTGATGAAAGTTTGGAATGCAAATTATGTTGCGTTAAACAATAAGATTATAATAAGTTATCAACTAAACTAAAATTAATTTTGAAGTCCGATAGCGACTCAAAAATTTAAAACATATCTCTAGTTAGGATAGTATTATTTGTTACTTTCTCACATTCCCCATTTGTAATTTTAAATCTTACAGGAAATAGTCCATCAATGTTCTTTTATATGGTTTTGGTTGGCTCGGGGATGAGGGTGGGGTCAGTGAGCCAGTGATTGTGATAATTTTTACAGATGCCAGCATTTGTGTAGACTGCTTTTAGTAAATAGCACAATACTGTTGCGTAAACAGTTAGAAAAAGAAAAGGATACTTTTAGCATATATAAACGCACTGACTTTTTAACGTGTCAATCTCAATTTTTCAGTCAAGGGATATGTATTTCTTGAAAAAACTCCTTTTTCTGCAAGGGGATGATGGATTCAAAATGAACGAAGTTCTTGTGTCGGTTTGGAACATCATGGGTCTGTGGCCTTTAGTGTACAGTATGCTGCTAATACCATATGGCAGAAGGTAATCCAAGCTCCACCTTATTTGAGTTGTTTCATATGGTTTTACAGTTATCGAGAAAAATTCTCCTATGAAATTATCTAGTTCAAATGTGGCTGAAAAACATAAAGCAAATACCATATAATCCCCTTAACATGCAACAATTTCTTATATAAGAATGCAATACTCCATTATAGATATAAAACGATATTAGGTTTCATGGAGGAATGAGGATAGAAGTTATCTTCTTCTTTTTCAATAATATGAGGTTTTCTATTTTTGTCAAAAACTTTGAAACACGGAGTCCATATCAATACTTCAGGTGACCTTGGCCTTTCAAATGACATGTACCATAAACTAATTCCGTTGGATTTTCAAGTTCTTTTCATGCTTTATCTACAAGATTCAAATTATCAGCTGTACATTTGTACAATACAATCATCAAATTCTTACAACTCAGAGGAATTATACACTCAAACTCCACCAAGGCATTTTGAAGGAAAATGGACTCCCGTGAGCACCAAATGGAAGCAGTGTTTGAGGGTTTCTTTGCAAAGAGTAATAAATAATCTATTAAATCAACAAAGTTATTAGGAAATCACATTTACCATACAAGATGTCAGTTGCCCTGGTTTGTAACTTGTAATGATCTTTTTAGATTAGTTGCCCAGCATTCATGCCAACCACAATGCTGTGGTAAAGAGAAGGGCGTTGAAAAGCTGTTACGCAAATATGTATGTTTCCTAGTGCATGGTCTAAGTGTCTTAACTAGGCATTGATGACTTTTAGTTGCCCAGAACTAACAAATCTCAATTATGCAGCTCTAAAGGAAGAATTCCTATATGGCCATTCCTTGTACTTTCATGCTTTCTGGGTGCATATGCTCTTTTTCCCTACTTTATTCTATGGAGACCGCCACCTCCACCAATTGAAGAAGCTGAGCTAAGAAGATGGCCTCTAAATTTTCTTGAATCCAAGTTGACTGCTGGGGTGAGAAGTATTACCTTAAAAATGAACTTCATCTCTGAAAAAAGAATGTATGTGAATTTTGGTAAGCATATCTATCAAATTAACACCATGAAAGTAAATGCCAGAGAGGTCAACATTATTTGTGCTCATTTAACTTGGCATTTGGGATGCATGAACTCAGCATCGACAGCTTAACGATTTCTCATGCAGAAGGGTCTAGGAGTTGGGAAAAATTTAGTCCTCTTAGAGATCCTAACGCTGCGTTCTGTTTAATTTAGTTTCTTCAATGCCTTCATTTTATTTTTTTTACAATTAATTTCAAATTTTGTATAAAAGATTGTTTGGTTAGTCTTGAGTATTTGTGGATTAGCTTTTGTAGTCATCTTTCTTGATTGCATATTACCTTCTTTTTCCTAAATAAGTATAGTTTTGAAAAATAAAAATCTTAATCCGTATTAAACTTCATCCGTCTGACACATAAGCTAACTAATTACATATCAGCTAACAATTGCTGCAGGATTAGGTCTGATCATTTATGCAGGTTTAGCTAATGGAGATGTTTGGACCGAGTTCTACCAATACCTCAGAGAGAGTAGATTGGTGAGTGTTTCTATCAGACAGTTGTGTTTTTGGTTTGTGTCAGATGTTATCAGCAATTCCTTTCCCATATTATCATTGTTGGTTCCCGATTATATGTGACAGGATTTAATTATAGGTAGAAGACATGCCATATTAATGGATGTACCAGCTATATGGTTCAATTAGGGTATGAATGTTTAATACTGCTACAGTTTCTGATATATGCAATTGCAGTACTTGAATTTGCTTGGACCATGAGTAGAGTCAATGTGCAAATTCTTGAGTTCTGAGTCTACTATATCCAGTATATGTGTAATTGCATTGATACTATGTACTTATGTAGTCACGATGGTAGACTTTGGACTCTTTTCACACAGAAGACCAGTGTTAGGCTCTGCCCATCAAAAAGAAAAAAAAAGGTCTGTATTAGGCTCTCTTGAGTCTTTTTGATACCGGCTATTAAATGAAATCCTAATTAGTTGTCGTACATAAGGAAAATATGCCAGATGAAATTAGGGATATAATTAGCTGGAAATTGGTAAAGATAATGTTTAGCACGAGACAATGATTAGCAATCATTGGGACAATGATTTAGAGTAGGAGAGGAAGGAGGAATGAGTAGGCCTGGCTTAAGGTGGGAAGAACTCCCACAGAGGAGCTCCCAACGGGTCAATTAATTCTTTACAGGATGAGTTGGTTATAGCTGAAAGTGGACTACAAAAAGTTAGTAGTAGACAAAATATAAGGGAAAAGATGTTAAGAGAACAAGATGAATCAGGAGAAGAAAAACAATTGAGAAATGAAAATCCATGAATATAGATGCTCAAATTTAGCTTCTTAGATAAAGCATTGAAGCAGTAACTTCTCAGTTAAAACAGTCCCTAATTTCTGAACATGAGTTTGGCGCACTATGAATCTCTTCACAGACCTGAAAGATAATTCTAGCAATTATCGTACTAATGTGAACAAGTAATATCAATAGACTGACCTTGGAGACGCTAACAAAGAAATTGCTATCACCAACCCTCACGTATAGCGTCAGTTACTACACCACATACTATAGTTCAGTCAAAGAATCGAGGATGGGTAGCAACAAACTGAACAACAAGAAAGAAATTCATGTATGTCATTGCATTCTGTAAGTTTGGTAACTTGGTAAATTCTTACATCAAGAAGCTTTCCACATGTTCTGCCCGAGTGCTTGATTAATTATTTTACCTTGCAGGTCCATGTGACCAGCATTGATTTTTGCCTTTTATCAGCATTTGCTCCTTTCTGGGTTTACAATGACATGAGCGCAAGGAAGTGGTGAGTTGTTGAACTACACTGTAGCTTCAGCAGAGAAATATATGAAGGACAATGTTATTAACATACCATCTCTTTTGCAGGGATGGCAAAGGAGCCTGGCTTATTCCTGCATCAGTGATTCCGTTCCTTGGCCCTGCCGTGTATATACTCCTAAGGCCATCACTATCAGCTATTCCTATTTCACCGAGCTCAACAACATCCGAAGAAAATTGAGGACTTCCTATCCAGTGTCTTGTATCTTTGTGCATTCCCATGCTTCAGAGAAAGAAGAAGCGAATACGACGTAGATATAGAGCTCCTCAAATTTATACATGTACGCGGCTTGATAATAAACTCAAACTTTTCATATTTTGGAGCCGTCAAGTAGTTATACTTCTTTGTGTGCCTCATTGTCCAGGAGGCCAAAGATGGACTAATGACAAATATTAGGACATAAATTTGAGTCGCTAGGCTGATGACAATTTCTGTCTAGAACTCTGAAAGTCAGCTCTCTGATTTTTATTTATTTTTATTATTCTTCTTGTTTTTCTTTCTTAACGACAAGCTACCATCCAGCTATAGTCATGATACCAAGCTGGTTTACTCAAAAAATAAATAAATGAAGGTCCTTTTTCCAAAATAAACTTGTATAGGCAGCCAAAACGTCATTTTATGTTGTTTTTCACTGCTTGTCCTTTCTTCTTGTTTGGGGTGATATGTCCAACATTGATCATCCCTTCAGTATGGCATCAAAATTTTCATTCAAAGGTTACGTCAGAATATGATCAGCCAGTAAAGGACTTGGACAACTTACAAACCAATTTATAAGTTAAAAGTTAAGCGGCAAAAGGAGACTGAACTGGTAAAAAATGTTTCTATATTAGTTTTTACCAACTTAAGTAGCAGCAGCTGGTGTCCTTAACATGGTTGAAAAAGCTGTATTACAGTACAGATTGCAAAAATTAATCAATAAATTATAATCGACTTTTATGGTAACATTGCGTGCTCCCTTCCACTCCACGCACACACAACCCACCCCACCCCCACTAACAAAAATGGTCTATAATTCATAGTATACTCATGCCGGTAGTAAATATTCTGTTTAAACTAACATTGCGTTTGGTTTGATAGAATATTACAAGAATGAATAAATTTTACACTATTTGTTAAATCATTTATGTAAAAAATTCATTCCTTACTTATTTTTTCTCACAAAATTATGTGTATTTTTAAACCCTTCATTCTATATGGAACTTCTCTATTTTATTACAGCCAAAAATTTATACATTCCACCATTTATTCATTCTCATCCTCTCATAATTTGATAATCCTGTCTTTCATTTTTTTTTTATCCACCCATTTCATTCTCGTGTTATTTAATTTCGTCCAAACAAACGCAATATAAGAGGCATAAGCTACGGAATTTCAATACAAATGCCTTCCGTTCACTATCATCTCTCTCTCATACACAAGCCTCTGCATACTAGCAAATTTAGAACCCAGATAGATTTTGGAGAATATCAAATCAATAAGATTTGGATCTCCTCTAAAACAAAATACGCAGGATACCAGAATTTTCCCAAAAACAAACAGCTAGCATAACTAAACAAACTAGTTGGTTTACTGGTATAAATTTTGTAGCTCATCCTTAAACTTGGCCTTCACTTGTTCCCTCTTCAACTTAAGAGCTGCAGTAACTAATCCGGATTCTGGAGTCCACGAATCTGGCATCAACTTGATCCTTGCAGGAAGTTCAAACTTGTCTAGCTTTGCAGATTTTGCTTCCTGCACATGGTTGGACATATTAAGAGACCATTTGAGGGGGCATTGTGGTTGGATAAAAACACTTTCAAAGAAGAAGTTGACATTTGGTAACTCTTCAAAAGAACTTATTATCCATAGAGATTTCATATATGAGGGATTATTGGAAGAACAGAAATCCGTGCTTTTCGACCTCTAATGACTTGACTATTTCAAATCATTGATAAATATAAGAGTTCGTCTCTAAATTATTGTCATTTTTAATTTTTACAAAAAGTTCTATTAATATCGTAATGCCAAACACCATAATAATGTTTTTATAACAAAGTTTTAGTCAAAAACTCTAGGCACAAAAGTACAAGTTCTCACCAAAATGCTCTACCAAAGGGGCACTAAATGGGAAACAAGTACACAGAAATTGATTGCACTTGCTTAGGAAGTACCATGAATAGAGTTGTATAGTAGCTTTTCTATGATTATTGAACTTAATTAGAACGTAGCCTTGTGTACATAGACAAGGAACTCTGGAACCGCACATGACTACATACTACCACATAAATAGATTTGATAATTTGGGTTCCACGTGTGTATTTTTATATGCATTTGTGTTTATGCTCGTGTACAATATATATACAAGTATGCACATTGCATTACTGTAAAACATGTTTTCAACTGCAGTTTCCGTTGCTTGTGTTTGGTAATGATATACTTGGATGAGAACTATAGCACAAACCTTGATAAGTGCTTGGTAGACCTCGTTTACAGCTTCCTTTCTGTCACACAACTCAGTGAAGTTCTTGAACTCAATGCCAGCGTCTTTGCCCCACTTTTCGAGGACTTGGTGTGAGGGGACAACTAAAGCCACACAATAGTTGTGTGAGGGATCAGCATGTACCATAATATTTTCAATGTAGTTGCTAGACATCAGGGCTGCCTCAACCTGCAATGAAGCGTCAATCCAACTGAGAATGAATTCAAAGTACATGCACATATCAAGATAAAGAATTGGTCCTATATTGTGGGTCTGAGAAAGATCAGATCTACATGATAAATATAAGATTCTCTTTCTTTTCTTTTCTTTCTCCCCC
>CM025782.1:15599124-15611317 GCA_014636745.2 Centella asiatica
GCATAGATTACTAGTAGTGACTTTAAAAATCCTGAATGTATCATTCATTTTGGAGTAGGGGAGTACTTGATAAGTCCAATGAATTCATTTCCTTATAATACCTCCATCCTCAGGTATATTAAGGACACCCCAAATATTCTCAAAAAAATGCCTAAACGCACACATTTACACTCCTTTTTCTTCTTACACTCTCTTTCATCTACTTTTCCGTCATACTCTTTCCTCTTTTTAATATGTGTGCCTGAGTGTACTTCACATACCCTTCTAAGGACAGAGGGACTAATTCTTAAGTAGTGAGATCTTAACTAGACTAAATAACTAATAAAATATTAAAAACGAGATCCAGGACAGTTACTAGGTAAGGTTTAAAGGCATACCTTCCCAAGGGAGATATACTCCCCATGTTGAAGTTTAACGATATCCTTCTTTCTATCAATAATTTCAAGACATCCATCAGGGTGAAACCTTCCAACATCGCCAGTGTAGAACCAGCGCATCCCCCTCTCATCAACCTGTGTTATGAAGTTAGTCAGGACGGTATCAATATATAAAGCCGCCAAAACATGCATACATACATAAGTTATTACCTTGTAGATCTCATTTGTTTTCGCTTCATTATTAAAGTAACCAGCTGTTACGTTGCCTCCACCAACTACAACCTCTCCACGTGGCATTGGTTTGTCAGATGTCATATAACCACCTTGTTCCCAAGAAACAAGCTGCATAATATTTCAAAGGGACCCAAATTCTATGATCAACTACCGGTATTGACCATTCTTCAAAGCAAGAACAATTTTGACCCACGAAACATGCAGAAACATAAAATAATAGCTACATTTTCTTTTGCAAGGCATGTAATGGATGTCAAAAAGTGAATTTAAGCTTGGAATACTGGTTAAACTAATGTGACCATAAACTGGGCTTAGTAGTCACAATGCATGTACAGTTTTATATATTAGATGGTTCCAGTAATGCGTCTGAAGCATGTTTTTGGCATGACAATTATCATATAGCCGAATTCAGTGACAAGGATCACAGATATCGCCAAGTTTTTAAATATTTCAATTATCTGAAGTAAAATGGTGTTCTATGGACAGTAAGAGTTTAAAGTGGGTAGATCACTCACTGAGAGCAATAAAATAACAAAAGGAACATACGTGATTGTTATGAACGAGATTCTATAATGTACCAAAGTTGATCATTTATCTGTTTACTACCTGACTATCTCATTATTATCATCCTTATATCAGGTGGAGGTGGGTGTGTGAAGAGGGATGGTTGGAAACATATCTCACACCCTTAATCAGGTATCTAGTGCCTGACAAAGATTGACTCTGCATATTGCCTACTAGACGTAGGTCTGCACTTCATTTTACTGATCAAATTTTTAACGCGTTATAAACTTATAATAACGGGATCAAGATTTTAAACAAAATTGTCAATGATTGGCTAGATAATATTCATTTGACATGATTGAAATTTGAAATCTGATTATATGTAACACTAAAGACCAGGGTACAAATTAATTTAATATATATAATTTTCATGCAATTAATTTCAAAATGTATTAAATTGGTTATTTGGTATAAAATTGAGTTTAAATAGTGTTCCTCTTTTTTTTTGGTGAAATTGTTTATCTGTTAGATGTAAATCAATTGCTATATTGTGGGTTTTTGATGATTTCATATTCTAGTATATTTGTATTTAGATAAGGGTTTCAATGAGCTCATAAAGCCTTTTTTAATCTATTTTTAGGTTAATATAATGAAACCAAGATAAGTACCAATCTTAAGCACTCCTTTTCTCTAACTATCAATTTTTTCTGTATAGTAAAGGATGTGGAAATCCCACGTACCTTGACATAGCAGCAAGGGAGAGGTGGCCCCACTCGCCCTACAGAAGTGTCATCAAACTCAGAAAAGGCAGCTCCAGCACATGTTTCTGTGAGACCATATCCTTGTACTATGGGAGCCCTGGAACAAATGTGAACAATGCTTGCTTAATTGAAGTGAAAACATGAAGAAGAAAAATATGATATGGAAGAAGTCTAAAGAAGAAAATCATATGTGGAATATAGCAGTTAACTACCATATTATAGAAGTTTTCTTAGGTGGCATATATAAGTTTTAAAAATCAATAATAAAACAAAAGGAAAAAAAATGAAGCTGAGATAAACCAAAATAAAAAGAAAGAATTGCAGCCTTTACAGGCTTCCAGCTACCTCTTGTCATGTCAATCCAATAAATATGATCTTTTCGTTGCAAGATTTATGTTTTTATTTCACGAGTTATCAATTCTCATTTGCCTAATTTCAGAATACATATTAAAACATTTAAACCGAAAACATTAATAATAATATTAAACATAAATGTGTGCAAATTCTGGAGCACATACCCAATACAGATATTAACAAATCGTTGTGTATCTCCAGACAAAGGGGCTCCACCACAGAGCATTGCACGTATGTCTCCTCCAAGTATAGATCTTATCCTCTTGAAAACGATAACATCCCACAATAGTTTTTCTGGCCCCCAAGCTCCAAACCAGCTTCCTTCTAGTGCCTCAAATCGGCGCTTATAGGCAATATTGAAAAGCCATTTTGTTAGACCTCCCTTCTCCTCAACCTATAGTAAGTTCAAGAAAAAATACGAAAGAACAAATTAGTTAGTCCAGTCTAAAGTGAAATGCATCAAAATTTAAGCAACCAAAAGTTATAGTATCATAAAGAACAAAACTATAAATCCAGATCCACCTTCTTCAAAACTCCATCTCTAACACGGTCCAAAATGGCTGGAACTGCTGCCATTAGAGTAGGCTTTAGCACAGAAGCATCTCCTTTGGTTCCTTTCTTAATTTTGTTAGAGGTATCTGTCAATGTCAATGGTGATCCATAGCCAATTGACATGCCCGCACTGAACATCACGATCTGAAAATTCCCATCCTCAGTACAGCATTATCTTAAATCTAATCACTAATGGACTATAAGAGAACTTAAATTTGATATTACCTCAGCTTCCAACTCGAATACATGAGCCAGTGGCAAGTATGCCAGATATACATCACTGCTTGCAATTTGCGGAATCACTGTTAGAACTGCAGCAGCACTAGCTACAAGGTTTGTATGAGTCATCATTACTCCCTGATTAACAACTTATACCATGTTAGACAAAGCTGAAGCTTGAAACCAGTTAGCAAATGATTTTTCACAGGATAACAGGTGATCTTAAATGTTGTCGACAAAAACAGGAAGCAGGCATAACTTGGGCTCTCAGGAATGCAATATTTAGTTTTATCTATTAATTTTCAATTTTTTAATTTAATTTTTTTTGATAAACTGATCTTTTTATTTTTCCTGCATAGTGTTAACTGGAATACATTTGACAATTCTAGGCCATTTTCTTAATCTCAAAAATTCATAATGGGCATGAATTTGTCTGATATTAATACAAAACCTACCTAGCTACAAATACTATAAGCTAATTAGCTTACTCTTTAAACATGAATAATTTACATCATTTTGAATTTCAAAACTTCTCAAATTGACTTCAAATGTAAGGGATGAAGAATTAACTCAACTAATTTAAGCAGGGCCTTATCCCAAATACTTGGTGGTGACTAATTATCCCTTCCCTGCCTATTGTGCATGAATCTTAGTATCTGAACATACATGAGAGCGTAGGATATTGTGGGAGGAATGTAATATGTATCATATATCTACACTTTCTCTTTTCAACATAACCAGCAACTTTCATTTTCAATACCCAAAAGAACAAATTTTAATGTGTAGAAGCTGGATAGAAGCAAACCTTTGGTAGACCTGTACTACCACTTGTGTACATGATAACTGCAATATCAGTCTTGGTAGGTAATTTAGGAAGTACTGAGCTATTCTTCCCAAGTTTCTCAACTTCAGAGAATGATGAAACAGCCCAATTGCAATTATCTTTGAAAATGTTAGGATCAACTGTGTTCTCACTATCTTCAAAATAAATTACGTTCTTTATGGCTTTTAGCCTCGAACTTACTGCAGGCAACTTCTTCAATTGCTTGGGATCACATATCAATGTCGATACTTGAGTCTGTCAAAAGACACAAGGAGATAAGTGATGTCATACATAATCCAAATCCTAGCATCTGCGCAATTAGTTTTAGTAGAAGCACTGATAGAGTAAGAAGTAAAACTATCTGTGCAAACCTCATTAAGCGAGTGAATCAGGGCCTCTTCGCCTAAAGAAGCATAGATGGTAACAACAGTTATACTCTGCCGGAAGCAACCCTGCAATTTAAATCAAAGTCAAGCCTGTCATCTAACAAAAATATAAATCATAACTATCGAAATACAACTAAGTATGCTACCTGAAATGAGACGAACCACTCTGGGCGACTTTCTGAAAATATTGCAGCACGAGTCTCCACATCATGACCTAATTTAATGAGTCCAGAAGCAAAATTGCAAGCACGGTTGAATATTTCCCCATAAGTTTCCCACTGATAACCTCCTAGATGAAACTTCTCGAACTTTCTTCCACTACTATCTGTAACAAATTCTTTATTAACTAGCTCTCTTGTTCCAAGACACTTTAGTTGAGAATGCTTCTCACAAGACTGCTCAAATAGAGCTGCCATAGTAGTGGCCCCTTCCCAAGGGACTTCAAGTAGCTTCGGATTCTGAGCGTTGCGCATTGCATAACCTGGCTCGCCACCAACTTCAGCTTCAACTCCTCTCTGCTTAAGCTTTTTTTCCCCCGTAAATACGGAGGTAAATAAAGGTACAAGTATGGCAACAAAAACAGCACCCACAATTCCATACCATTTATTCTTTTTGAGAGCTGACAAGTAATCACTAATATCTGTTTTACCCATCAAAGGCGACTTTAAACGAATTTCCTCAGAATCCTCCATCTTGAATTCCTATGAGTTGAAAAACACCGTTCCTTTTTAAATACACCAAATTACATCTCTAGCATAAACTACAAAGGTTGGTCACAATCTAAGAACAAAACAATTTATGAGAAGGGAAATACCCCTACCATCACCCCCCCCCCCCCCCCCCCACAAAAAAAAAAAAAAGAATACCCAAATAAAAACGTTAAAGTTAAACAGATAATTAAACTCTGTATGTATTCTATATATAGGTTTATGTATCCAAATAATCCTAAATTATTATTTTCAAATTACGAAGATAGAATAGAGTAACCAGTAACCATGGTAAACTGGCAATAATGGGTAAATCCAGAATGAGAAATATGCATTTATACGGTCACCATTACTACGAGTTATTAATTTAGATCTTCGCATGGATCGTTTCCTCTATTTTCTTCTATTCCAATAGGAACACACAGAAAAAGTAAAAAAAATACAGATTATTAATGGAAAAATGAGAAACTATAATGGTAAGGGAGAGAGCTATTAGCTAGTTAGTTTAATTGAATATTACTGCCAAGCATAAAAAATCAACAACATTAACAATGTGTTGAGTGGTGGTGCTATGAGATTAAGCCCAGAAAAATTCTCGACATTAGCACAATAAACGGATCAATAATATACTCAATCACACACACACACACACACACAAAAAAAATACTCATAGTGTATTTATAATGGTGATGAGCTTGATCACGACTATTTCTGTGGTTTGTGCAGCAGAGAAACATATGAAATCAATCGTAGACGGATGTAGAATCTCATGTAATGAAGGAGAAATTACACAGAAAATTAGTAATATACACAGAAGAGATATATATACCGAAGAATTTGCCATCGTCTTCCTCTGCTTTTCTCACAGTTTTTTAGAAATTTTTTAGTGGAAAACTGTATCAATGAAGGCGTTCCAGTGAGGAGAGGAGAGAAGAATATTTATACTTGACATGCATGGAGGAATATTTAATATTTATCGGTAAAGCCTCCAGAAACGGTATATCAAATAGATGGCAATATTTTTGCCATAACAAGTTATTTAAATATAAACAAAATATGAGGAAACGGGAGGCAAAGAATTTGACATTTGAAAATGGTGTCAAATCATTTATATTTTTGAGTTTTTGTATAAATTTGAAAATATTATTGAAGAACAATGGAGTATTTTAAAAAAATAAAAAAATAATATTAAAAATTTACTTTCTCATTTATTTCTATTTTCTCTCTAACTTTTCTCATAAATTAATTATACCTTAATCACACAGTATAATTTTATACGCATTCACGTGCACTATGGATCCTAAATGAGATATAAAGAAATTTAAGATCTAAATGGATTAATTAGCAACCTAAATTTTTTGAAAGAGCAAATATTTCAGTTTCTTGAAAGAATAAATCTGGTAGCAGTGTGCAACATTGTTTAATAAGGTGTATACTTTGTCATAATTTTATACGGAGTCTAACTCATAACGATAGTAGTCGTTTATCTTAAATACATAAATAAAATAGATTTGCTCTGTAAAAACACAATAAAACATAATTATTTCATTTTGGTCAATATCTTTATAAATAAATCAAATTATAAGTACAGTTCTTCTCGGAATTAAAATTTAACACCGATGGCCAGCAGGAGAAAACTGCAAATTCTGACAGTATATATTTGGGATTCATCAAATTTATGTATGTATGTTTTGCTTTTCTAGAAGCTATGAAATAAATGATTCGCAGATTTATGGTGTTACAAATTTTAGATACTAGGACGTCCAGAAATGATACACCTTAATCTGAATCAGATTAAATATCTACTTACATTTATATACTAACATTATCATTACCAAATTAAATCTAATTTGAATCTATATCAAAATCATAATTTCACTTAATTATACAATCTATAATAAATTAAGCAAGTATAATCAAATAATAATTAGATATAGCATAAATAACTTCTCCTAATTATTACTCTCTCTGTTCTGCAAAAATAGTTCATTTAAAAATAAGATTTATTCTACACAAAGAAAATACATTTGCATAATTGTTTTATCATAATATTATATTTTTCAAAATTTATCATTACAATATTCTTATCTTATATTATCATATATGATCATTAGTCGAACACTTATAACAAATTTTACAAAAAAAAATTATCATTATTTAAACTTGTAAGTCTCAATCAATTAAACAATATTAATTTTTATCAAAAACTCAAAAAAAAAAAAAAATATATATATATATATATATATATTGGTGAAATAGAGAGTATAATATAAATTATATTTACATATAACATAATCACTCAACAGGAGTAATATGCAATTCTACAGACTGAGTACAAAATACATATAACAAAATCAATCAATACTTAAAATTAATCGAAATAAGTAATCATGATTTAATACATTATATTAATTAAAACAATTTGAATAAAATCAATGATAAAAAGTTATCGTCCGCACCTGTTAGGCTGCCCGTTATGTGCATAGGTGTTTATCACTTGCATTATTGAGTATTTTAATGATGACCAAATTAAGTATAGCTATAAAAGTTCAAATAACACTTGAACGTGAAATAAAGTTAAAACGCAATATTTTTTTCTAAAAACGGAACCATTCTGAACATAAAATTCCAATTAATTAGTTACTATCCAAGTTTTAAATTTCTTTTATTATGAAGAAGCAACAAGCAAATATTACAGGCAAAGAAAACGGAAAATAAATTACCTCAAACACTGCCTGACTGTCTGTCCATTGGTTTACAAATTTTCAATGGAAGGAACAATATAATATACTATAATATAATCTTAAGATGAGAAGAGAGAAAAATAAAGTAGAGAATTGTTATCACTTGATATATATTTTCAATTCATATACATGCTTATTTATAGGGTATGAGATATATCATATACAATGAATGTCATAGATATTTGAGAAACCAAAAGTTTTATATATTAATGGAAGAATATGTTAGAAGATTTTGGAACTTGGAAATGAAGGAACATCCATATTATTCATCACACTCCCCCTTGGATTTCAATTTTCAAAAAATTGTGTCTCGTTAAAATTTTTTTACGAAAAAAATCTTAGTAAAGGAAAAAGAGCACACAACCTCTAAAAATAAATCTATCTAGCATCATATCAAATCTTTAAGTCGATGCATCCCAATCTTATGTACCAATTTTTCAAATATTATAGTGGGTAGTCCCTTTGTAAACAAGTCCGGAAGATTATCGGTTGAACGAATTTGTTGAACATCAATTTCACATTTCTTTTGAAGCTCATGAGTGAAAAAGAATTTTGGTGATATATGTTTCGTTTTGTCTCCTTTAATAACACCTTCTTTCAGTTGTGCTATGCATGCTGTATTATCTTCAAATAATATTGTTGGGACTATCTTCGTAGTTCATGCCACATGTTTCCCGAATATGCTTACAAATTGACCTCAACCAAACACATTCTCGACTGACTTCATGAATGACAAGTATTTCTGCATGATTAGAAGAGGTAACAACCAAAGATTGTTTTACAGAGCGCCATGATATGGTTATATCTCCATAAGTAAACATAACTTGTTTGCAATCGAGTTTTATGTGGGTCAGGTAAATAACCTACATCTACATAAACAGTTAATATTGTTTTTGATTTATTAGAATAAAATAATTTCATATTAGTTATTTCTCGAATATAACAAAACAGATGCTTAACACCATTTCAGTGTCTTCGTGTGGGAGCAGAATTATATCTTACTAATAGATTTACAGAAAATGTTATATCATGTTGTGTATTCTTAGTAAGATACATCAATGCACCAATAGCGCTAAGATATGGTATTTCAGGACCAAGTATTTCTTCGTTATCTTCTCGAGGTTGAAAAACATTTTTTTAACATCAAGTAACCGAACAACCATAGGAGAATTGAGTGGGTGTGTTTTATCCATATAAAAATGTTTTAAAACCTTTTCTGTATATGTTGATTGATGAACAAAAATTTCATCTACTAGATGCTCGATATGCAAACCAAGACAAAGTTTTGTTTTTTCAAGATCTTTCATTTCGAATTCTCTTTTTAGTTAATCAATCGTTTTCTGAAACTCTTCAGGAGTTCCAAAAATGTTCAAATCATCAACATAAACAACAATTATAGCAAATAAATGTCCAGATTTCTTTATAAAAACGCATAGACAAATAGGATCATTTTTATAGTTCTCCTTCAATAAATATTCACTTAGACGATTATACCACATTTGTCCAAATTGTTTTAATCCGTTCAAAGATCTTTGCAATTTAATTGAATAAAGGTCACGAGAATGTGACATATGTATTCCAAGCAATTGAAATCCTTCAGGGATCCTCATATAAATATCATTGTTGAGGGAACCATACAAATATGTAGTAACAACATCCATCAAACACATTTTCAATTTCTCAATTACTGCCAAGCTAACAAGATAACAAAATGTTATAGCATCTATTATAGGAGAATATGTCTCTTCATAATTAATGTCTGATCTTTGCGAAAATCCTTGAGCAACAAGACAGGCTTTATATCTTGTAATTTCATTTTTATCATTTCTTTTACGCACAAATACTCATTTATAACCAATAGGTTTTACTCCTTCAAGGGTCTGGACTACAAGTCCAAAAACTTTTGTGTTTATCAAATGAGTTCAATTTTTCTTGTATTGCTTTTTTTCATTTTGGCTAAACATCTCTACGTCGACATTCATCAACAGATTTAGGTTCAAGATCTTTATTTTTTATCATTAAATCAAGCGTTATATTATATGCAAAAACTTCGTCGACGATAATATCGTTTCGGTTCCATCTTTTTCCTGTGACAACATAATTTATTGAGATCTCCTCTTTCAATACTTTTAGGTACCTTAACCTCTTCCAAGGTTTTGTCCATCACGTCACAGGTCTCTTCTGGGATTATGTATCCTTTATTTGGGCATTTAGATTATTTGCTTCTTTTCTTTTTCGAGAATTTTTGTCTTTGGAACCAATTGGTCTACCACGCTTCAGGTGAGGTTTTGACTCATATGCATTAGTAGTTTGTCCTTCAGACACATCAATTTTTGCAGGAGCATTTTCAGCTGGTATATGTGACTTAGTCACTTTATTAATATCATTAAATGCATCAGGCATTTGATTTGCAATGCCTTGTAAATGAATTATTTTCTGAACGTCTAGTACACATTGATTTGTACGAGGATCAAATATATTTAATGATGATGCATTCCATATAATTTCATCTTCCAGTTGTTTATTCTCTCCCCCTGTTCCTGAGAATATCTTATTTTCTCCCCCCAATTTTGAAAAAATTATTTCATCAAAATGACAGTCGGCAAACCTTGTAGTAAAAATATCACCCGTCAACGGCTCAAGTTATTTTATTATGGAAGGAGATTCATAACCAACATATATTCTCAACCTTTTTTGAGGAGTCATCTTGGTACATTGTGGTGGAGCAATTGAGACATATACAGCACACCCAAAAGTTCTAAGATGAGAAATATTAGGCTCACTTCCGAAAGTCAATTGTAAAGAGAGAATTTATGAAAACTTGTATGTCTGATGCATACAAGTGTTGTTGCATGTAAAATAACATGTCCCCAAACCGAAATAGGGAGATTTGTTCTCATAATTAATGGTTTCACAATCAGTTGGAGACGTTTGATAAATGATTCTGCAAGACCATTTTGTGTATGAACATGAGCTACAAGATATACAACATTTATCCAAATTGGCGCATAGTACTCATCAGCATTATCTAAGAGAATTGAACCAATAGGATAATCTGAAAATTGTGCTCTTAATCAAATCATTTGTGCAAGCAATCTTGCAAACGCCAGGTCGCGAGATGATAATAAACATACATGTGACCATCTAGTTGATGCATCAATTAACACCAGAAAATATCTAAATGATCCACTTGATGGGTGAATGGGCCCACATATATCACCCTGAATATGTTCCAAAAATTTACGAGATTTTACTTCAACTTCAGTTGGAGAGGCCTAATAATCAATTTTCCTTTAGAACAAGCAGCACACGAGAATTCATTTGATTGAAAAATCTTCTGATTTTTCAATGGATGCCCATGTTAGATATAAATGGTGATGATGATAATTATATAGTAAAGAAATAAATATGCATTTGTAAGTACTCTAGGTAATCTACAAACCTTAGTTAGTATATGTGCACAAATTTTGCATTCACTGATGGACAAACCAGTCATCAGAGGATAGACGATTACACTGGGCGAGTCACCAGTGATAACTTCAATGGACTCAACAGTGTCAAGGAATGGTTGTTGTTACTTAAAAGAAGATGAGTATTCCGCATGACAGACATTCCATGCAAAGCCAACAAAGTATCAGTGATCAAGAGAACAAGTATTTTTGAAGGGCATCAGTGAAAAAAATCTATCAGGGGAAGCCTAAAATATTGTGTCAGGGGATGACCTCGTCAGGGGATGATCGCATCAAGAGATGAACCCGTCAGGGGATGAACCCGTCAAGGGAACCCGTCAGGGGATGACATCAAAAGATCAACCCATCAGGGGAACTCATTAGTAAATGTCATCAGTGGATACTAGAAGTTCTCAACAATCGGTGGATAATGAAGGGAAGCAAAGGAAATCATTAGGGGAAGCAAGTGAAATCATCCTTTGTCAGCAAGGAAGCCACAATAATCAAGGATCCAATTCAATTGCTTCATATGGATCTCTTTGGTCATGTCAACATAATGTCAGTATCAAAGAAAAGATTTGGATTGGTCATTGTGGATGACTACACAAGGTATACTTGGGTCAAGTTCTAACATGCAAAAACAGAAGTTTCTGAACAAATTATTGATCATATAAAGAAAGTGAAAACTGAATCAGGGTCAGTGGTTAGAATTCTTAGGACAGACAATGAGACTGAATTCAAGAATGCAACTGTTGATGGATTTTGTGTGTAGAAAGACATCAATCATACTTTTTCTACACCAAGAACTCCTCAACAGAATAGTGTAGTAGAAAAAAAAAATAGAACCCTGATAGAAGCTGTCAGAACAATGTTAGCAGAGGCAAAAATTCCTACGTACTTTTGGGCTAAGGTAATTTTCATTGCTTGTTTCATTCAAAATAGGTCTTTGATCAACAAGGTTCACAATAAGACACCATCTGAGCTAATGACAAGGAGGAAACCTAACATCAAGTTCCTACATGTTTTTGGATGCAAATTGTTAGGTCCCAAAGGGTAAAAATACTAGAAGGGGGGTTGAATAGT
>CM025782.1:15611327-15627023 GCA_014636745.2 Centella asiatica
ATAATGAAAGTTTAAGCAAAGATAATATAAGCAGGGGTGTAACAACACAAATGTTTTGTATTAAGGAATTTTGGTGAGAACTTAGAAAAATTTGACTCAAAGGCTGATGAAGCCATTTTCCTAGGTTACTCCCTAACATCTAAGGCCTACAGGGTTTACAACAAGAGATTCCAAGTGGTGATGGAGTCTATAAATGTAACTTTTGATGAACAAAAGATTTCTGTACTTGAAGACCCTGGTTTTCATGAAGAGCTTAGATTTGAAAATGAAGATGAGTTTGATTATCAAGAGAATGAAGCTGATGAGTACAAACAAATAGAGGAATTAACAATTCCGGATGTCAATCCAACCAACAATGAAATCCCTTCAATAGATGGAATTAATCACCTGGATAACAGATCAAGAAATATTCCATCAAGGATAATCCATCAGGGAATGCACCATCAGAGGATGACTTTAACCCTGATTTAAGAATAAATTCAGGGGGAGTTTTCTCAGAAGTTGGTAGCATAGACTTAGGGGGAGGAACTGATAATCAAGCAAGCTCATCAAGATACCTCTCTAAGTCTAAATGGTCTAGGGCTCACACCAAAGAATTAATCATTGGTAATCCTAATCAAAAAGTGCAAACCGGAAAAGTTACATCAAATGAATGTTTATATGCTTGTTTTCTCTCTCAAATGGGGCCAAAGAAATTTGAAGAAGCCATGCAAGATGCAGAATGGATTATGGCTACGCAGGAAGAGCTGAATCAATTTGAGAGAAATCAATAATGGAAATTGGCGCCTAAACCTAAAGACATAACTATAATAGGTACCAAGTGGGTTTTCAGAAATAAGATGGACGAATCTAGTATTGTTATAAGAAACAAAGCAAGACTGGTGGCAAAGGGATATCTTCAAGAAGAAGGGATTGACTTTGATGAGACTTTTGCTCCAGTGGCCAGACTTGAGGCTATAAGGATCTTCTTAGCCAATGCAGCACATTCAAACTTTAAAGTTTCAAATGGATGTGAAAAGTGTTTTTCTCAATTGGAAATTAGAACATGAGGTATATCTACAACAACCTCTAGGATTTGAAAGCTCAAAATTCCCAAATCATGTTTACAAACTAGAGAAAGCACTTTATGGACTGAAACAAACTCCTAGAGCTTGATATAACACACTGTCAAAGTTTCTGGTGGATAACTAGTTCACAAAAGGTATCATTGACAAAACATTATTCACAAAAGGTATCATTTTTGGTTCCACTAACACCAAACTGTGCGAAAAGTTCTACAAGCTCTTGCAAAATAAGTATGAAATGAGTTTGATTGGTGAACTGTCTTATTTCTTGGGACTATAGATCAAACAGGTCGCTGATGGAATTTACATATATCAGACAAAATATGTCAAAGAACTTCTCAAGAAATTTGACATGGAGGACTCAAAAGTAGCAAAGACACTAATGGTCGCTGCAACCAAAATTGACTCTAATAAGAATGGAAAGAAAATTGATCTAAAGACTTATAGGGGAATGATTGGTTCTCTACTGTACTTAATAGCAAGTAGGCCCGATATTATGTTTGCAACATATTTTTGTGCAAGGTATCAAGCCGATCCAAGGGAGTCTCATCTAATTGCAGTGAAGAGAATCTTGAGGTACATCAAAGGCACTACAGAGTTGGGACTCTGGTATCCAAAGGAGTCTGGATTTGAATTACTTGGATATTCTGATGTTGTCTTTGGAGGATGCAGAATTGACAGAAAAAGTACCACAGGGAGCTGTCAATTTCTAGGAGGAAGGCTTGTATCTTGGTTCAGCAAAAAGCAGCACTTAATATCAACATCTATTACTAAAGCTGAATACATTGCAGCTAGAAGTTGTTGTGCACAAATCCTATGGATGAAAAATCAGTTATTGGATTATGGCCTGAACTTCAACAAAATTCCAATTTTGTGTGATAATACAAGAGTCATTGCAATTGTTGAAAACCCTATGTAGCATTCCAGAACTAAACATATAGAGATCATGTATCACTTTATCAGGGAGCATGTTATGAATGGAACCATTGAACTACACTTTGTACCAACAAACAAGCAGCTAGCAGATATCTTCACCAAAACTCTTGATGAAACCACTTTTATCAATCTGGTGGGAGAGCTGAGAATGGTGAATTATGCAAGATAAAGTTTGATCAACTTTCTGAAGTTATGCAGAAAAATTGTTAGAGCAATTCAAACTATCAATTGCTTAAGTACTAGTATTTCTAACTCATCTCATAATTTCCTGATAATGTTATTGATATGTGGTTATATCGTTATATATACATAAAAAAAATTGTTGATATGCATCAAGGTCAGGGTTAAACGCTTGGACGCATCAGGGGAAGGTAACTAGTCTATAATGACATTTCATCAAGGGATTCCTTTTAACCCTTGATGACTTGGCATCACAAAATAGACACCACCCCCTGATGACGTGTCTTGAAAAGAAATTTTTTTAAACCTATTAATATTCTAATTTTCCTTCCTTGAAGAAACACCAAACATTTAATCTTTTTCTAACTTCAACTGACTCGACAGTGTCAAGTAATGACTGTTGTTACTTAAAAGAAGATGAGTATTTCGCATGACAGACATTCCAAGCAAAGCCAATAAAGTATCAATGATCAAGAGAACAAGTATTTTTGAAGGGCATCAGTAAAAAGAATCCATCAAGGGAAGCCTTAAATACAATGTCAGGGGATAACCTCGTTAGGGGAACCAGTCAAGGGATGACATCAAAGGATCAACCCGTTAAGGAACTCATCAGTAAATGTCATCAATGGATACTAGAAGGTCTCAACAATCGGTGGATAATGAAGAATTAATCAAGTCTCCATCAGGGCTTGACATCGATGGATAACGAAACACTGATTAAGTCTTCATCAGGGCTTGACGTCGATGGATAGTGAAGCACTGATCAAGTCAACATCAGGGTTTGTCTTCAGTGGATCGTTATGACCTAGTCCACTCGTCATCAGGACTTACAAGCAAATCATTAATACTTGGCACAAAAGCAAGGGGTATAATTGGGAAGATATTCCTTGAAGTTTGGTTGTCCAATAACAACTCTCAAGCATTAAATGCATGAAGGGAACAGTGGATGAAAAAGAAGCAACACTAGCCAAAAGCAATCTAACATATTATTCTGAAAGGACAATGATGTGACATACTGCGGCTATGTTGAAAAAACAGCACGTTTAGCGCATGGATTCAACAACTATTCTGCTACATATACAAAGAGAATTGTTACACGAAACAACCAAGAAATCACAACACTTACACACTAGAAGGAAGATTTGTAATAGAACTTGAGAGAAATATTCAAAGAAAAATAAGTAGCTAATGGGTGAGTAAAAATGAGCTATAATTTATTATAGATTTGTAGTTGTTAATCACTTTGTGATTAAACAGATTTGCAGAAAAACACCAAGTTATAATACAATTATTTTAACTTGAATACTTGTGTATTCATTTTAATTTCAGTAAAGTTTTTCTGATCAATGTAGCTATTCCAGCCATCGTAAATTAAATTTTTAAGAACAAAAAGTTTTTGGTGTTTTTTTTCACCCCCCCCCCCCCCCCCCCCCTCTCCTTCTACAAACACTTAAGCTTATTTAGTTATAACAGCTCATGTGAATTCTCAATAACTCTACGTATCATTATCGATCTCGGATGTCCCAACCAGTCATGCCAAATAATAAAATTATTTCTATCAATAAACTTCTGGTTTACGATAGTATTCGCCTCAATGGCACGTATATTTGTGTAGTACAGTCTGAAAGTGAAAGCGGGTAATTGTTCAACGACACATTTTTTACCCAATATAATGCATGTGATATAAAAAAATTCTTTATTTTCTTTACTTATTGTTTCAACATGATACCCATTTCTGCGAATATCTTTGAAACTTAATAAGTTTCTTTGTAACTTGGAGGAGAGTAATGCATCATTTATAATTAATTTTGTTCCTCCATGTAACAGCAAGTTAGCTCTTCCAGAGCCTCGAATAAATTTTGTACTTCCAAAAATCGTACAAAGAAGTGGAATATTTTTCATTTTTAAGAATGATGTGAGTAGTTGCACCTTTTACAACACAAATATCTTCAAATTTCACATTATGTCCAACACGAGAATGAGAGGTATCCATATCACTTTAAAGAAAAAAATAAAAATAAAATTATATAGTAGATAAAGTACTTTAGATAAACATAAACACAAATCACAAATTTTAAATAAATAAAAAGATACATATTGTTATGCAACATTTTTATTGTTCATATCGCCGCTTCCTTCAGGGATTTCATAAATATCATACACATCCAAATGTGTCGTATCAGAATAATTCATATCAGAAAAATTATACTCATGATCATTGTTTTGAAAAACCAAGTTCGTTTCAACAATTTTTTCTTTTTTCTTTTGGGATGCTTGGTAAAGTTCAACAAAGTGTTTAGGCGTACCACAGGTACACGATCAATGGGCCTTCATACCGCATCTATAGCAAATTTCTTCAAAATTCTTTTGTCTACATTGGTCATCATTTTTCTCTAACTTCTAGTTGTTATTTGTTTTCCTTTGTTTGAAAGATGGAGTGTTCCTAACTTGATTTCCTCAACTGCGTCCATGACTATAACCACATCCACGATCACGACCACCACCACGTCCATGCCCAAAATTAAATGTAGCCATATTCATTTCAGGGAAAGGGCTTGAGTCAGTTGGGCGAGACTCATGATTTTTCATCAAAAAGCTTGTTATTTTATTCAGCAACGAGAAGATATGAAATCAACTCTGAATATTTTTTAAAACTTTTTTCTTGATATTACTTTTTTCTTGATATTGTTGCTGGAGGAATACATTTGAGGCATGAAAAGTTGAATAGGTTTTTTCTAACATATCAGCATCAGTAATATTTTCTCCGCATAATTTTAGTTGAGAAGTTATTTTAAAAAGTGCGAAATTATATTCACTGACAGTTTTAAAATTTTGAAGCCTCAAATGCATCTAATCATAACGAGGTTTTGGAAGAATCACAGTTTTTTGTTGATTGTACCTATCTTTCAAATTTTTCCAAAGGTCAAGTGGATTTTTTACGGTAAAATATTCAGATTTTAATCTTTCGTGAAGATGACGGCGAAGGAAGATCATAGTTTTTGCGCAGTTTAACTCAGATTCTTGATTTCCTTCTTTAATTGTGTTTCCAAGACCCTCAACGGTTAAATGGATTTCAACATCCAATATCTATGACAAATAATTTTTTTTCCGTAATATCATAGAGTCTCAAATTCAAGTTTAGTAAGATTCGACATGATAAGAAAGCTATAAAATAATGTATTAGTTAGAAACAAATAATAAAAAAATTACCATAAGAAACAAACATACATACCTTGGGAATAAAAGGAAAAAGTCTTTAAATGTTAATCGAAAAAACTATTCATGTTGATAACGTATTGTAAAAACACTAACAATATAATATAACATAATCTTAAGATGAGAAAAGAGAAAAGTAAAGTAGAGAATTGTTATCACTTGATATATATATATTTTCAACTCATATACATACCTATTTATAGGGTAAGAGATACATGATATACAATTAATGTGATAAGTATTTGAGAAGTCAAAAGTTTTATACATTAATGAAAAAATATATTAGAAGTTTTTGGAACTTGAAAATAAAAGGACATTCATATTATTCATAATAGGAAGTTCATTTATTATTACTTTTTTTTTTTTTGTTTTTGAAATCAATAGAATGTGTAATTGATTATGACAATTTATTATGAGGTTGTATTGCTCTAAAAGATGAATTCATACGAAATGGGCTTCTAGAATTTGATGCATTACGGACCAGTTCAATACTTGTGGTGGGTCTGATTTGATGATATGGAATACATTATGTAACTTTAAACATACCCATAGAAATGGATATTTTTCGTTTTATTACGATTAAAATTTTATATACAACCCATCGTTTGTTCATTCACATACTCTCCTAAAAATTTTTGATCCTTATCCTTTACTTCTATTTTTTTCTTATCCACCAATTTCAATATCATGTCACTCAATTTCACTCAACCAAACACAACCTCCTTTCCTTTATTTTTCACAAAGAATCTAGAAGAAATTGAAGGATAAATGTAATAGCCCTTTAAATATCTCATTGCATGGCAGAATGTAATTATGGCAGTCGCACCAGAATTCAGTGTGAAGAGAACATTTCTTTAGAGTCAAATGAGATACCAGAAGATAACATGATCAACTGTAATGCATAAATTTCCTAAAAGGCACAAGTTTTCACATCATAAAATTATGTTTTCCTATTTCCAAGGATAGAAAGATTCCTACTTGCCAGTTTAATGCTATGGGCCTACGGTGAAACGTGCAACGGCAGAATCCCTTCGCATGTGTTGGACATAAGCAGACTGTGTTTCCATACCTCAAGCCATTTTCAAGCCCAAGAATCCATAATTTGAGGGGGGGAGGGGGGAGGGGGGAGGGGGTTGGGGGTGGGGGTGGGAGAGAAATAAAAGTAGAAATTTGTTTATTTAGACCTGTGTTTAACACTTTCTTCAACCCTAGTGAATGCATCTGTCAGCACATCAATGGTCCAGTCTTTTAAATCTTCCTGCATACAACATTTAAAGAAGCAACAGATGTGAGCATCCGTTAGTCCGTGATATTACTAGGTGAGAAAGTAGAATGTAACAAATACTCGTCCATCTCATAAATATTGTCCATGTGCGTTTTATTTTTGTGACAGTTATTGTATTTTGTCCGTATTCAAGACAGGAAGGATTATGTTGGTATGAAGTGTGAAGTTTGAAGGCATTTTCTAATAAGAAAAGTTATGCTATAGAAAATATCTTCTTCTACATGCATTACATAATTAACCAGACCATCCACGCAATATGCAGTTTTGCCTGAAAGATCACAAAATCATAGTCTCTGTGCCACTGATTTCAATATTTCACTATGCTCAATGGAGAGACACACAAGCAACCCAAGGAAAAACAATGTGGCAGATTCCATAGTTGTTAAATTATAAATATATCGAATATCGAAAACCCTTGTATCGTGTTTCATGTACTGTATCATGAAGCGTATTATACGATATACAAAGTAAGTGCAAAATGTGATAATATACATTCAGAAATATTTATAACAAAATTTTGTTGGGAAAACAGCATATTAACTTTATTAATTTTATTATAATTTATCTTTAAGAATATAAATAACAACTTTTATTGGACAATCTAACATATTAGTTAGTCAAAATATATAAGTGCATTACAAATTATTTCTTTGATCTAAAAATAATTTATAATCATATACAGTATTTAAAATACACTAAATAGCTTGATATTGCTTCCAAAATAATCCTAAAGCATTTGTACCTTAAAGAAAATGAAACCTAAAGCTTAAGATAAAATCTCTATGTGCTATTTAAAAAACTGGGCAATTAGGTAGTAGTACAACTTTAAGCTAATATTAACTTGACAAAATCATGAATGCAATTTTCATTTGCTAAACGTGTTTATGTGAGTGGAACTAGAAGGGTGGAAAATGCTGAGGAGAGAAAAAGGGTCAAGTTGATTTTAAGAATAATAATAATTATACAATAAAAAATCAAAGTTGTCTGTTATAGCTAAAGTTTAATCCAGCTCTAATATGAAGATGATTGTAGAACTAGCCCAAAGGCAAAATTGTGAAGTAATGATGTATACTTTTATGAGAAAGTGAAAGTTTGCAGCCCTTGGTTTTTTTCACTCTTGCACTGACTGAGAGGGCTTTTTCCATGTTAAATCCTATAATTTGTGAGATTTTTTTCTTTTGATTTCTTTGGGCAACTATCGCCGTGCTCACGTACTAATTTAATATGCAAATGACCATTTCAACAGATTATGAGCGAGAGTGCGAGACAGATTGACAAAAAAACTTCATGAGAGCAATAGGTGAACATAAAAGGAAGAAATGAGTAGGCAATAGATTAGGACACTATACATCCTGAAGGACATAATCAAAGCTAGCGACCAGTAGCATGGCAGAACTAAAATTTGAATTTATATTATCATTGCAGATGGCAAATGATGTATTCCAAGGACTTCCAATTTTAAAAAAAGAGAGACAGCAAACAAATTGCAAGTTAGACAGTGATTTCGATCGCACGTCTTACCCTAGGTTTGTACAAAACCAAAGGCATGAGTGAACAAACTTCACATGAAAGCATGATTTCCCTAAAGCCTAATCAACCTGAAGCACCTCGCGGAACAAATTTGATAAGCGTCAATCTTGTTTTATATACACGGGCAAATGGGTCATTTTCTTTTTGCAAAGAAAGAACAATTGTAAAAAACATAGTGTTCAAATCTATAATTTTATAAACAATTTGAGCACTCTAGCAACAACTTCAGATTGGCATGTATTTCTTGTTGGAGAAGAATACTCACTTATTTCAGTCCAAGTAATTCATAACCCTAACCTTCTCCTTCAATAATCGCTAGCTTTGTACTGTGAAGAAGGAAACGCTTTCACTAGTTAAAAATTAAATTATTAGTTTAAAATTTTTGTGCTATTGATGTAATTAATTAGAAGTTATTATATTTATTATTAGGAATATTACTATAACAATATCTTGGTATCTATTATAAGAGAGATTCTAGGGATTTGTTATTAGGTGTAAGAGATATTTTAGAAATATTTTCTTAGTTGTTAAGTCGTATTACAATGTAAAGAGACGTAATCCTTCAACTTTAACATGAAAAATTGAATTTATGAATTGAATTTATTGTGTATTTTGTCGTACTTATCCCTCTCTAATCCCTTTGTTCTTCCTTTTTATATTACATCCTACATTACATTGGGATCGGGCAAAGGGCCACCTTTCACGCTCAAAGTTCTTGGGAAAGAGACTTATGGAAAGGGCAACCAAGAGAGGTTCCATCGTAGAATGGGGCAACGAGGACGTTGGGTGTGGAAGCATGGTGGAATGTAACGATCCGGGCTATTATGTATGGGCATAGTAGTCCACAATCCACATTGAGTAGTATAGGACACTCGGTGTGGTTTATAATGAGTTAGGGCACCCTCACATCATGAGCTTTTTGGAATGAGTTCTAACTACATTCATTACAAATCGGTATCACAAACCGAATTCCTGGTACTCTTCTATTTTCGCTAATGTTCTTCCTACCCAAAGTTCTTCTCCCAGACTCTCTTAATCTTGTCCAAGTCGCTAGAGAGTCGACAACCAATCCAAGATTGATTTTCGATTTCGCGGGAATCATTCTTCATCTCAAATATATCCCTAGACCAGAAGAAAGAAAAAAGAAAAGAAAAAAAGAAGTTACTGCATATTGCTACAATGCTTCAGCTGCTGTTCATCTTCACAGGTATTGTCATCACGTCTTCAGGTCGACGTCATCATACTGTTGTCAGGCCATTGTTGGAGAGTACCATTGGATTTGATTTGGAGATGGAAACAAAAAAAAGTAAAAGAAGAAGTTGACTGCCGCTCCTGCCGTTTTTTTTTTTCGTGACTGTTGCTTCTTTTTCTTGCTGCTCCTGTTTCTCATATCAGTCCTCTGCATTTAAAGTCAGCCTTGCAGTTTGAATTTACCGCAGTTTAGTCCCTGTAGCCTCTAAGTGTTTACAGTTCAGTCCCTGGACTCCTTGATCAGCCCATGCAACTTCAAGAAAATTATAATCATGCCCTATATGTAGAGTATGCACAAATTTGAACCATGATGAGTATTCATCATGCAAAGTAGAAATAGCAAGTTTTGAGTTTGAAGAAATATGGGCCAAATGTGTCCCTTGAAATTCTTATATCCAACTGGAAGATAATGTTCAGGAGAATGAACAAGAGAAAAAAATTGAAACTCAAAAGGATACGGATGAAACACTTGTGGAAGACATTGCAACTGAATTGCAATTGAAGTTAAGGTGACAAAAAAAATCAAGGAAGAGCGCTTTGAAGTACAAGTAGTTTCAAGTAAACAATGAGGTGAAAAATGAACAAAAGACAAAGCAAATTGAGGTGCAATATATTTATTTCATATTTTCGAACGCGCATTTGAGAAGAAACCACTCCCGATATCCTTCCTTGTGGTGCACCTATTTTCGAAATGTGTGCTTATGGAATTGGCATTTGAGAAACTCAAGCACTTTTGGAAGGCTCTCATAGTTCATCATTATTAATCGCTTCAAAATTCATGGACGGGCTTTTTTCAAAGGAGGGGAGAACGCCGCGAAGCAAGAAATTAAATTGTTAGTTTAAATTTTTTTGCATTATTGATTGAATATAAAATTATTGATGTAATTATTACTAGTTATTATATATATTATTAGGAATATACTAGAATAATATCTTGGTATTTATTATTAGAGAGATTTTAGGGATTTGTTATTAGGTTTAGGAGATATTTTTTCAGTCGTTGAATCACATTAATACTATAAAGAGATGCAATCCTTCACCATTGTTATAATTGAAATTATGAATTGAATTTATTGTGTTTTGTGAGTTGTTGCCTAGTTATCCCTCTCTAATCCCTTTGTTTTTTCTTTCTATATTCCGTCCTACATCACACTTACACAGACTAAGCGAATGGTGTAACACTTAAAGGTGAAAACAAGCATCAAAACTTGTGGCCTCAAAGACCAGCACATGAAATACAGTGGACTCCAGAACACCATCATTAACTCTAATAGATACTTCAGCATAAAAGGAGACATTTAACAAAGAGGGTTTCACATTTCGATAATTATGATGAGAGACCAATACTACAAAGCTTTAAACTATCAATAATCCAATACTACAAACAGCAAATGTAGGCAACATTGATTAAATTAACAATTAACAGTGGGATGATAAAGGTAAAAAACATAACCATTCGTAAGGCTTCCCCGGTTCGAATTCGTGCATTAGGACGAGCAAGTTTAGACTCAAAGGGAGTCCTCGGCCGCACTTCTTTAAATTCTTCCCATTCCTCACGTGTCAGCATCCTGACAGTACCCTGCTCAGCAGGCGCATTCTTGATTTTTCGCTCAATCATCTCTTGGGATTTCGAATCATCATGCTGCATAGTTTGCAAACAAACGTGAATAAGTCGCTCACAGAGACAAAAAATCAAACATCTGGTCTGCATTTCACAATTTAACCATTCATCTCAATGAATCTGCACTCTACCATCATTAGAAACTTGGCGAAAAGTGCGCTTCCGACAGCAGTGAGAATCATGGGCAGAGTTGCAGTGTCAAGAAATTTTCTGGATTCAGGTGTTTCAACAAATAATTGGTTCTTCTTTATACTTTTCTTTTTCCTGATCTTCTCGATTTCAGAAATTTTTCTCTTCAAGGTGTCACTGGGTCTGTTGCTGTAGTAGGATCGTATATGTAATTGTCTGAAGAAGAGATGGAATACATCACGGCGACAATTGTCCATCTGTAACGGCTACTTCATATAAATCGCCTTCAGAAAATTATCCAAACTGGACACGAGAATGTAGACCAACTCAAGGCCATGCCGTTTTGGAACATGTACTCGGTTTTTTTTTTCTATACTCCCTCCGTTGTTTGTTTTTATTTTTTATTTTTTATTTTTTACAAACTAATAAAATCGTAACTCTCGACTTAACTATAGCACGTGCTGAGAAGCTAATAAAATTAAAACTCTCACTTTAACAAGAGTCGTTTATAGAGAGACTAACAAGATTGAAACTCTCAATTTATTAAGAATACTTGTTCAATCTTACCAACCAAATTAATATTCATTTGCCCCTCCGTCCATAATTATTATAAAGTAAATTTACGCGTTATTCCCTCTACTTTTTGTTAAACTATCAATGTCATCCTTAACATTTCTATTTTGACAATTCCTTCTCTCTGTCTTTTAACCTTAACTTCTATTTTTCTAATATCTTTTCATGATCATGTTAAGGGATAAAATGGTCTAATCATATTATTATTTCAAAAAATAATAAATTTAACAATAACTAATATATTTATTAAATACAAAAATAAAAAAATAAAAAAAACATTTTAAATTTATTATAAAAATCTAATATATTACAAAAATATACACTAAAAATTATGTTTATCATTAAAATATATACATTATATAATATTATCATAATAAATTGTAGGGAAAACATATTCAACAATCCCCGAACTATACCAGTTTTGCGCATTTGGTTCCCAAACTTTTTTCGCAAATTGTTTGGTACATAAACTTTTTAAAACATACGCAGTTAGTAAATTTCGTCAATATTTCGTTAATATAACTCGATAACAGTAAAAAAAAAAGTTTACATATGACATAAATCGACCATTTTATTCTTTAAAAATTACATGTGTGATTCGCATGAGTGTATTTTCTATCAAATTTAACGAGTAATTGATGAAATTTCCTAATTGCGTATGTTTTAAAAATTTTGTGTACCAAACAAGTTGCGAAAAAAGTTTGAGGACCAAATGTGCAAAACTGATATAGTTTGGAGACTGTTGAAAAGGTTTTCCCTAAATTATAAATGATTTTTTGTTTGTATATTTGTGTATTTAGTAAATATATTTGTATATATACATGTCTAGAGTCTAATTTATTGTTTTTTGAAATAATAATACGATTACACCATTTTACCCTTTATATTATTATGAAAGTAAAGTGGAGGAATAAAACTGAGGGTTTATAGAAAAATGAAAGAAACGCTAAAATAAAAATATAGAGAATGTCCTTGGTAGTTTATTAAAAGATGAAAGGCAAGGAAGTGCAAATTTCCTTTATCACAGTCCAGAGTCGATAGAGGCATGATTCAATGGTTTCACCGGTTCAGACGCTAGTCACCGTTAGAGCTAAATTTTTGTTAATATATATTAGGTCTTAAAGAAAAAATATTAAAAGGACGTTGAATAAGATTTTTCAAATTTCAAATTTTATTTAAGAAAACTTAGTAAGTTAGAAAAACTTCTTGTTTAAAAATGTTTATTTCTTAATTTTGAAAAATGTTAGCACTGAAATTTAGAAAAACAAACAACCCTGAGCAAAGTTCATAATTGATTGATAATAAAGTTACAAGTAAAATCCTTGCTAAGAAGATTTAACAAAGATTAAGCAAATAAGAAAGAAGAATGAACAGATAAAATAATAATCAACAAGAATTAAAGAAAGCAGCGATTTTATAGTGGTTCAACTCAATTTACTCCATTGTTCGTCTTTTTTATTTGAGAAGTAACCCATTAAATTCACACAAAATACAAATGATACTTAGTTCTTGCTTACAACTAGTCACTTACACCTTTGTCACACAAACTTTCAATTAACAAAAGTAAATGAAAGTTTTGTTTGCTATCTATAAGTGCAAGACTCCTTTCTAAATGGATAAAATAGAACTTGAGACGTTCGAGTTCTCGCATGAAATGTTGTCAAAGATTTTAATGTGTCAGATGTCAGAGAGTTTCTTGATGGTTTATTAGTCATAAATGTAACTTATGAGTTCTATTTATACTCCTCCAAAAATATATCTGTCGAAATTTTTGAAAAAGATCATTATACTTGTTTAACAATAATTTGTATTTTTTCAGCTAGCACTTGGTAAAAAATATAACCATTATTGTATTGTTTTGTGTCTCAGTTTTCAAACTATTTGATGTTTATAAAACTTGGGATGAAAAACTATTGATGGCACAATCTTGCTAATACTAATTTTTGCTAATATCCATTTAACAACCTAAATATTTTTTAAGTCATTTTACATTTGAGCAATAACTATATTATATCATCAATTCTTATTAAAGATAAACATAATTTTTCATATTTAATTATGCAATAATAAAGAGTGCATTAACTGTATATATATGTAAAAGTAATTTTATATATTTAAATTTTAGTTTCTCCTATCAAAATTAAATTATAAGTATGTTTTAACTATATAAATGAGCATATAAAGTTATTAAGTATAAAAATTAAAATTACTAACTATAACTATTTATAAAAATTAAAATTACTATTTATTAAAAAACGCCAAATTTTTAGTTGATTAATATAAAAATCAATATTATCACTTAGCAAAAAAAAATCAATATTATTATTAATGTGAACAATAGTTCCCTGTTGTTAGATAATTTTAAATTTGTTATGAATTTTTTTTCAAAAAGAATTAGTATATAATAATTTTACAGATATTAATTTTAGTTGTACAAATATTTTTTTTTGTAGTTACTAATTTAAATTAAATGGACATTTAGAAACTTTAGATAACTTAAATTGTAATTATTTTCACTATTTTTCTCTCTTTTTTTTTCTCTATCAAACCTTAGCTTCCATTAACGAATTTTATAGATCTAGAGAGAGCTTTTATCTAAGAATAGAGAAAAAATCTCTAGTAGGAGCGCCTATACTATTCGTAAAGAAGAAGGATGGATCGATGAGGTTATGCATCGATTATAGAGAATTGAACAAAGTGACGGTAAAGAATCGATACACACTACCAAGGATCAACGACTTGTTTGATCAACTCAAGGATGCGAAATATTTTTCAAAGATCGATTTGAGGTCGCGATATCACCAACTGAAGATCAAAGCCGAAGACATCTCAAAGTCGGCATTTAGGACTTGATATGGCCATTACGAATTCTTGGTAATGCCATTTGGACTAACTAATGCCCCAACTACTTTCATGGACCTGATGAACTGAGTTTTCAAACCACAACTGGATAAGTTCATCATTGTGTTCATCGGCGACATCCTCATATACTCCAAAACGGAAGAAGAACATGCCGAGCATTTGAAATTGGCATTGGAGACGCTGAGTCGTGAAAGACTCTACGCAAAATTTTTGAAGTGCGAATTTTGGCTTCGAGAGGTGAAATTTTTAGGTCACGTGATAAACAAGCATGGTGTGTCTGTGGACCCCACAAAGATTAAAGTTATCACCTATTGACCACAAGCAAAGACTCCTACCGAAGTATGAAGCTTCTTGGGATTAGCAGGCTACTACTGCAGATTCGTCTAGGACTTTTCAAAATTGGCTATTCCATTGACGAATCTGACAAGGAAGACAGTGAAGTATGTATGGACTCCAGAATGTGAACAGAGCTTCCAAAATTTAAAGAAGATGCTGACTACTGCACCAGTATTGAGCTTACCGGATGATAAAGGGGATTTTGTTATCTACAATGATGTTTCACTAAATAGGCTAGGAGCTGTCCTGATGCAACACGGCAAGGTCATTGCCTATACATCTCGGCAATTAAAGTGTGAGAAACGATATCCAACTTATGATATGGAGTTATCTGCTATTGTTTTTGCCTTAAAGATTTGGAGACACTACTTGTATGGGGAGAAATGTGAGATCTATACCGACCACAAAAGCTTGAAATACATCTTCACACAGAAAGAGTTGAACATGAGACAAAGGCGATGGTTGGAGTTGATCAAGGACTACGACTGCTTAATCAACTATCACCTTGGTAAGGCAAACGTAATAGCTGATACACTGAGTAGGCGGGAGAGATTAGACTTGATGACAGTTCAGGAAGAAGTAAGGATGGACTTGGAAAGATTACAACTAAACGTCATCACAACAAGACAGAGACGAGAATTTGAGGAAGAAGTTAGAGCGAGACCACAATTCTTGGACATAATCAAGGTAGCTTAAGGAATTTGCAGAAGAAA
>CM025782.1:15652023-15670261 GCA_014636745.2 Centella asiatica
AATAGATTGTATTCACCCCCCCTCTACAATCTATATTCAGATATTGTATTTTAAAAAACAAAGGGCGTCACGCATTTCGAACAAAAAGGAAAACTGAGTCCCCGCTACATTGGGTCTTATGAAATACTTCAATGCATTAGTGAAGTAGCCTACCAATTGGCACTGCCCCAGCCTTGGGACACGTGCATGATATTTTTCATGTGTCAGTACTTTGACCCTATAGAGGAGATCACACTGGCATCATTGATTACCAACCGATTGAGCTTCAGCCAGATTTGCGCTACGAAGAGATTCTAGTGCAAATCCTGGATTTTAAGGAATAAGGAGATTCCCTCCGCGAAAGTTCTATGGAGGAATCACAATGTTGAAGAAGCAACGTGGGAATTAGAAGAGGCGATGATGCAAAAGTACCCCCATCTCTTTCACTAGTCAAGTTTCGAGGACGAAACTTATTTTAAGAGGGGGAGAATGTGAGAACCCAAAAAATAAAATGAGTTTTGTTGTAAATTATTTCATATTATGATTAGTTTTGTTGTATAATTGATTCCTACTATGAATAATTTACTTTATGTATGAAGATTTAAATTCTTTTATTTAATTCTTTTATTTATTTATTTATTATTATTCGGTATGAATAATAAATTCATATTTTAAATAAAAATTTGATGGAATGTGATGTCCAAAAGGTTATAAATATATTTTTGAGCTCAAAGCCTTAAATGATTATTTTTACCCAAGTATTATCAAGAGTAAGTGTATTTATCACGTGGGAAGGCAACACACAGTCATAGTACCATTTTTAAACCAAAGGCTGCTGTGAGACAAAAGGGTTAATTACATTACATCAGAGTTGTTACAAGTGGCCCATCAACCAGTTGGTCTACTCCAACAGTACACTAGATTGTTGGCTATGATAGATGACTGACTGACTTCTAACAGCCGTTACATCCACCTTTTCTAACCAATCACTTATTTCTAAAGCTTGTCACTGCCTTTTTCAACCAACGGCTGAAATCAAATTTCAAACAATCCAACTGCTCTTGTTGCTCGGCAAGTGATATATATATATATATATATATATATATATATATATATATATATCATTTAGATACAACCCTAGTCTCACTTTTATAAAATTTTTATACAGCAAATCCACCCACAAAATCCAGATTCACTTTCAAAGAGCAACTGTCCTTCTCCAAGAACAATCCAAGCTTTTAATTTCTCCTTTGCTGTCACAGAGGTAAGAGCACTATATTAAAGTCCTGCTCTGTTCTTGCACTATTTGTTCTGTTATGCATGCCATGTTTGTGAAAATACTAGGTTCACTCACTTCCAAAAGTATAATTTAATGCATGCTTTTAACATCTGGTTAATGCCTTTCATTTCAAAAGCTATCCAAAATGAGAATAAGATATGTTGACGACCACCTAGTAGACAAACCTTTAACTTCCAAATATTATTCTTATATATCAGTAGTTAAACACCACACCTGGATCCTTGTTAACCAGAGTTCTTTTAGCCTAGCAGTGTCTAAAAGAATTAGTAGACAATAAGAGTGTTACACACTACAGAGAAGACTGATGAAGTCACCACTATATCAAAGACAAGCCCTAGCTTAGTCTCCGTCAGCGTGAAGTTTGTCTCTGACTGTTTAAAATAGTCCCTGGGAGATTTCAAGTTAGTCTCCTACAATATGGAACTAGTCTCTGATAGGCTAAAGATGTTAGTCTCTAACGAGAAAATTTTGTTAGTCTCTGATGAGAAAATTTCTTTAGTCTCCAATGAGAAATGAGTTTTCGAAGAACTTGGCATTAGCCAACGAAGTTTGGCGATGAATAATTATCCACCGACGAGTTCAATGATGACTTATCGAGTTTGGCGTTGGCTTGCAAGTTCAGCGATGACTTATTGAGTTTGGCGTTGGTTTGTGAGTTCAGCGATGACTTGATAAGTTTGGCGCTGGCTTGCGAGTTCTATGATGACTTAACGAGTTTGGCGATGAAGCAAGGTCATCCCCTGGTGGTCGAAGACCATCCCCTGATGGTCGAGGGTCATCCCCTGATGGCCGAAGACCATCCCCTGATGGTCGAGGGTCATCCCCTGATGGCCGAAGACCATCCCCTGATGGTTGAGGGTAATCCTATGATGATCGAAGACCATCCCCTAATGGTCGAGTATCATCCCCTGATGGGTGAACTAGTCCCTGATGACTAAACATCCTCTAACGGGCGAGACATCCCCTAACGAGTGAAGTTGCCCATTAATGACTAGTCATCCCCTGACTGGTAGTTTATCCCCCCCCCCCCCCCCCTCCCCGATGACCAGTCATCCACTGACGAGTAATTGTCCACTGATGAGAAATTATTCCCTGATGGTCATCCCCTGACGGCCATATCGCATCCCTTGATGGACGAGTCTGCAACCCCCAATGACCACTTTTATGCTTCAACGTTATCCACTGATGCGCAGTTTGTCTTCAAAACTATAAAATACTATTTTCTTAAATTATTTTAGGATGCGTTAATTATTTATTGGACCTCAACAGTTCCTATGTCAAATTTAAGACATTAAAAAGTTTTCAGACATCATATGTGCATTTTTTCTCACAACTTTATCAATGAAATAGATTTCTCATCTTATATGCATGTTGTTACAGAATGTCCCACTGTTAAGTAAATTGAAATTGATCTTTTGCTAAGGACTGAGGCAAGTATATATTCAATCTAATGCTTCTTTCAATTAATACGCGTGATCATTATTTCGATATGCGTAATGTATCTAAGATATTTTTATGTCAATACTCATGATTCAATTTCTTCAAAGTTAAGTAACTTATGATCTTTTGATCTGATGTACGTGAAATTGTTGTACTAGAGTCAAACATTCTTTGGGCGGATGTTAGTTATTCAAATTCGCTAACGCGCCAAGGTAAATCCTATACGGATAGAACAAGACCAAATTTTTTCACCCCATACCTGTAAAGTATATCCGTGTGGGTAACTAAAGGCTAATAGTTTGCATCTGCCTGACACCCTAGGCCTAAGAGTGATAGGGAACGGAAACTGAGGCATCGGTAACCGAACCCTCATAGATAAAAGATTTATGCTTCGACTATGTATGTCACTATGATGAAGTCAAACGATCAGGCTGGCCGACTGATATGTCGTTTGATGAAGAGATGATGAAGTCAGATAATGGTCAGGCTGGCCAGGTGACTCACTATTTGATAAAGAGAAGGCAAACGAATGATTCAAGTTTTTTTTCAAGTAAAAAGGTCAAATCCCTCGTTATCACTCGGGAACCCTGGAAGCTATTTTTCTTCTAAGTTATTTAGAGGTGTGGACATTTTTTTCCATCAAACCTCATAAACACTTAAGCCAATAAATTTTTTCTACTTCAAAATCCATCGATACTTGATTATATACTTGCGAGCGTAAATCGCTCATATTGCTATTATCTAATGTTTTACAAGATATGGCGAGAAGGCCGAGCCGTCTGCTAAAGGCAAAGCGAGGATGACATAGTGAACGCTTCCTAATTACCCTCTTATGGATAGTTTTTCAAGGAAGAGTGAAACATGAGACGATCATTAAATTATTTAGATTATAAAGTTTGTGTGAGTCCCACATAAACTTTCGCTGTTAAACTTTTATTTTTAGATGAATGTAATAGAGAATACAATTTATTTCTCCTATATAATGATATGCATGCTTGAATGTTATTAGTGTTTTCTTCTCAATTTTTGACGATACTCGAAGTTCGATATGAGATTTTTGGGGTCATCACACTACCCCTACTGTAACAAAGCAAAATCAAAATCAATAATTGTAATAATAAGAGTAACATTGACATGGACTGTGTAATTCAGTTCAATTCAATTCAATTCAATCTTCAACGATACTTTCCTTAATCAAAAGGGGAAACGGTAAAGAACGAGAATGGAAATCATAAGTAAAGACTGCAAAATATTGGGTCTTATTATCTCTTTCGTATTTGATTGTGATCGCATCCTAAAACGAACCATATCCTTGTTTTATTTCCTCGTTTGGGTCTTATACTTTAATTTTTGTGTTGTTTTATATGTTTTTCTTAGGAGTTTAGGTACAATTGGAGTAGATATGGATGGAACAAACATTATCAATACTTGAAAATAACAAGTTTCAGAAAAGATTCAAATAGTAGCAGTGTAATGCCCAGTTACAGTCTTGTAATGGTTGATTACGTCCGAAAAAAGGGGAAAATGATTTTAACTAAATATTCGTAATGACCCATTAGGTTTCTGTAACCGCACATTACAACACCCTCGTTCAGATATGGAATTTTATTAATTTTCAATTTGTAATAAAATTCTTTGATATTTTTTATGGAATCTTTTAAGAGTCATTGGACAACTTTAAAAGGGGACAGTTGAGGGATGGGGATGGGGGTGGGGACTTTTTACTTCTTTTCTCTCTAATTTTTTCTTAAAGTTTTTAATCAATAATGAAAATTGGTTTTCAAGTATTGAAGATGAGTCGCTTTCTTTGGCAATTAATTATGGTGATTAAATTGTTTGTTATTTCTTTTTGTATTAATTTAGATAATTCATTGTCTATACTTTTAATTGATTTAATGACTTGTTTTTCATCACATGGAATACATTGGTGGAATAGTCGATTAAATTCTTATTTTGTAAATGTGTGCTTTTGATTCAATTCTAGAGAGCTTATATATATGTGTGGAAATAACTTGATCACTAATTTGCATAAACTAAAAATTAAGTGAAATACTGAAAGGAGAAGTTTGATATTGGAAAAAACTAATTTTGAACCTTAATTTTAAATCTTGAAAATAGTTTTAATCCTCTTAAGGAGCCAATAATTGTCACAAAAATCAAAGGATTTAAGTTAATTAATGGTTACAAAAGTTGGAATTGATTAACTTGTAGTTCGAGATAATGCACTGATCATATAAGATTAAGTCATCTTTAAAAGTAACTTTTCGATCGAATAACTATTAATTGCTATGAAATTATTTAAATCCATTGTAGTGAACCGAAGTATTATATATTTTTGAACTTGAATTCGATCCCAACTTAAATTATCTTTGCTATTTTACAATTTTTTCTTAAATTCGCACTTTACATTATTTTTAAAACTCAATTAGTTTAGATTACTGAGTTGTGAGAGATTAGTACTCAATATGATTTCCACGGAAATTATAATCTTTATTATTACATGATAGTTGGACGTTTGTAGATTTATCGTAACACACACTACATGTCTAGTACTCTACTATTGCAGCTGAGGGTAATCCATTGACAAAAAAAACTCTAAACAATGGCTTGTAATTATGCCACTGAGTCGAGACATCCTTAAGGGTCGGGTCGTTCTAAGTTCAGCTTAAAATCAAATACATCATCGACAATATTTCTGCTTTAGCTGATCGAGGCTTCCATCAACAAAATCAACTTTCTTGACCATTAAGCAAAGGTTGGTCACATAAACGTCGTCATCTGAATCTGATTTGTTTTCATTCCACAACTTTTTAGTAATAATTTTTTTTCCTTCTAAGGATTCTTGGAGTAACATTTCTTTTTGTAATTAATAGTCCTAGCCTTACTTTTTCTTAGAACTTTTTGGTGGGTGTTGTTTTCGCCATTATACTTGGGACATTCAGCAACTTAGTTACATGACATTTTACGGTCGTAACATACATATTTGTTGGAGTCTTTTTGCTTGTTCCACCTTTATTGAAATTTCTCTTCTTGTTGTACGTAGTTGTCTTTTCTCATGAATCTTCACAGCTTCCTCGCTAGGAAAGCTATTTCATCATCACGTACTATCCTCAGCAATTAAAGTCATAGTCGGACTCTACTGGCTCTCTCTTAATTTTCATTGCAGCTTTAAGTGCGATTCTTTTGTCTTCTTGTTGATGTGGATTATGAAGAATGCTTCTAGGTTAATCAGATTGATGACATACTGTCCAGGTACTTGTACACATCAAAGAGTTATAAACGCTTTAGAGCTAGCTTATATGATCTCTTTTCAAACTTATAAGTTGGAGACTAAATAGTATTAGATGTTATATTTAAGACTGTATTTACATGCACACTTGATTGGGTATCAAACAAACATAAATTTGATCCGTTAAAAACAAATATGCAATACATGTTCTCGTTGTCCTTTTCATTTTCCTAAAAAGTGCTACAAAAAAGGTATAACAATCTTATTTTGTCCCTCGTCTATTCCTTTGGATGTAACTTCCACAACATTATTTGAAAAGTGTGAATTTGACATCTAATGCATTGAACTCTAACTAAGGCTAGTATAAGGGAAAATCAAACTCTACCACGTAGCTTATAAAGTTCTGCTTTGAGAGAATGTCTTGTATGTTGATGATACAAATATGGTACATTCGGTAAAAGGATTCTGCTGATGACGGCCTGGGTTTGCTGAGAACCTATACTTTGAGTATTCAAGCCTATACATTTGAAATCCTACTTGAGTCCTTTACAATATTTCAATAAGATTGATTTTACATCATCAATTATTACTATTTTATAATAAAATGAATAATTAATCATACAAAGATAATAAAAAATTATCAACTAACATATATTAATATTATAAAAATGATATAAAACAAGATATTTAAACATAATTTTGATGTGCCTTAAAGCCCGCATTACACACCTGAAAAAAAATAGAGCGGAGGTACTAAAAAATACTAATATGATTCAATTAGTTAATCATGAATTCATCTCACTAACTTTGGAGGTACTAAAAAATACTAATCATGAATTCATGTCAAAATTAATTAAAATATATTTTAGCTCCTACAAAAACTTTGGTAAGTTGTTTTAAAAAATCAATTTTGTTACACTTTTTATTAAAATCAGTTTTTGGAATTACAACAAAGAAATTATAGTTTCATCTTACAAAAGTTAAAAATCGAAACAAATAGTTAAGACAAAAAGTAATCATAAAATAAGACATTATATTATTTTAAAGTGAAAACAAGAGTTACTGACCTTAAAATTACTATAAATAAAATATTGGTTTTTCTAAGTTTAACGGATATTTATAATTTAATTGCTTATCCATCGTGTAATAATCATAAAAAGTAACAAAACTTTTATTTTATATATTATATTACATTATATTATATAAGTGTAGAATACTATGACTAAGTTCTAATATATTTAAGAAATAATACGATTTTTCAGTGTTAAGTAATTTTTAAAATTATACGACTTTTTAATAAGTTAATATTTATTAAATTTTATTATAATTATTAAATTATAAATATTTAAATATAATTTTGGTTACAAATATTCAAAAAGAAAAAGAAAAATAAGTTATAAGTCAAAACTGTAGTGATGCCACTCGTGCTATGCTTCATATTTAAAAAAATAATCATATAAATTAAAAATATAATTAATATGTGAATTTTATTGTACTTATTCACATATTATTTACAATAATGTGAACATTAGTATATCTCAGTACATAAAAATGTATTTATTTTATATGATTATAGAATCATGTTATATACTACAAAAAAAGATATGAAATTTATATAATTTATTTTTTAATAATTTTTAAAATTATATATTTAAGTTTTTTAATAAATTATTTATCTCGTAATATTAAAATATATTAAAAAAATATTTACTTATGTAAACCTAGCCAAAGATGCATATAAAAATTGGAAAAAGGGGGAAAAACCCAAAAAGTCCTACAGTCCAATACCACACCAAGCACCGGTCTTCACACACTCTCTCTCTCTCCGTTTTATTATATTCGTCATCGTGTCTTTTCTGTAAACTAAGTTTGGAAAAATTAGATCAAAAATTCAAAAACCCTCCTCACCCAAAGTCTCTTTTTCCTTTCCCATCTTCATTACCTCCTTTGTCCAATTCAACCACACTCCACCTTCACATCATTCACTCCATCTATCAAACTTCTTTATACACAAATCATTCATCTATACATTCGCACAACATATACATACAGACATATACATATATACAGCTAGATTGTAAAGATGAGCAATGGAGGGGCCAGGGTTTCGATTCCTAACAATATGCGGAAGATGATCCAGAACATAAAGGAGATCGCGGGCAGTCACAGTGATGAGGAGGTTTATTTAATGCTCAAAGAATGTAATATGGATCCTAACGAGACCGCCCAAAAGCTCCTTCTTCAAGGTTTGGTCTCGCTCCTTTTCACACCGTACGTGCCTGTTTGAACATCTGTGAGCCTAAATTTGATTTTGATTTCGAGAATCTAGGTTGTGATCTGCTTTTGCATTTGGGGATTTGATTGTTTTATGTCTTATGCGTTTGTGTGTATGCTGTTTGGAGTGAGCTTACTTGGGGTTTATATTTGCCTTCTGGGGTTTTACTGGTTTGTTATTGCTGTAATAACTTGGTAATCTTCTGTTATTTTCCCAAGAGGTGGCCCTTTCACAGATAATCAAATTTCTTCATAAATGTGTATGTGTGGAGCAATGGATGTATATATATATACACACACACACACACACACACACACACGGCTTCAAAAAAGGAAAAAAAAACCCTTTTTGATTTTATTCATGAATTCGGGCTCATGGTAAAATGAATGAGCAAAACCCGGAAGATTTACTTTGATGCTAATGGCATTCTTGATATTGTATCTAATGCCTTAATGCTCATTCATGTGTCATGTATTCAGCAGTGGCAGCTGTACTTCCTTTCAGTTCAGTCCTTTGTTCATAACTGTGATTCTTTTTGTTTTGTCACATAATAAATTCATTTTTGATGCATGCAGATACATTTCATGAAGTCAAGAGGAAGCGTGATCGAAGAAAGGAGGTACAGTCTTCCTACAGATTGAAAATAGTATCATGAAAAGATTGAATATAAACTGATTCATGATAAGGCTCTACATTCAATGCTTACCTATTTAAACTTAGTACTTGGTCAATGTCCAAAACAGTGTTAGGGCATATAGGAAATCCTAACATTGTTTGGTGCTCCTAAACAAGGTAGTACACATGTCATGCCCAAGATCCTGTCATAGTGATTAGTTTATATCCTGTGATTTGCTATATTTTGTGCACAATATCTTCTTAGCTAGCTTGTGTTTTATGTTGTGGTGACTTTGTTTGCAGTTAGTCTGGAAGCACATTGAGATCTTCCCTAAACAAGACTCTCTTTGGTGCTGCCTGCTCCAGTAAAGTTTTAAGTGCTGTTCTGAAGGTCAAAATTTAATAGGATGAACTAAATATAAGGTGGAGTTTGAATCTGAACATTGTTATGGGTTTAACCGTAATAAGTTTTTGGTCAATATACTACGGGCTCTTCTTCAATTTGTTTGCTGGAACTCAAAATATTTTAATCGAGTAACTTAATTAAAAGAAAAAAATTGAGTGATTCCATTAGTTTTATCAAATTCATTTAGTGAAAATCCAACGTGGCAAATATGACATGTAAGATGATGCGGAACAGTGGAAGACTAGCTCAAGTAATTATGGGAAAAGTTATTGGTGCCTACAAAGCTTTAAGGTATATGAACCTGTCTACATGGAATTGGTGTATTCATAATTTTGGAGTTTTATTTTGGGGGAAATTTTGAACAAGTGCTATGAATGTGGGAGCGTGCTACATATCCCTACAGATGCGCCACAATAGGCACATAAATCTACAAATTTTGTTGGAACCAAGAGCATTGCTCATTAATTAAATTAAAAGCTAAAGAAAAAAGTACACATGGATAAGTTAAAGGTTAAAATTATATTTAAAAAGAAAAGAAGATGAAGAAGCAAAGCAAGTGTCTGCCACTGAACCGATCACGACCACTATAATCAAGATTATCAGCACCAAACAACCACTCCACAAACACAACACAACCATCAAACTCAGCCCGCCAAAAATACCGTCAAACCCATGCCACTAACACTACCATCAAGAGCACCACTACCGTCAAACCTGTCAGCATCCCTACCACCATTATCAAACATTATGGGTTTCAAGCACAAATTTCATCGAAATCTTCTCTATAAATTCTTATACTTTCTCTTTCCTTTATTCTTAATCCATAGCTGCCAAAATAGATACCCACAAATCACCAGAATGAGTAACCTTTGGTGGTTTTCGTCGGTGAGTATATTTTCTTCAAATTTTCAGAGAGGAATTTCAAGGGAAAGAAACTGATGAAGAAACTACCAATTCTTCCTCTTGAACCATCTTTGGAAAGAAATTGAGAGAATGTAAATTTAATTTGAAGAAAATGGACTGGATAGGTCGTGCTCAAGAAGGTGAATGACAAAGCAAAGGTGTGGATTGGGAGGAACGAATGTGGGGTTTTGCTGTGGGGTTTGGGTGAAGGTGATGGTGGGGACTTGGGAGAGATGGATTTGTGCCGTAGATGGTGGCAGTGGAATGAAGGAGATGAATTGAAAAAAAATACCTTTCTCTCCCTTCATTTTCATTTTCTTATTCGTTTGTAAAATAACCCAGCAGCCAGTTAGCCACATAGGATTTGCTCTAGTCATGTAGGACTTTTGTAAGATTAATTGATATGAAAGTCATGGAGTATCGTGGTCGAAACTATTTTATTTATTTATTCAAAGCTTAGTAACTTAATTGAAATAATTTGAGTTCCAGTGAACTTATTGAAAACGAGTTCATAGTACTACAACAAAAAACTCATTTAACCCATGTTTTAACTATGTGAAAGTTAAAGGGTGTTGTATGTTACAGTTATAGCCCTTCCAAATAAATTATATATATTTGATATATTTGGTTAAATGTATATATATTAAATAAAATAATTGAATTGGATATTTCATATACAAGTACAGATTGTTTGAGAACAACTTAATGAAGCTTAATGAGATGTTTCGAATAGATAAGTTATTCATGTTGCTCTTTTGGAGATGAATGTGCTGAAAATAGCTGAATGAAGAGCTTAGACTTTGTTTATTGAATCAGTAGGAGAATTTGCTGAACACTTTTTTATTTGTGTTGATTTGATACTAATATATGTGATGTAATGTTCTCAACTCATTCAGATATTTTAGGTTTCTGATGCTTGTACACCAAATAGATATGTTTTTGCTTTCCCAATCGTAGTAAAGAGACTATTACCCTCTATATTTTCTATATCTAGACCTATTAACTGCATTCTGCGAGATTAATTTAGTTTTTTTGCTATATTTATGTATTCTGAGATAAATTGAGAGTACTATCTACTCAGTCAATTCTTCTTCATTCAGATTTATCTATGAGATAAATTGAGAGTATCATCACACCTAAATTACTTAATCATTAGTTTCATCTTCATTCAGATTTATCAAACAACCATATCTCCCAAGCAGTATTCTTGCTGTTTGTAGTATAATTGGAATCCTAAATTCACGCTACGAGTTGAGTTTATTAAGTTCGCAAAACTCGATAAGCTTTGCATTGGTTAATTTTTATTTTTTAGTTTAATAATATTACTTTTGTTGCATTAAGCCATACCAATTAAATTACACATAAAATGAATTTTAGGATTTTACAAATTATCTGCCATATTGATGGTAGATTCTATATATTCTTGATGTTCTCCTAATCCAATTTCCCATTTTCTCTCCTTAAATCCTTGCCCAGCTAATGAATTTCCCATCTCCAAAATATTATATCCAAATACCCAATGATCCATCCAAATATGACTACTTCATCATCCACTAAATTAACTTAGAGCAATTTCTACCAAACAATACCCATTAATCCCAGTCCTCTTAACCTCACTCTCTCAGTAGTTCAGCCTATCGAAGGACTTTAAACCTCCATGAAGCTGCTAGATAGTTCAGTATATTCAAGAACTTCAGAAAGAACAATAAGGTGCCAATCTCAATATGTTGAAGAACTTCAGAAAGAAGAATAAGGTGCCTAATGTAGGCATGGTCTGCTTCATTGGATGACTATTCTAAAAATTAAATAAGAAATAACAGTTGTTAGTGTGGAGAGGAGCAGTATTGGGTGCTGTTAAGATGGCGAGAAGAGAAGATTGAGTTAGATAGGTGTTTTGGTTGGGTGAGAGACAGAGAGCTGAAGAGTTGACTAAAAATATTGAGGAATAAGAGAATAATTGTCTCAAAAAATATAATTGTTGATGTCTGAATATAAAAGCCAACCAATTTTGACCTATTGAATTCTGACATATTTAGGGCCACTCAAACTTAATCTGCCTGGCTAACCGAGTACCACACTAACTCTCTGAACAACCGAAAATCTGAAAATGCATCTCATTTAGAACATTAAGATCCCTGGAATGAAAAACAGAAGGTGTACTATAATTTGTTAATGCTTATATATTTGCAGAATGTGAGCAAGGAGTCTTCAGAGTCAAGGGGGAAACCAGGCATGCAGGGGCAGGGCAATAAGGGTGGCCGCGGGAATTATTCATCTCGCTATATTTCTCGTGGTAAATTACTGTTCTGATTTCAATGCTTATAATCCTAGAAATCTTTTCACATTTCCTACTTGTGAAATTGGGTAATGTTGCAGTTACATATCATGAACTTTCGTAGACTTTTTAAGTAAAGGTTCAGTTACAGTGGTAGCTGGAGTGTGGCATCCCGTGCATCTTTCAAGAGATGCTCCTTAGCCTCACTTGTTACTTTCATTTTCAAACTGCAACCTTTTACCAGGATGCAGGAATACCCATTTGTCATACATTTCTGCTATGATTTCAAGCTGGAACTGTCGCAAATTTCTTGCATGCTGGAAGCATGTCAATTCTTCCTTTTTTAAATTTCTTTAGACAACCATGCCACTCAGCTAAATATTATATTAACTTGTCTTTTCAGATTCGGCTGGTGGGCGGAAGTCCTCTGCGAAGGAAAATGGAACCAGTCAAGTTCCAGGGGAGGGTCTTGGCAGCTCAACACTGCCCACCTCTCGGGATATTAAGAATAAGGAAGTTTCTGGCACAAGGTCCCCCACTTTTCACTTGAATTTGCTGCTTGTTTTAATCCACTTAAATTTTACTTAGATCATCTGCTTGAACTTCTTGACATCTAATGAACAAGTATTCAATATCTCACAAGCAAGAGTGTCAAATTTGCAGCTCTTCAAATGTCATTGTTGATGGTCCTGCTGCAATAACTTCTAAGAGTACTTGCACTGAATATGCAGCTGCTAAAATGGAAGGTGCACTACCATTTAAGTCACCTGTTGAGACAAACAAAACCCATGCAAGTGAAACACAGCTGAAGCCTATTTGCAGCAACAATTCCGCTTCTAGGACTTCATCACCTTCTTCAGGTGTCTATTTCTCCGATTCAGATCCTGTTTTATTGCCATCCCAAGATTCACATGTCCTTGGTGCAGTGGGAACAAATAAACGTGAAGTCGGAAGCCAAATGTCTTCTGAGCTTAATCCTGTGATTCGTGATGAGACTATATCTATCAGTGGTAGGGTCTATTTCATTACACTGTACGTTGAATGCTGTAAATACAAATTGAAATGCACATTAAAATGAAGTAGAAGCTTATAAGTTTCTTTCTTTGATTGTAAAGTTACAGTTTCATCTGAGGTCAAAAGCTCTCTCATGGAAGAGAAGATGCCAAACATATCTCAGGCGGTTGGCAAAAATCAGCTCTCAGATTCTTCGCAAACTGAACCTTCTGTTAGCAGACCTTCATCAAATTACAGTAGCCGGTCACCTCAAGGTGTTGGCCCACAAAAAGGTATGTGGCTTCAAAGATATTGTAGTGTGTGAAGTTCATCTCATTTTCCCCAACCTTCGATAAATTGTGTGTAATGATTATCATTGCTTGGAGTTGATGTAAATAATTGTAAATTCTTTGGCACTAAGAACAATAGAATGAGTGCATGACATAGTATTGCATGAAATTTGTCTTCACATGATCCACTTATTCTCTCGCCTGCATTTGTGGGTATGGGGCCAAGATAACTGATAATTATTAGAAATAGATTAGATGCATTTGACAAGTTTCTTTTTCCGTTAGCTGGAGTATTAACATTTATGTTCATTTTCTATCGGTGTTGCTCTAGCATAATGATGTGTTTATCAGGGTAATTGCTCTAATCAGTGCCTTAATATTTTATTCACTAATGTAAAATATAATTTGAAGAGTCATGAATAATTTGTTTTCATAAACATTTTTGGTTGATACTTATACAAAGAGGTGCATTCTAGCTAAATTCGTATTTAAGCCTTTTGTTAATTGCACCTGATGACATGATGAAGGCTGATAATTAACTTTAAGTACAATTGATTCTCCATCAGTGAGTCCTAGTAAAGAGTGGAAGCCAAAGCCAACAAATCCTAATCTCACTCAAGGGTCTGCTGCAGTTGTTTCGTCAGAGGTTCCTACAATGCCAGTTGAGATTAGAACCCATTCACGTGCTGCTGCGAATTTTACTGATGAAAAGCAAACAACTTCTGAACTGGTAAAAAAGCTAGAGGAGTCCCGCATTTCAGATAGCCACCATGTGGTTATTCCAAGTCATCTCCATGTCCCTGAAGTTGAAAAACTTGGGTTTTGCTTTGGGAGTTTTGATGCTAGTTTTGGGTTACACACAAGCTATTCCACCAGTCCTGAAAATGTCAAGAGTCCAGCCCTCTCTGAAACTTCAGAAAAGATCGAGGAGAAGGCGGAAGAGCAGCCAAGGTTTGTGAAGTTTTGGTCCTCTTAATTTCAATATCTCCGGACTACTTGTTTTAGCATACTATATTATTATCTCTTTCTATCTTCAATTGCTTAGGAAAAATTATCTTGCCGAGTTAAAGTCACAATGGAGAATCGGAGAAAAAACACACATTAGGTCTCAAACATTTGGCTGTCCAACATTTTGTAATGATGTAATAGAAGTTGAATATTCTATCTTGTAAGCTTCTAGTCATATTTGGCGTAGTTTTACATATGAATCGACTTCCTCAGAGCATGCTAGTAATATTTGGCATAATATTTGTGCTTTCTACAAGTTAGCTTGCTGAAGAAAAACTTTGGAAACTAGCTATGATTAGCGACTATCTGCAGAAAAAAATTACAATATGTATAATATTACTTTAAATTTATTCCTTAATGGTAGTAATAATTATGTAAAAATGTTGGGCCAATACATATTGGAAAAACAATTTATTTTGACCTAAAGTGGTAATTTTTTTTATTGTACCTGTCTTAATATTACAGCCATACAATCTCTCATAATCCCTATAGTTATTCTATTATTACAGCTAAAATCATGGCTGATTATTTAATTTGTTCTGTCAATCACCAGCATATTCTAACAAAAGGTTTCTCTTAAAAAAATAGATTGGGGGCTCAATTGTTAAAAGTGAATAGCTTATAGGTTTTTTTTTATCATTAAGTCAATGAAATTTGAAAATACAGTGTTGATTTTAATAGTATATTTAATGTACTTTCTTATGTTAATAGTTATGTGCCTACTTTTAATATATATAAAAAGATGATTTCATTTTAAAAATGATCAATTTGAACATTAGAGTTAAATGAAAGTTAAATGGGGACAAGTAAAAGTAGACATAGGTGATTATGTGGTTTTATTGCTTTCCATTTTTTATTTTTCACCGATAGAATTCTCTTTGCCCTCCCAATTGACTATTTTCACACTGTTCTCCCTCTATTTGTTGTTCTGAATTCTCCGTTGTTCTAGAGAACACAAAAGCACTAAAATATAGAGAGAATGTGAAAACCTTGATTAGCTCAAACATGTGAGAATGCAATGGTCAATGGATGTTTCTGGTCTTTTTGTGGCTAAAATACTGTTGCCATGCTGTAAGTTTGGGAAGCCAATCAACATATGCATACATAGTTCTAGTATTTTTCATCCTCATGTAATATTTCTGTTTTACTCAAATATAAAAGTAACAGAAGTCATTAAGAAATTTTCATCTGCATCTGTCAGTTATTGTCTTTCTACAATTTTCACCAGTTAAATTGTGAATTCAGCAACCAGAATGAATTGGAGACTGTTGGAGAAGGAAAGGATTCTGATTGTGCCCCATCATCATCACAAGTGCCTGAGAGTTTAATATCTGGAGAGGGTGATGTTTCATCCACTGTGGCCCCAGAATATAGTGAATCCAAGCAAGAATCTGATTTGCCACCTGGAGGTCATCAGTATTCACTGGTACATACCTCACCTAATTACAGTTTTGGCATCATGCCTCCTGTGGCAGGGAGCCAGGTTTCACCAATGGAGAGCACTGATTCTCAGACACGTGATGTTTCCCATCTACCAAGCTTTATTGTAAGTCCTTGATTGTAGTGTTTTTATAGTTCAGAAATACTATGTTTTATAACCTTGAAGTTCATTTATATCCTCAAGTTGTTCAAGGTTGGTAAAGGGCATCATTGCTCAAATATAATTGTTATATTTGGCTCTTGGCAACCCATTAATGATAAAATTGATCATTTAATACAAATCAATCTTTATTTTTAGTCACCTTATTGGAGTTTCATGTATATCTTGTTACAGGTGCAGCAGCCTATAGACCCAACTAGCTACTACGCCCAGTTTTATCAATCTGGGGCTGATAATGACGGCCGCATATCACCTTTTCATTCATCTGGAATATCAACCAAGTACGGTGGAAATGTCACAATGTTATCGCAACAGGCTACACAGTCCTCTCAAGAGGTTTGCCTATATTAACATCTTTATATGATTATATGTTCACTTCATTTCTTTATTGATACATTCGTGTGCGTGTGCATACACGTGTCATGTGTTATCGACTTTATTATTTTTATGGGTTCATAACTAGTTTGAATTGAAGGCGCCATCAACGTTAATATTTAGAATTTTCCAATTCAGAAAAGCATCATCAAAATTTTAGCCATCCCTTGTGTCTTTTATATACACAATACATTTGACATTTTCCTTGACTCTTGAATTTCTCTCGTCACAGCTTTTTGTTTCCAAGTCCATAAAGTATTAGAATATTCAAAAGTACTCTGTTATGCTTTCTGTTGGTTCTCCTACTTCTATTTTTCACACTTGTACTTTGGGTAGAGTTTCCTTAAAATGAATTCTTAGCTTGGCATTGATATAGGTCTAGTCTTTATTACCAAGAACAAAAAGAAAAAAAGATATAGGTCTAGTTTTATGCTTAACAGTTAGCTTTTGAATTTCTAGTTGTGTCAAGCATACTTGTTTTATACCCTAAAATTTTGAGATGTGTTCCTTGTTTTTAGGGCTTGTGAGTGACATTATTTTATTTTTGGTGGTGGTTCTTGTTCTTGTGCTTGGTTTGTTTTTGTGCTTGATCTGTTTTTTCCCTCTTGTTTTGTCTTTGTCATATATTTTCTTATTTTAGGTTGAAATTATATTTGCATCATTTGTTATGTACATCATGTGTCTGGATGTCATGCTATACATGCATTTTCCATTGATAACATGTTAAAAGGTGATTCGTTGTTATACTTGACTAATCGGCTTTGCAGTTTGCACCTTTCAAGATCTCTGATTGATGAGTCTTGACCATCCTTTATCCATTCAATACACAACGATTTCTGATGCTTAAAAATGTCAAAATTGCAGGCTGGCAATTCTCTAATATTGTCTACGGCAGGTCCAACTCCACTTGTGACTCAAGCTGCTGTAACCCAGCAACCACTCCCCGTTTTCAGACAACCTGCTGGGATGCATTTGCCTCATTATCCTACAAACTACATTCCATATGGTCATTACTTCTCGCCTTTTTATGTTCCTCCTCCTGCTTTACACCAATTTTTGAGTAATGGGGCATTCCCTCCACAGCCTCAGGCTGGAAACATTTATCCAGCTCCACCAGTGGCAACCAACAAATTTGCACTTCCTCAGTACAAACCGGGAAGTAATACTGGGAACTCAACTCATATTGGAGTGCCTGGAAGTTATGGACCATATGGCTCTTCCCCATCCGGTTTTAATCCCGGTTCAGCAACAACAGGAGGAAACTCGACTTCTAATGAGGATCTTGTTGCGTCCCAGTTCAAGGAAAATAATCTTTATGTTAATGGGCAGCAGCAGGTAAATTACATCAAATTATACAGTGAACTTATGTAGCTTTATAAGATATAGTTCGTTAGCATGTACTTGGTTGTGCATTCATGAACAGTGTTGGTTTTGTGATTTAATCCCTGCTACCAATGCCATTGAAGATTTGTATGGAGATTTGAGACCAAAGTTTGACTTCCAAATCCCTACTAAAAAATCTAGTTACTGAACAAGAGTTAAGACTAATG
>CM025782.1:15670271-15689134 GCA_014636745.2 Centella asiatica
AATCCCTACTAAAAAATCTAGTTACTGAACAAGAGTTAAGACTAATGGTCTCTATGATGATTTTGAGTGTTGGGGGATGGTTTTGGTAGTGGGTGCCTGGTGGGGTAGGAGGTGGGTTGGTTACTTGATTCAGGGTGGTAAGGAAGATTATTAATTAGAAAAGATGAGATGCAACCCCTGCCTTTCTTGCTCCTTTGTCTTTGGAGCTAAATTACAAATTCTTTACATATAAGAATAATTACTGGATAACAGTTCTCACAGAACACCCTAATTCCAAATAGGTTCTTATATTGAAGGTCAGAACCCAATATAATTTTGTTTGCCTAATAATACCTCCATCCTCAAAAGAATGTTTTAGTTATTGTGTTGCAAGACGTTTTTTTATGTGAGATTTAATGTGTTGGATATTTTTAATAATTTTAAATTTTTTCATAACATAAATCTTCATCTATCATACTTTTTATTTCATAATTTTTATTGAATAAAATAATATATCTAACACATTAAACTATACCCAAAACTATGTAAAAATGAATTCAGACGTCCCCGAAGGGACGGAGGGAGTACATAAAACTGACCTGTCTGTAACTTATTTAAGCCTTTGTGATGTGTATGAAAATGTAATTCAGTAGACTAGATTGAAGACAACTACACAAGTATTACAGTTAATTTGTTTAAAAAAACTATTATTTATATTTTGTAGAGTGAAGGTTCAGGCGTATGGATTGCTGCACCTGGTAGAGAAATATCTGGCTTGCCTGCTAGCTCCTTTTACAATCTTCCACAGGCTCAAATGGCTTTTCCAGCAACTCAGGCCAGTCATGGTAACTTTGCTGGCATATATCACCCTGCACAGCCAGTGACAGGAGCAGCCGTTCACCCACTTGTGCAACAGTCCCAGACAATGGCAGGAACTGCTGACATGGCAGGGCCTACAGCAAGTGTTTATCAGCCATCACAGCCTACACCAATCAATTGGCCGAATAACTATTAAAGACAGTTATTTTGCTTTTGTTAACAGGAAACACGAAAAACCAGGAGTCATTCTTGGATTTATGGTGATATCCTACCAGTATGAAGAAAATTTAAAGAAGATACAACATTGGCCAGATCGAAGTGTAAATTTGTAGGAGGCCGAAATTGGTTAACAATGTTTCTTTTGATTGATTGGGTGGAGGACATAGAAGGTGACATTTCTCCTTTTCACAGTTTTGTTGGAGGCTTCATAGGACTTCGGAAAGTTATTTAGGCATTTAGAAGGTTGAAGGTTTTACAGTTTCTTGTTCACCTGTAAAGTGAGTTTTGTTCCATATTAAAATTTTCCTATAGCAACAAGGGTTGTACTGAACTGTTATAGTTAGTTGGTACGAGGTAAAAGCAAAAGCGGCATATCAATTGTTTCATTCGGTCATGGTGTTAATCATCATCGACGCTTGAGGAACCGTATGGAGGAATACTGTGAAAAGGCTTATTATATTTGAGAATTCTAATGTTCTACAATTTGGTACTATCCTCTTTTACTCGAAAGAACTTCAAAATGTGATAAATGCATCTGTTAGGCTCTTTCTGTATCCATTACAAGTTGTATAAATGGTAGCTGTTGGATATGCAGTTCATAGAGGTATATACCCTTTTGTCAGCTTTTTAAAGGATGAAAATATTTGTACTGTTTTACATATATTACTAACATACTTTCCCGTGCACAAAATGGCTTAATAAATATAATTATATAATTAAGAGACAGACTCAAAATCGAAAGGCAGATGCGGATAATGTTCATGGATCAAATTCGAGGTTTGGTGCGCTAAATTCGGTTGATATATTAATTCTACTGATAAGGAAAATTTGAATGTCAACGGAAATGTTGTTCAATTACAAAATGTAATAGACATAACTGAAGAGGGGAAATTACTGGAGAACAAGAGACAATTTATCTGGCTCGGGTTCAGTGGGGAAAATCGTGATCATGTTTATTAACGATAGATCATTAAAAAAAGAAAGAACACATTTTGAATGATTTGAAATGGAGAAAATATTTACAAGTTTTCATATTTTCGAAAAATGAATATTTAAGTTTTGCTTAGTATAACCCATTTTCAAAAGTGTGCGATGTATGTGTATACAGTATACCCAACAGACAGAAATGGCAGTTAAAAATATTATATACCCAACTCTAAAGCAATTAAATTTCGTCAGGTTTGAACAAGATTTACAGACTCTTTGTCAACCATCTAGAAGCAAGAGAATAATACTATTTAGCCAAAAAAAATTACTCCGTGGTTAATATGGTAAGAATTGAATTACTCTCCTTGAATTACATTCGCTTGTTGTTGTCAACAATTTTTCTTTAGCAAATTAAATCGAACACATATCTAATAGTTAAAAGAATTTCATTTTTTATGCATCATGTTTGCGTTTCATGATTTTTATCATTAAAAAAAAAATACTCCCATAGTATTTAAAATTCACTAACTAGTATTGTTGTAAAAATTGGTTTAGGTGTTCGCTTAGGCAGAGGCGAAAAGTTTACCTTTGAAATATAGGCTAGACGCTAAAAAAATATTAGAAGCCGCCTAAGTCGGAGCTAGGCGCTCCTAGGCGGATATAAATTCTTTTTTAAATATTTTCTCTTTTTTAATAATTAACTGTGTCATGTACTGAGAGAATATGTGATATCTATTTGTTTATTCATTATTTGTTTATATTTTAAACGTGATTATTAAAAGTTAGTTTATATTGTTACTATAATTTAGAATAAGAATATGAAAAGAATATAACATAGCGGCGACTAAATAACCGCCTGAAAATCAGCTTAACTCGAAAATATCTGAATTGTTTAGACCCGCCCACTATTTTTTGTAACATTGTTAACTGGTCATTGACTGCCTTTAAAATTGAAGAAGTGTGATTTTAAAAGCTTACATATTAATAAAAATTTGTGCAAGATAATTGCTAATGCGTACGTTAATATTGGCCTCCTCTATAAAAATAAAAATAAAAGAAAAGAAATTCACCATAAAACCAGATTTTAGAAAAATCTAAGTCAGTTTTTGGAGTTTACAAAAGGAAGAAGACAGAACAATGGGATAGATAACATGGGCTGAACTCAACTAACCAGATGATAAAGTGGTGGTGGGGTCGTCGATGCACTTTCTCTAATATAAATAAAGAACCGCCGGTGTTGAAATACACGAAGAGGAAACATAATAATCATTAGCCCATTATCGCCAAATTCCCTTCCTTAGCATCCTATGCTATGAACCTACACCTCTTTATTATCCAATTCTTGGCAAAATCTTCTCCCTTTTCTGTAAAAACACTTGATATTTGAAGCCCACCCAGTAAGTCCATCTCTCTTTCTATCAGCTAATTTTTCTCTTTTTAAATAAATGACCCTCCTTGTTGCACTTCAGTCGCAAGACTTGAGCTTTATTTCAGATCTAATTCCATATTTTATGATTATGTGTTCTTTGGTAGTGGGTTATGTCAAAGCATGTATTATTAATTCACTATGTGTTTTGATCTTGAGTTTTTGTATGCACTATAGGTGTTTGATAATGATGATCATTGTGCACTCTTCTTACCTTTATTTGGACCTTTGTCTATGGATTTTCTTGGATCTTCTTATATTTGAACTTTTGAAGGCCAATTATTTTCATTAGCTGGGCTTTGTTATATACTAAGTGAATTTGTGCAAAAATATGGTGTTGTTATATTCTTGTCTCTGTTTCTTGAAATTATTTTCCATTTGATACTGCTTTTGAAATGTTTTCAAGAACTCTTTTCCCCCAACAACTTAGATTCTTTCTCTCTTGATTGGAGGAGCAAAATTAAAAAATCTTAGGATTTTATTCAGTTCGTCATTTGATGGTTTGTCTTCTATGATTCAGATCAGTGGGGTTTTCTTTTTCTTCCTTATTGGTACAAAACAAAATTTCTGTAGATGAATTTTTTTTTTTTTTACTGAAATGGAGTCGGCACTTTAACAAGCATATTATATACACAAACAAATGATTTGATTTTGGGTTGACACACTTTAACAAGCATATTATAGCATGGCTATATTGTAGCTATCATTTGCATTTGGACTTAATATTTCGAAGTTGTTATTCGTACAGTATTTGAGTGTATATACATATGCATACACAAAACTATAGGGAACGGTTAAAACCTTTTTTGTGTGGAATGAACAGAGTACCACACCATACTGCTTCTGCTAAAGTTTCTGATTTCTGTATCACTAAAGTGACAATCTGCATTTGTTGGCTTAATTGCAAACATGTTTTCTCTTTCCGTCTTGTGTGTCTTTTGACTGATCTTTATAATTTCTTTGCAGAAATATGATGTTTGTGCTTTTTCTTCAATAATTTGCCTGCTTCAACAATTCTGGTTCTGTATACAAGGTAGTTCGAGTCCAATTTCTTGAACTTTGATTGGATTCCGAATTTTCTTTATTAATATCGCTATTTTAGGAGTTTGCTCATACGAAACAACAGGTCACACATGCTTAAAGTTCAATTTGAGGTACTCTGACTTGAAATTGACTTGAAATTGCAAGTTACATGTTCTTTGAAGAGTCTGTCGGGCCCTTCTGAATCTTGTCGATTCTTTACACTGAAAGTACCGCACACCACAAACCCTTGTTTGGTTGTCGAATGTCCAATACAGGTTTTAGGGCGTAATGAGGAATCCATGCTAGGTGCTAACATTGATAAAGTTTAATTTTGCTCAAAGAAATGTATTTGCAATTTGAGATGTTTTGTCTACAAAGGGTGAGTTCGGGTTTTGTTGGAGAATAGAAAGTCATGGAAAATTGAAGTAACTTCCTTCTCTTAGCTTTATCTGGATTAAAGCACGTAGAAGAAACAGAAGTGTCTTCTTTTGTGTATTTTGCAAAGAATCAAGCCCTGGGGTGCATACAGTACACGTAGATCATTTCCTGAAACATACTTCAGGGATCTTTAAACTAGTGCTCGTTTGTGCTACTTATGGGAACTGAAATGATTGGATTTAATCTGAAAAACTAGAGCTAGGGAAGCCCTTTTTCTCTTTTTGTCATGATTCATCCAAAGTTTATCTTCTCCTATATGGAATTAGGTTTCTGCATGTGACACCAAACTTCTCCCGAACTTTAATGCACTTGAGGTTTTCTTCTGTCATTTTTTATTCTCTCTCATCTGAAATAATTTTTAGTTCTAACTTTTAATTCATAATCAGGTTTCAATCAAACATGGGTCTCTCATCCTACCCTACTCCTGTTGATGCCGGATTGCTATGCATAATTCTCTTAAACACAGCCAAATCAATCTCTGCACTGAAGGAAATAGCGCGGTTTTTTCTTCAAGCCATAGGTGTCCATATAGATTCATGGGAAGAATATAGAACCGAGACCTCCACAAACTTGTCTGCCACCAGCGAGAGCTGCACAGTGGCCTCTGTTGAAGAGTTCCGGAGAAGGATTCCTGCAATAAATTACAACTCTTTGTGTAGTTATAAACAGCTCGAGCATGATTGTTCTGTTTGCTTGACAGATTTCAAACCAGAGGCAGTAATAAATCTCCTAACGTGTGGCCATGTTTTCCATAAAATATGCCTTGAGAAGTGGTTGAAATATCGGCATCTCACCTGTCCAAATTGTAGGAAACTCATGATATCCCAAGAAGATGAAGAAGATACTTGCCCAATGTGAGCGGTTCCTATATAAAACGCCCCTTGAGCAAGTTCCAGTACAGTTTAGTAGCGTATATGAGTCTATATGATCAATCTGGCGGTAGTTTTGTATCTATCTGTATGCGCCAGCGGCTTGAGTTGCCTTTGTGAGATACAAAGTAACCTATATTGTACATATAAATGTTAAGGCTTCTAATGTTGTGTGGATGTTGAGAATTGTTTTGCTTATCATGTTTACAAAACAAAGGAATGCGTTGCTGCAACTGATAACATACACAACTCTTCAGCACAATGTTGCATTCGGATCTAAGGAATGGACGGATGCATATAAGAGTGATTAACATTGTAACGTATGATGTTCGAAGGGATGGTTTTTCCATTCCAACATAATTGCGTGGGAAAAACTATTAAGGATACTAATGTTTACATAGTTTTCTAAGGTTTATGTTGATCTCCGATGAAGTTTGTTTACATAGATTCTTCCTTCTAATCATGGAATAAGGTATGTTCTTCCCTATCTTTTATTTTCTGTAAGAACTCGTGAGTCTCAAATGTTTTTGGGCATGAAGGTTGATGCAATTAAGGTTCATACATCGCATTAAAGTTTAACAAATGGACCATTCCATTTCATCCGATTATTATAATCCGAGCCAACAGCATTAAGACAAACAATAATCAGTCAAATACCGGGCCGGGGGGGGAAGTAAAAACTATGTACATTATAGATAGCAAGTCCAGAATGACGAGGAATTAAGCATATGTTTGAATTACTTCTTATTTCATTTGTTTTCGCATTACAAGCACAAAATCAAGTCATTGAACCCGTGGGAGCTTGCGCAAACTTTATGCCGGTCACTGAGCATGTAAAGCCTCATCAGGTTTCTCGGCAAGCTCGTTGAGCTTTGAGCCGACAGATCTGCTATTGCGGGAGAGAGTATTGCGATGATACCGGCAGCGGAAAGAGCCGGCATGGGTTGTTGGTGAGCACAAACAGTTTGGCTTGACACTGGCTGATTTCTGGAGGCCTAAGGGTGATGAAGGTGTTGAGGCTGGATATTGTGTGTTCTTTACAGTCTCAATGCATATCCTTGGCAATACCATCTTTGGTCTTGGTATTACTGACATCCTTGCTGGTTCTTCAGCCATTGAGAAATATTTTTCTCTCTTAATACTGCGATTATTAAGAAGAAAATTAGAATTCTTCGTCAGCATACGAGTTTACATGGTTGATTAACTATGAGTCGGTCATGTCTGTTTTAACTTAAATTTTAGAAATTTCAGATTGTGGTACTATAAATTATAATATCAGAATTTATAATCTCTAAAATTTAAGTTGAAACAAATATGTCTACGAACAATTAAATTCGCAATGATATCACATCAAACATAATCGGTATTGATGTAATAAAGGTATAGAGTTTTAACTACACGAGCATCAGTTGAAAATATCCTTACAGAAATCATTGACATCCATTTGATTGAGAAAATATTAGTCATATAACACATTACTCCGTTAAAATATAATGTAATTCGAAATAAAGATATTTTTAATAATTCAAAACATGGTTTTCAACAGTTTAATTTCTTTATTAAAAGGATAAGCATGGTTATTGTTGTTTGTCCCGCCGAGATGGGCATCTAAGCATGAAATGATGTAAAAATAATCGCCTATCCTAATATGAACAAAAAAAAAAAAAAGGTTATTCACCATTGGAAAATCCTCAAATAATTAGTTATTATAAAAAAAAATTAATTTGAATAGCATCAACAGTGGATTTCCAGTAACAGAATTAAATTATTCGGAGTGGATTTTCTTTTTGTACAAAGAGAAAACGCCATAAAAAAACAAGGCTTTTGTTCATGTTGTACGGTTTTCTTTCAATCCGTCCTATAATTATAGAAATGTATGACTTACTGGGGATGACATAAAACAAAATGATGAGATAAAGCATTATTGAATTGAATTGAGAAGTTACCTGTGGATGTTAGATTTGAGGGTTTTGCATGTATAGATTAATTTCCTTTGCTTTTGCTGGATGAATTGAATGGCAGGAGATAAGAGAGAGCAGATGAATATTGCCATTTTTTAGGAGGTTAATATTTTGAAATAGTCAATCCTCCGATTTTTACTATTTTCTGCTTCAATTATGAGGTTACAATGAATCTTCAATTTCGGTCACCAATCCTTCTAAAAATAAGTACTTAATCTGTTTGCGTAACTAAATAATTTGGAAATTTGAATTCTCAGCCATTTTAATCCTTAATTCAACACAATTTATGTGATAATTTGCGTTGGAAATAGACAGTATATATAAAAAATGTAAATAATAGACAGTACCACGTGTCATTCCAAATTCTCTCCGATCATGAGGCAGCATATAGCCATCGTAATTAAATATAATATAATTTTTATACTAAAGACTAGGCAATTTGTCCGTAATTACAAACTACGGAACCCTATGATTTTGGCAGTTTGAAAACTACGATTTAGTTTGGATATGCTCTTGGCATAAAAACTTAATAACATAAATACACATTATTTTCATACATTAGTATTCTCCAATATCTCATCCTAATAATAAATTGATTAAAAAGTATCAAGACGTCAAACATAAATATATCATAGAAATGACAACTAAATGCACATATAAGTATGACAATCACGCAATGTAAACTTGTTTAACAAACATGAATTGTTATGTTCAAGAACATAATGAATACAAAAATCATGAATTTCATCCATTCGTGATTTTTTATTCCTCTCAAATTATCTAATTTATTATTGTTAAAAATAAATGTTGCGTACTCAAAACATTTTGCATTTAACAGCATAAAATCACTTTTATAAAAAGATAATATTGTTGAATATGACTGTATCAACACACCGATCTTTCTATAATTTCTTAATAAAAGAATGCTGACAAATGGAAAAATATTTTATCTTGTTGGATGATATTGATAACACATAAGTTATGTTTTGTTTTATAACAAGAATATCATGTCAAAATTTATGAGATACCAATTAAAACCTTAAACACAATCAAATTTTCTAATCTAAATAAGCAATAAATGGACTGTCTAAATGTCAATGAGAAATCGCAGCTGTCAGTCAACGTCTTCATTGTTTTCTCTTTTTTCCTTTTCTCCCAAACTCATAGCGTAGTTTACAACCGCAGATTGACAGATCTTTTTTTTCAAACCCATATAGTAGTTTACAATTAGATTGCAGTTCATGACTGCGAAAAAAATTGGAACCAATTTAAAACCATAGGCTCGATATTAGTTGCATAATAAGCGGAGGAATAGATTCCAATCCTTCATTCATCTATGCATCAGAAACGAGCATTACTAAGTTTCCTGGCAATAGAGCATTGCGATAAATATTAAAATCAATAAAATACATAAAAACATATATACCCTTATCATTATTATTATTGTTGTAAAATAGTATTGATGTTATACTTAGTATCACTACAATAACAATAACAAGAACAATAATAATAAGAACAATAATAACAATAACAATAATAACAATAACAACAAGAACAATAACAATAATAACAATAACAATAACAATAATAACAATAACAATAATAACAATAACAATAACAACAATAACAATAACAATAACAACAATAACAATAACAAGAATAACAATAACAAGAATAACAATAACAAGAATAACAATAACAAGAATAACAATAACAATAACAACAACAACAACAACAACAACAACAATAATAATAATAATAATAATAATAATAATAATAATAATAATAATAATAACACTAATAATAATAACACTAATAAGAATAACACTAATAAGAATAACAATAATAACAGTAATAATAATAATAATAACAATAATAATAATAATAATAATAATAATAATAATTGCAGAGCTCTTTTCGCAGTTTATAACTGCAGATTGGTATACAAATTATATTATTTAATTACATCGCAGTTTGTAATTGCGAAATAAAATTGCCCAATCTTAGTCAGTCGGCCAGAAAGAATTGTTGTTTAAACCTGAGCTACGAATGAAAGAATTTAAAGAACAATGCGCTGTCTGGAAAGTCAATGACAGAGAGTGACACTGCTACATCGTCAACAATTACGTGAATAAATGTGCAAAAACTAATGAGATAGAGGTCCATCACTTCATATAAGAGAGAAAAAAAATTGTGTGACAATATTAGGTACTAATTTCTAAATATTGGGACCCCCACATGAAATGATGGACCCATACCTCTGATCACATTCCTAGCATTAGTTTGTGCACCACTATACATTTACTACTTGGCGCATGTAACACCACTCCTTAATGAAATCTATGCTAAAAACAAAAAAAACAAAAAACAAAACTATGCTTGAATGAAATTAATTGTACTATTTATTTTAATTGTTAACTATATTGTTATTATTATTTTTTTTAATTCTATATTTGAAGCAGTAATATTGAGTGATGTTAAAAAAAAATTAAAATTTTATTTTGACATCTCTATTTTAAAATTATATATACATTTTATTTCAGATTAAATAATTTTGTGAAATCTTAGATTCAAAACTAAAGTGAAATCATATATTAAAAGTCATTCAAATTAGTTACAACATAAAAAGACTAGAGTTATACATTCGGTGTTTGCTTGACAATACCGATCCAGGGTCACAAGAATTTACCGAGTAATTACCGAATAATTACGGTCATAAGTCCCACCAAACGACATGATATTGGATCTTTTCTGACTATGAGCGGTACTAGGGACAACTTGTAAACAAATTAATAGGAAAAATTAATTATTTAATTTTTAAACTAATTTTAATTTATTATTTAGTCCTTTAACTATTTTTTATTAATATATAATCCTTAAATTAATTTTCTTAATGCTTTTAAGGATTTTATGAACTTTAATTCATTATATCTTACTTGGTTGTTAATTATTTTCTAATTTGTTAATTTTGTTTAAATGTATTTATTATGTAGATATTTACGAATCATTATTACTCCTGAAACCACATGTCATGAAATCACATATGTTAAAGGCTTAAATATTTTATATTTTATTTTGGAGTTAATATCACGCGTAACTTATATGGTAGATTTTAATGAACAATTATAACACATAAATATCTACATGACAAGTATTTTCCAATAAAATTTACAAATCAAAAAATAGTTAACAAATGTATAAAAATATAATAAATCAAAGTTGAGAAAGTCTTTACAAATATTAAGCAAATTAGTTTGAGAACTAAATATTAACAAAAAATAATTAAGGGATTAAATAATAAATTGAAATTAGTTTAAAAACTAAATAATTAATTTTTTCCAAGCAAATGTGTACAAATTGACATCGTTAAACTCAGTAAGGATTGGTGGACACATTCTCGGGTCCACAATTAAAATTTTAATGATTAAATATTTGTGTACAATTATTTGTATAAATTATTGGCGTTCATAACATTTTTTTTTCTTTTTTTTCTTTCTTTTTTGTTACACAGGGGCAATCCAAAGAAAACTAGCAATAATATTGAGGCAAAACTCTCCCACTCAAATCATCAAACAAGATTGACTTGAGACTAGCGGGAGGCTAAACTAGAATGACCAGCTATACTAATAACATAATTATAGCTAACCCACACATTTCCTTCTCGGAACATGTGATCAACACCAAGCAATATTAGTTAAAGCTCCATCTGAAGTAAAGAGTGAACGGGAGGAATTAAAGTGGGAACAATAGAAGAATGAACAGCAGTTCAAGCAAAGCTACTATTCTGTAACATTGCTAAGAAACAGACATCGTTATTGCCTAAGGTACAAAACTTATAAAAAGGCTATTACGATTTCTATGCAACCAATAAAAAAGAAAAAAAAAATCTCAAAAGCAACATAGTAATTACTTAGGAACACGATGTAGAGTCCTATACCAAGTCAACTTCAAGTGCTTGATTAAGTAGCCATACTGCAGGTGTTAACACCATCCTTGCAGTCTCTAGTAAGATCATTGAAAGTCTCAATCTGCTTTTTGCCCCTCAAGAAAACTTCTGTATCGACAGATGCCCTCATGTAACCATCAAATTCAACTGGAACCCCATTGTTGAGCTTTGTAGTTTCAGAATACCACTCACTATTTTCATCCCAAAGGTCCTTATATTCACTAAGAAAATGAGTGGAATATTTGTCCTTTAGGGGGTCGAAGAAGGACGTGTCAGGTTCATCTGTTGCAATATAAAGGTTTCTATCATCATCAACTTTGTCTCCTAGGGTTGATATAAGCGCTTCAGGTGAAGTATCTCCTGCAAGATTAGGCCAAAGTTGTTTGTTTCTTGCCTTCTCCCCTCTAACGACATGAACTGCATCAAAATCCCAGTTCAACTTTGTAGCAATTTCTGACACTATATCCATCAACCTTTGGGATTTCCATATCAAGTGCCATGGCCGTAGAACAACAGACTCGGCCTCTCCTTCACAAACCCTGTACCAGTAATTATCTGGCTCCACCCAACCGAACTTCCTCATGATTAAAGTATCTTGCAAACCACATAACTTCATTGGGGTCACTCTAGAATCTTCCACAAGGTGGAGGGTTAATCCATCTCTTTGGTGCCATTTGTCCCAATTCACCCAAAACTGAGTCTGATCTAACACAGAAGCTGACTCCTTCAAATGCTCGAAATCAAAGTAAAATCTGAAATCTTTCCCTTCTTCGTCTTGGCCAAAGGAAGTGTACACTGAAGACAAACAAATACTCAAATCCATCACCAGTGTCCTGTTCAAATATTGAGCCTCACCCAAAGCACAAGTAAAACTCCACAGATAATGATCCATGCTCTTACATCTATCTCCACCGCCACTGTAAATTAAGTACTTGCCACGGCTGAAAGCCTCTTCGGATTCGACCACAGGAAGCGTATCATTCACAGACTCCCCAAACATAGGAAGAAGTCCACCCTGCTTCTGCTTTCCTTTCTTCTCAAAACCAGGTTTCTGATTCTTCTTTCTCTTCCTCGCATTTTTCCCCGAGTGATACTCCCCAATGCTCACCACACTAAGAGTGCAATTATCCGACCTGGAAATCACAAAACTACGATAATCCTTATAAAATGCAACAGCCTTGCCATCTTTAGGCCTATACCGCCACGCCATATGGCAAGAACTATCATTCGAGCCACGAACAGCTTTCCCAAACCTATAAAAATGTATATCCTTAAACCGTTCAATAGCAGCCGTCATCATCAAATGAAAAGTTTCAGGATCAGTACAATCAATAGGTTTTCCAATTTCAGCCTCACAATCGAAACTCGCCGCATCATCCTCAACATGGGGATCCCCCAAATTTACATCACTAACATTTATAAAATTGGAAAATGCATTCTGATTAGGGGTGACAAAATCCTCACCCGTCCTAACAACACTACTATCGGACGCAAATGTGGCACTAGATTCTGATGTGAGGAACGTGGTGATCTTAGTTGAGGGATGAAACAAAGGGTCCTCAGGCTCATAAGTTGCCGCAATAATGGTGAAAACCAAAACTCCGAGTACAAACGAGGAGAAACATAGATTTCCGATCATAGCAAGAGCATTCTGTCCCAAATTGTCTACCCGGAAACTCCCGCTCCGAGATAATGCAGATCGACCAAACATTTCAATTACAATGAAACCAAAACTAGGGTTTACTATTACAAAATAAACAACGAAAAATCGGTGAAACAAATAATGCGGCAATTCAGATTAAAGAGTTATTCTCATTAGATCTACAACTGCGAAATGTATGTATATGCTGCATGCAAGGATTTGCAGATGTAATTGTTCATACCTTTGATGTGCATTTGAAGAAATGATGGAGAAGTATCAATGGAGGATTGATGAGCATATTGCTCTCTAGTGGGTTGAGCTCTGGGCTATTATATTTTATTATATATTCTTGTAGTCAAAAATCATGATACTAGACTTTACATATTGCTGTTAGCATCCATGCGACAATCATTATTTTTAGATCACTATTTTTATTTGTTCTTTTAAATGTTACAATCGGGGTCTAAATTCGGAAAATAAAACAAAATTTAAGCATTACACACACCCAACACCAAATTACTCTCACTAGGACTCTAGGAGAATCTTGAAGGTGCGATCGATCGACATTTCCATTAACAACGCTATTAACAAATTAATTTAGACACGTGTTTTCTTCTGAAAAGACGTGGTAGCATTCTGTTCAAAATATTAATCTTGTTCAAATGTTAAAACATCAACATTTTTGAATCCTCGTTAATTATTGTAATAATTTATTATATAATTATATCAATTTTTTAATAAAATATTGTTACTCATAATATATTTCATCATTCATACGTCTAGTATAAAAAATTAAAATCGAAATAAAACTCAAAACCACAATCTATTAATCAAAAATGTACCTAACGGAATGATACGATTAACTACTATTAATGTTATTAAAATATTAATAATAACACTTTACGATTGTGTAACTGTATCAAACCGCATCATGCAAACTCCTGTTGAAGCACAAGATCAACTTTTAATAAGTTAATTAAAGAGAAAAGTGAAAAGACAGGTTAGGTACATTAATTACAATTGTAAGAGAAGAAAAAAGGTCATTTAATAAGATAAAAATGTCAACTCATTGTTTAATAATGAATTTCTTGATTCACATCAGCATTAAATTGACTTGACAAGAAAGTTGGATAGATCTAAAATTATAAAGAAAAATAGGACAAACATGAAAATTAAAATTGACTTGACAATAGAGTTGGATCGATTTAAAATTATAAGAGAAAGTAAGACAATCATAAAAGTTAAAAAGTATATAAACCAAAATGAAATTAAACACATAGTACAATAACTATTTTGTTTAAAACTTTAAGCATAAAATGACAACTCTAACACACTCAGTATCTATATATATATATATATATATAGGGGACCGATCCATATCTAACGTTAGCTCTGTAATCTTTCGTAGCTAACACTTTTACAGCCGTCCAACGAATAATCCAACACTTGAGATCAAACTTAAAAAAAAAAAAAATACCCCTTCCGCCAGTGTTAGTAGCGGAAGGCAAATTTTTCCCTTCCGCCAGTGTTACTAGCAAAAGGGGAAAAAAATTAAAAAAAAAATTTTCCTTCCGCCAGTGTTACTAGCGGAAGGGAAAAAAAATTTCCTTCCGCTACTAACACTGGCGGAAAGCCAAAAAGGTAAAAAAAAAAAATTTTCTTTTCGCCAGTCTCAGTGGCGGAAGGAAAAAAAAAATTCCCCTTTCCACCACTGTCACTCGCGGAAAGGGTAAAATTTTTTTTTTTTTTGTTTCCGCCAGTCTCACTGGCGGAAGGCAAAAAAAAAAATTTCCCCTTTCCACCAGTCTCAGTGGCCGAAAAAGGAATTTTTTTTTTTCCTTCAGTTTTTCCCCTTCGCCTGCCTTCCGCCAGTCTTGTGCTTGATATATATTCTTCAAAGGCAGTATTTTTTGAAATCTTCCGCCAGTTTAAAAAAAAATTTCTTGATAAAGTATTATTTTTTTTAAAGGCTTGTGGCAGTGTTTTTTTTTTTTTAATTTTTTTTTATCATTCACCTGTCTTCCGTCAATGTTGTGCTTGATATTTATGCTTTTAAGAGCAATTTATTTTTTAAGTCTTCCGCCAATGTAAAAAAAGAATTGCTTGATAAAATATGTTTATTATTTTAAAGTCTTACTCCCTCCATTTCAATTTGTAAGTCGTTTTAGGTTTGGAGAGATTTTTCATAATGTATGTCGTTTTACAATTAGTAGGCAAATTAATTTTTTTTCTTCCATATTTACCCCTAATAATGACCCAGCTCACAATGACTTCTGTAACTTTAACATTGAGAAGGAGTAAAACTAGGGCACTTAATGAAGGGTATAAATGGGATTTAACATATAAAGTTTGTTGAAGTAACCAACAATTATTGGCTCCTTAGTTTATGTGTCATTGGTAAAACGACGTACAAATTGAAATGGAGGGAGTATGTCATATGTTTTTAGTGTAATAGATTAAATTACACTGAAATCTCAAATTGTATAACACACAATCAATAAATACAAATATATAACACACCATCGACAAAAAACATATATATTACACTGAGAAACAAATTGTATTACATCTGAATCAAATATAATTAAAAGAAATACAACTTCACTCATTGATCGTACATATTAATAATTACTCTTCATCAGAATCCATCATCAGTGATCCTGTGATCTTGTACCCTCTAAGGGGACCCCAGGCCATTCCTTTGTGCAGTTCCCAAACAAGACGCAAGCGAAGAATGGATGCATCTTAAATAGTCCATTTAGCTGCAGTGGGATTTAGTCCACGTGAGATTACGTCCATATATTTACAAATGTAAACCCCACAATCTGAACCATTATGTTGTTTCGCCACTTCAACTTTCTTCCCGAGTTTTGCATCTCTTGGGGGCCAATTGGTTTCAGGGTCAGCAAATCTTAGCAAGATTGATACAAGAGTCTTCTACTCAATTCAAAAAAAAAAAAAAATTAGTAACTGACAATAACAAATTAAAACCATAGGTAAATCAACATAAAATATTTTGAACTTACCGCAACTACAATATCTGCCTGGTATCGCGCATCCAACTGTGTCGGAGTCATCTCAGGATGCATGGGATCAATGATTTTTATTGACCATGCCTTAACATTGAACATCACCAGGACAAAATGTTCGTGTATGCGGGAATGGAATGACATGAATATGACATCACATTCCGAAACACGTAAACCATTTTGTTCTACAAAGTGTTGTACAAAGTCAACAGCATTTGCAATATCAGTTTCGACTCCGGCATTTATCATGGTTTGACCCACGGCATTGAAGAAAGTCGGCAGATAGTAGAAATTCCTTTTTAACTTCTTTCCCGCCCGTGTTATGACGGCGTCTCTTTCTGCCAACAATTCTTGGTAGGCATCCACAATTGTGTTGCCTAACCATGCCCCAAGCGACAATTCTGTGGCCTCCTGTTGATTAATGTTATAACCTTTAATTTTTCGGGGCCAATACTGTGAATCATTGACTGGTTCACCATTAAACCAGTGTCGAGTCAACCAATCCACCTTCCAAGGGTTTAAAGGCTTCACCATGCCCCCTTTCACCGAAACCATGAATAGATCGTGTCTTGAGACTCTAGCCGGATTACAGACGGGTGGTGCCTCTTGGGAGAAATGGGTTGGAGTTGCATGTTCGGCGAAAGGATTGAACTCAGTTGTGAAGGACACTGGAGCATCCGATGTAAAAGTAATGGAAGTTGGAGTTTCAGAAGGATCAATGAAGGACGGAGTATAAAGGGGTTGGTCCGAATAAACCCCGAGATTGGACAATTGCATTTGTTGAAACAGGGCACTATTATCATTTAAGAGTGCTTGATATTGTTGTTCAATCTCTAGAGGCTTATTCGGCCACTGCTGCAACAGCGTCAATGTCTGTTTTAACTGCACAAAAAAAAAGACAAGTATATGTTAATAGCGTTACAAAATAGATATAATGCAATACAAGGATTATAATTAAGTATACGTACCACGTTTCTTACGCGAGGTTGGTCAATAAGGACACGATTACTGTATCGGATATCAGTGACGTCCGGTTTTGCAATTCGTTTTCGTGTCACTTTGTTGTACCATAAGTAGTACACGTCCATGTCCAGTTTGTTGCGTTTGGTATTTTCAGATACCAACAAACCCACAAGATTCTCCTGGAAGTCGTGCCACATCTTTATGTACGGCGCGCCGAATGCTTCGTAGTTGGAGACTTGGAATCTATTCTCCTTCTCCACCCGATTCAACCGTAGATGAGTGTGATCAACAGGAGGGTCAGGTATCCTTTGATAATGACAGAGTTGCCTAAGGACTCTGTCTGGCATTTGATACTCAATCTCGTCAAAATGTATCAGTGGGATTCGACTGTTTGCGAACATTCGTGCCATCCAAGCGTCCTCGTCGTCATCATCAACCATTTGAATCGGCTTATACGGCTTCCTGATGAATTTGTCTTGCGGTTGATTTTCAAACTGTGCCCGGTATGTTAGGACGTTGTGGTGTGGATCTGCTCGCCTGTCCTTATAGAAACCATGCTTACCGTATGCATATGCCAGCACACACGGCGACCACAACTCAGATCCAGGGCGAGGCATTGGACGTCCAATCCATAATCTGTTATATGCCCAAGTTTGCACCACTGTCATGCATCCCGTTATCCTTCCAGGTAACACAATCTTACCCTTAACTTCTCTGTAGTGGGATGCATCGTGGAGCGCTCGGTAAATGGATGCTAGGACTGCTGAACCCCAAGCGTAGTTGACTATATCGTCAATGTCTCTAACAAACATCATGTACCTAACATGAAAATTAAAACAACACGTTAGCCAAATTAATATCAAATTATGACAACAAAGAATTACAATAACAAAGACAATAAATTTTTCATACCTAGCTGGGCATATGTCTTTGGTTTTAGTGGGAAACAATATAGCACCACACAACGACAGTATGTACGCTCTTGTGTAGATAGTTAAATAGTCAACCGGTGGATCCTTTGGCAGTTCACGAAAACACTCCACCAGCCACGTCAAACGGATACCACCACCACCGTGCTTTGCTTTCTTGTAGAACTAGTTATAGAACCGTTCACCAAAGCAGTCTTTAAACAAAATTTTTTGTTCCTTCTCGGATAAGACACCACAAGTAAGGGGTTTCCCGTTAATGGATAAACAGATTATATAGTGGATGTCCTCCAATGTGATTGTCGCCTCACCGCTATTAAAATGAAATGTGTTTGTTGATGATCTCCATCTTTCCACTAATGCAGTAACAAAGGATGCATCGTGTCTTGCAAATATACATCCGTATGTAAATGTTTGCATTCCAACTGCATTAAGTATGTCATTCTGTGCGTCACTCAACATCCAAAGATCATACCTCTGATTACTCTGTTGAGCAACGTCGAGTACTCTGAATTCATTTGTGTTGTATATGTGCGTCGATATATAAGTAGGTTGATCTTCCAACAAACTGTTATCTTTGGGACCCGGATTTAATTGATAATTGTCCATTGCAACCTACAAAATATTGAAAAGCCTTTATCAAACACTGCACACACACAAACACACACAAACACACACAAACACACACACACACAC
>CM025782.1:15689144-15711875 GCA_014636745.2 Centella asiatica
CACACACACAAACACACACAAACACACACAAACACACACACACACACACACAAACACAAAAAAAACACACACACACACACACACACTGCACACACAAAAAACACACACACACACACTGTACACACACACACTACACACACACACAAAACACAAACATATTGAAAATATTAAAAATCAAAAATCAAACTGAAATTTAAAAAAAAAATTTATAATTTCGAAATTACAAAGACTTACTTGATTTGGGGCGGTAAACAGCAGAATCAAGCGGAAGGGAGTAAAATTTGGAAGTTGTTTAGATGGAAGAAGAAGAAATTTTTTTTGGAAGAGAGAGAGCAAGTAGCTGCGGAAGGAGAGAAAAAGAGGAGAAATAAACTAGGTTGGGCGGAAGAAACAAGGAAAAGAAACGGGCGGAGGAAACAAGGACCAATTAAAAAAAAATACCCCTTCCGCCAGTGTTAGTAGCAGAAGGGAAAAAATTTTTAAAAAAAATTCCCCTTCCGCTGCTAAAACTGGCAGAAGGGAAAATTTTAAAAAAAAAATTCCCTTCCGCCAGTGTTAGTAGCGGAAGGGGTATTTTTTTTAAAAAAAATTTTCCCTTCCGCCAGTGTTAGTAGCGGAAGGGAAAAATTTTTAAAAAAAAAATTCCCCTTCCGCTACTAACACTGGCAGAAGGGAAATTTTTTTAAAAAAAGGGTTATTTTTTTTAAAAAGTTTTTCCCTTCCGGTAGTAAGACCGAAAATTTTTTAAAAATTTTTTTAAAATTTTAATCTTCCCTTCAGCGTATACATGCGATATGAAATATGTTAGTATTTCTGTTTTACGTCAAAGAGACAAAACATTAAATTTAAATACGAGTAGTTGTAAAATAATTGTTGACTAACATAGAAAGTCGTGCATAACATGAGTTTATTTTTAATAATTATTTTTTTTACTCTTTTGATAGTTTTTATGTTTTTAATGTTTGAATATAAATTTTCTTTTATTGGTAATTATATTTACCTCATCTTTTGTAGTCATTTTTTTTATAATCATAGTATTATAATGATTTCAAACATTATGATTATAATACTATTTTATTATAATCATTATATTATACTTAATTATTTCAAACAATAACTAATAATCATAATAATTATAGTATTTTACTATATTCATACTATTAATCATAGTGTATAATCATAGTATTCTAATTATATCCACCGATCAAATACATCAGAAAATCATACAATTACAATTAATATAATTTAAAGGTCAAACTCGATCACACCTCTTCTTCATCATCGTCTAAATCTAATGTACTATGTTGAGACATTTGCGAGCGTATCTCCATTACTTTATCATGATTTCTCTTATCATGATCAGTGTATTCTTAACATATAGCACATTTTCGCAGCCTTTTTGCATATTGAATTTGTTCAATTCCACTCTTAAATCTTGTGACCTTCCTACGACCCTTAGTTTGTGACTGAAGAGGTGGAAAATACTCATCTTCTTCGTCAATACTACCACCTTCCATGTGCAGCTCCTTCGATCTGCTCCCACCTTCAACCGTGTCATTTTCTTCAATCAATTTTGACTTACTTATCCATGCTTTCTCATTCATAGCAGTTTCAAGACCATGCACATAAGATGATTGCGATGTCGAACCAATTGCTGCAATTTCTTGATAAACCCTATTCAAATGATTGTACCGTATTGTACTAATATCACTGACATCAAAGTTTGATTCAGCATTTACTTCATTTATGTAAACAGGAACACCATGAATTTTGTTTGCATTTCTTGTCCACCTGCCACAAATCAAAGACATTGGAATCTCATTTATGCTCTTGAAGGTGATATACCTCAAAATATGTCTACAAATCATGTCGCTGTGCTCAAAGCGTTGGCATATGCATGTCACATTGTCGGAATCCCCGTGTTTAACGACAACGTAATAATATCGTCGGTTTTGTGGTACCTCCTCATTGAAAACTGTATATCCCTTTGTACCACCGACCCCAAAATTCTGAATCTTACGACACGTTAACTTTTGACCATCATAGAACTCATTCGAAAAGTCTTTAAAAATATTCTTCGTATATACAACTGCCGCATGCTTCTCCAATAAAGTTCCGTTACGCAAATTTCTTGTATTGTACTCTGTTTCAAGATCTTGCTTTCTCTCATTCAAGTATTGTTTCTCAATGGCTATTTGTGAGTTAATCACAAAATCTTTCAAATCGGTACAATTATTTACGTATTGATCAAAAAATCTGTTTATGGATTCACTTCTCCCGGTTGTAATCATCCCTGCAGCAAAATATCACTTTGAGTATGCTCCGATCCACTTCTCCTTTACATTATACATAGATTGAAGCCCCTCGTGATTTTGTAAATCATATTGTTCCACCAATTTTGCCCTCCTTTACTCGAATTCGGCAGTTGTCACTGAATACAAACACCTACAATATCAACTTATTATAAATGACAACACAAAAATATTGACAATTTAACTTCGACTATTTGTAAAAATAGATGCGTACCTGTCGAACTCTTCCTTAAACGTTTCGTAACTATTATATAAATGATGAAGTTTCTCCGGGAATTTGTTACTGATATGCCAAGTACATATCAAATGATTGGTGGAAGGCAATACGGTAGCAATGGCATTGTTCATGGCTCTATCCTGATCAGTTATAATCGTCAACGGAATTTTATTCTCAACCGCTTCTAGCCAATTTTCTAACACACAAACAAATGTATCTTCTGTTTCATCCTTGATAAGGGCAAACCCAAACAAAATAGACTGATAATGATGATTAACTCCCGTAATTGGAACAAATGGCATCCCATATTTATTTATTCTATAAGTGATGTCAAAGGTCACTACGTCTCCAAAATTTCTATAACAAATAATTGATCGAGAATCCACCCACATGATAAATGCAATGCGATTCTCTTCATCAACTTTTATATTATAAAAGATATTTCCAACACTTTCTGACTTGAGTCCCTTTAAAACTGTCAAACCTTCTTATGCATCATTTGCATCAAATGCGTCATGTCGCAAGTTGTATATAACATTTCGAATATCTTCGACGGTGAATTTAACATTTGTCCTTCCACCGCTCATTGTACTCAACACATTCATGATCAAACTTGGTTTGATTTTTGATCGGTGGAGTAAATTGATTAACTCTCTATCAGCAACTGTTATATTTTTATGTGTTGCCATGAAATCTATTTTACTAGGTGTAACTATTGAATGATTGTGATTTAATTCCACTTTTGTTACACGCCAACTATTATTTTGCACGTTATGAACAACAAACATTCTCGCTTTGCACATTGTGCATTCAATAATATCTCTCTTCCTCCGGATTATGCTTTCATCATCATTTTCATTTTCAAACAAATTTTTTTTCTTAATAGGTCTACCTGCTTTTCTACATGCATATAGTCTATGAGCTAATTGATTTGACCCCGAATGTTTTCTGCTCGTTAAAATTTTTACTTCAAATCCACTATTATGAGCATATGCATTATAGTATTTTTCAACTTCAAATATACTTGTAAATATTTGACCCACATACGGAGGACAAACACTATCACTGTCTATATTTATTTTTTCTTTGTCATTCAAATTATTTTGTTCTTCCATATTATTTTCTTCCTCAATATCATGTTCTTCGTTTTCAACATTCATACTTATATCCAAATCCAAATCATCAAAAAATGTATCAACATCATATATTCTATCGTTATCACTCATTTTAAAATTAAGAAGGTGAAGAGTTAAAAACCTGATTTAAATGTCAACCTGAGATATGCTTATCTGATCTGTAATAAAGAAAATTTTTGTAATAAATGAGTTAGATTCAAAAAAAAATTTCATAAAACGAGAGAACGAAGAAAAAAACTGAAACGATAGAACGAAGAAGGAAATTTACATGCGGCGGAATACGATAGTTTTTTGACCTATGTTTTTGTTATCATATATATATAGCATATCACGAAGGAAGGAAGAAAAAAAATATTGTACTTGTTACTATCAAACACAAGACTGGCGGAACACAGGCGAAGGGGAAAAACGGAAGGAAAAAAAAAAATTTCCCTTTCGCCACTGAGACTGGCGGAAAGGGGAAATTTTTTTTTTTTTTTGCCTTTCGCCAGTGAGACTGGCGGAAACAAAAAAAAAATTTACCCTTTCTGCCAGTGACAGTGGCGGAAAGGAGAATTTTTTTTTTTTTTTTTGCCTTCCGCCACTGAGACTGGCGGGAAAAAAAAAATTTTACCTTTTTGGCCTTCCGCCAATGTTAGTAGCGAAAGAGAATTTTTTTTAAAAATTTTTTTTTCCCTTCCGCCAGTGTTACTAGCGGAAGGGAAAATTTTTTTTTAATTTTTTTCCCCTTCCGCCAATGTTACCAACGGAAGGGAAAAATTTTTTAAAAAAAAAAATTTGCCTTCCGCTACTAACACTGGCGGAAGGGGTATTTATTTTTTTTAAGTTTAATCTCAAGCGTTGGATCATTCGTTGGACGGCTGTAAAAGTGTTAGCTACGAAAGACTCCAGAGCTAACGTTAGACATGGATCGGTCCCCATATATATATGTGTGTGTGTGTGTGTGTGTGCAGGGGCGGATCTACAGGGGGTGCGTAGGGGGTCACGCACCCCCATTATTTAAAAAAAAAATTTTTTTTTTTAAAAAAATTTTGAAAATTTTTTTTAAAAAATGAAGTTTCGTCGAGGACAATTGTAATTTTTTTGATATTTTATAATTTTTTTATAAACAGTTGTTGTAATTTTTTATGGATTAACTTTATAATGTCAAACTAGTGTTATGTATTATTCTCTTAAAAAAAAAATTTTAGCACCCCTATTATTAAATTTCTGAGTCCACCACTGTGTGTGTATGCGATAAAACACCACACATACAGATATAAAGGAAACTACGAATTTAGAGTCAGTATCTCATGTTAGTTAAACTCTAAGACACAATACGCGACTCGTATAACACTATCTTAAAAACTATGAATTCACAAATACTCTTTCTCTTTCATTTTCTAATTTGAATTCTAATTTATAACAATACTCACTCCGTGAGATTACAATTGTATATAGTTTTAACTTATTTAATACACACAGAAACAAACATGAAAATTCAATTGCATTGATGAATGATAAGCATACGGAGTGGCTTCACTTGGAAATTTCACTTGGTCAAGGACAGGGAGTCAACTTCAGGTCTTAACTTTGGATGTAACTCTCAAGTAGAGAGAGAGAGAGAGAGAGAGCGTAGGGAGCAGGGAGTAGAGAGAGCACAAATCTCGCCAGTTGTCCACCGAATAAATATGATAACTGGGCTATTCGCATATATGTAAACCGAGTTTGAAACATACGATATTATATCGATTAAAAAATTTGTGTTTGTATTTAAAAATATAGATATTATCTTTATCTGATTAAAAATTAATATAATACGAATATATACATATCTATATCAGTCAATATCTGTATCCGTTTTTAACAATTATTTGTACTAAATTTTATTTAATAACTATGTTATTTTTTAAGGTATATATATTTTTTTAAAGTTATATAATAAGATTTACATTCATAAAATTATAGATAATTCATTATAAAATGAATATTAAGATTATCGTAGATTTTTTTTTAATCAAATGAATAAAATTTTATAATTTCTATGTTATATATTTTACTAAAATATTAAAATTATTTTTACTTAAAATATATTTAAAATATCCGACATAAGTATTCATATTTAATTTTATTCAACGAATATTATCCAATTCATATCCACTTTGAAATATTCGCATTTGCTTATATTCGTTTAACGCTGGTACCCCATGCCACGTGCTTAGCTTACAAGTTTCACATCACTCAACCCACCCACTCCTCAACCCCCCAGGTAAAGTATCTGCGTAGTTCATAGAGAAGTACAAAATGTCTTTTTCGTTTATGTCAATTATATCACAAATTTGAAAATTACCTTTTTATATTCTTAAGATGGTGATAAAATGCATGTCATTATAATCTAATTAGCAAAATAGTTGCAAGATTAACAATGACAAATCTGAATTTCAAACTCGACAGTCTATATGATTGTAAAGTAATACTTGTGAGTTTGTAAACAGTAATTGCTTTAAAAAAAAAAGAAAAAGAAATACAGAAGGTCAAGGGAGCTGGAAATATTTAGGAAGTGAAGCTTTCTTCCGCACTTCTGTAATATGCTCGACAGTTTGACGAGATTTCTACGTAAGTAGACATTTAAATTACTTTTGATGGGAAAAATAAAATAAGCTAAGAAAAAAATTATAAATGAAAGATAAGTATCACAAAATTTAAAATTATGAGGAGAGTATGAAAAAAAATAATATATTATGTATAAAATTTTAGTCGTAATTAAATAGACAATTTTCATCTAGGAGGATAAATTTAAAAATATACAAACTTGTGAAAAGAAATGAAAAAAGAAATAAACCATACACATAAATTATCTAACAAATAATATATAAAATTTATTTAATTATCATATGATTATATTTCATCGAACCAAATGACAACATTAATTTTACACAGTTGTGAAACACTAAATATAGCTAATGCAGTGCAACTGTACAGCCAGCCAAAGTTAAGTAAATGACTAAAACAAGCTTGTTTAGCTACCCAACATGGCAACATTTCTTATTTCTCCAATGAAATAAAATATGCAAAACAGACGCCGTCCAATATATATATATATATATATACACACATAAAATTAGAAATGTAACAGAGGGTAATTGTAATAAACATCACACTAGGATGCCTAAACAAACCCCAAACCTTTGCAAGGTGAAACTGTTACAGTGACGAATATTTGAAATATTATCTCAATAGAACTTTACAATAACTGTAGCAAATGAAGAATACATGCAGTGGTTGCATGCGTTCTCTGTATTATTGTACAATACAACCCGAGCAACGGAAAAAAGGTTTGACGAAACCCCAACCTTCGACCCTTGTGGACATGCAGAACTGCAGTTTGCACCCGTCATGTTTTTGTCTGCTTACTTTTGCACGGACCAAAAAATGAACATATCACAAGTAGAATCTTCATGCCTTGTAGCACAACTAAATCACGCTGTCCGTCATGCTAGAGATCATCAAGATATCGAAAGTTTCTATTGCCATGGCACACCCTATGTATAAAACAGATATATGGACGATGGAAGCCCATATATCTCCATTTTGTAGAAGAAAAAACAAATGCGAAAAATGAAAATGTTATATATGCTAATCTTTAGCATAAGAACTGAAACTGAATGAACTCCTATGCCTATTGAGTGGCCACAGGTTTTGTTTTGTATCTTCGTGAGTCATGGCAAATAGGGAGTAAAGCTTCATCTTGGAGTTTCAAGGGGAGAAGTGAGCATTCTTTTTCAACTTTATCGGAAGCTCGTCTTATAGAGATATATGTCCCTTTAGCTTAGGATTGATGATCTGCTTCCTAACGCATATAGTAAGACAGACTTCTCAGAAGCTTCTGGTTTCGCTTAAAGGGTCATAATCAAAAGCATCTCCGGCCTTGACAAACCGTCCCTTCACACGCTTTCTTACATCTGCTCTTGCCTTGCGAGTTGCATACCTTACCCTCTTCTCAAATCTATGTGAAGAAAAATTTAGAAGCCACTTAATATAAATAGAGAAAAGCAATACATAAATTTTTATAGAGTAAATAAAATTACACAGATGTGCACTTTTGCATGCACAAAGCTGGAACATACATTGACACCATGTCGGGAAGTTTCTAATAGGAAAAAAGATGAGGATAGACGAGGAGTTCAATCTCTCTCTCCCTATCACCTCAAAATTGAGGAGATAAGCAACAAAATTAACACTCAGTTCTCTCCTTATAAAAAATCAAAAGCAAAGCTGATTTCTTTTGTACTCCCTTTCTCTCGTTTGGGGTTGGGCTTGTCGGGCAGGTTTTTCTGAGATCCTCTATTTTTCTCTCCCTTTCTCTTACTTCTGAAATTCCAGAATGCATACCCTCTTTCTATGATATACACTATAAATGCTCGTACTGAAAAATACAGATTTGACAGCAATCTTACTTGCGTGTTTTCTTCTTTTCCTTGTAACGCTGGACGGCACTACTTCTGATATCTGAAGTTAAGGAACTTTCAGGACCCTGGGTGCAGCATGGCGGTGGCTCTCCCATGAGAAGCATTGAAGAGGCCCCACAATCTTGATAATCACCAGCACTGCACCCTCCTGTGAGAGCCGAAAATGACATATTGGACATTTGCCTTGCAAAGCAACAATTTGGTTCCATCTTACAGCTCATGGCAGAATCAGCAGGCGCTGTATTGCTTACTGTAGGTTGCACTATATCTTCCAGTCCAACTAATGACCCCTGACAACGAAGATACAAACTGTGACCGCAAGTTCAATGTTCAATGGTTGAAATACAAGCACTGGTGACACCCTTCCCAGCAACTCCAAATCATATTCTCAACCAACAACAATAGGATACTGATTTAGGAAATAAATTTTCTAAACATGCGGTATTGCAGTCATCATGATAAATGAAGTGTATCATTTCTGAAATCTCAAGCCCGTAGGGTTAACTTATTCATTGGAAGTGCAGCAATTATTGAACATAACAGATGAAACAAATCAAGAATGATGAAACAATTTTCATTGGACAACCTTCAGTTATATTTACTGAATCGATGACGATAGAGACATGCTTTACCATTTCCACTCGTAAACTTTCATTTAAGAAAATTAAATCAATGTCAAGAAAGGGCATAAAGATTACTTATTCTTTTGACTAGTAAGGGCTATGGGCAAGAAATTATGTTGCATCTATGAACTAAAACAACCAAAAACACAGCAGTAATAACATATATGATGGAAATAGTAAACTTGTGACAAAGATGTTCAGGATAAAATAAAAGTCCAATATATGATGAATCTACCTTAGCAACATATGGACCCTGGCTGTTGGAATTGGCACCAGGAATTCCCTTTGTCTCGAACAAGCCATTGATCCCATCATTATTGAACAGATGTTGTGGATCATTATGACCCACACCAAATAGTTCTTCATATTTTTCAATATTCATATCAACTTCATCCATATTGAAGTCCTCATAAAAGTCATCATCTTCACGTAATTCAAGCTCTTTTGCTCCAACATATCCGATCTGCATGTTTATTACAAAAAGGTGTTAAAGAAACCATTCAGAAAGAGAAGGACAACCGAAAGGTCTTTCACATTGAACAGAACATTTTATTCCAATTAATTTCATCAAGTTATGGATAACAATCGTCATGTCAAATCCAAGACTAATTTTCTTCAACCACCTTATAGCCATTGATCAAGCTTTTGACTTCTTAATAATGGATTAATCGTATGGATAAATTTATATCATCAGTCAAGTGTGTATTCTAATTCCATCACCATCTCCTTATACATAATTTCACCAAATAAACAAGACCATCCTTTAGCTGGGATTAGGTCACATGATTAGGCAAATCTGGTAACTGTGAAGACAAGAGGAGACTGAATATGCTTAGGTTACAAAGGACAGTGAATATGCTTAGAAGTTGGAATGGTACCTTATCTTGCCACAAATTATTGTCTATAAGTTAAATATAAAGCAGAGAACACCGTCTATGACTTTTGTGACAAGGGTGCCAGCCTTCGGATCTAAAAGGACTAAAACGAGATTATTAAACCTCCATGATTCAATACAAACTAGAATATTCCCATGGTTGAGGCTTTTACTATACTGGGGCAGGGTCATGTAGGAAGGCATCTTTCATGAAAGCAAAGCACATCTACACATGTGGCCTTCAAGTATTACAATTCTGCATTTGTTTGATGAGATTTTTACAACCTTAACCTGTTGCCAAATTCGCCGTCTCTTCAACTAGTTGCATGATCATGATGTGATATAATGGAACAGGGGTCTGCCTCTCTTTGGTTTTTTGTCTTTAGTCCTGTTTTGGTTGACGAAATCTCCCGCATGATAATACTTGCATATCTAACCGAGGAATCCTGATGTGAACCTTTTGATAGTTCTTTTTAATTGCAGTTGTAGAAAGACAAAATAAAGCCAAATAAAAGGGTTTTCTATCTTCTTCCTCCCTTTCCTGGGGCCCTGGTGTTGAGATATGAGCACGTTAATTGCTATAAACATTGGGTAATAGAACATCTTATGCGAGCACAAGAGATAAATAAAAATATATGGTCCATAAGAAAGATATAGAAGAGAAAGAAACTAAGTGTATGAGATTTGATAATGAGAGACACGTGTAGGAGTTACAGCGTTGACTATTGAAACCGAAGCGAAGAGGATAACATGTAGACCGATTAATCTCTTGGATATTTTATTGAAATTGTCATATAAGCCCTTCGCCTCATTCAAAAATCAATTCCCCCTTTAGATGCAAGGCGGTCCTGTAACGCCTAACTCCCACTTCCGTTAGTCTGTTTGTTTCCCCCTACCTCCGGCTAATATTGTGTAATTCCGGTTAAACCCCATCCAGGCGTAACACCCCCTTTACTGCGTAACAAGTCCACCTAAAGTTTTTTACAAGATTGGTGCCAAGCCACATATATTACGCCAAACACTTAACATCATAGATTTCCGGGTTTCTGAACATATTGATTGATTCCATGTATAAGGTGCCAAGAACAGAACTTCAGGGATGAGATATACATAAGTATCTTTGACAGGAGAGACAAACAATGCTGATACTATTTCAAGCAACTAATGTGGAAGAGTTTTTAATTAGAACTAGACAGTTACTGTGACACCAGAAATTGATCAGGGATAAGAAATTATGCAACTTCGGAGTGCAGCCCGATTTTCAACTAGTCAATTTTTGTTTTCTCATGACATGTAGCATTACTCAATAAGAAGTTACTTGCTTGCATAACTTACTGAAGCTATCATTTATACTTTCCAGAAAACTATTACCTTGGATGATGCAGATTTTGTCGATTCTATTGGCTGAACAACCTTTTCAAGTTTCTTGTCAAGTTGAGGCATCGCGGATCTCTTCCAAACATCAGAATTATTTACATTCTCTAAGTCACTCATATTAATAGACAAATCTCTACAATCATTGCTTCCTGAGAGGGCTTCAAAATTTGCGCGACTGTTATCATTGTCAGCAATGTTCATTGAATCCATTCCCTGCTTGCAAGTAGAGTCAACAACTGAAGGGAGTTCCAACAGAAAATTCCAGATACTTGAAAGTTCAACAGCAGAAGGGCAGCCTGAGTAACAGTTAACAGTTTGTATCTTATGTGTGAAATCTGAATTAGAGCCTTTATGCCCTGTCCAATCACAATTCTGACAAAGAGATAAACATTCCTCAACACATCTAACAAATGCAGGTTGTGAATTGCATCTTTCACAAACAAGTGTCCTGGAATGGCGTCGAGAAAGTGCATTGGCAGAATGAACATTGCGATCACAGGATAAACACAAGCACGCTGCATCAGATCGACAATAAACCATTGATCTTTGTTCACCACAAAAATCACACATATAGCCCATCTTTTGCGTTCTAGCAAATCTTCTTCTAGATCAAAATTTGAACAGTACTACCCCTTGCAACATCCAAAATCTCCAGCTAGATTACTTGTCTAAACAAAGAACAAGTTTAGTAGATGAATCTATTCTTATCAACTGTTACTCCTACAAAAGTCTCAACCCAAAAATCAATCCACTTTCTCCTATAGGGTAAAGCAATCTGCAACCAAATAGAAAAGGTGAAAAGGAACACTAATAAGAATCTCAAGAATTTTCACTACTGGTCTACTAGATATTCTGCTTTAATGAATCAGAACATGTTGTAGAGAAGAAACTGGAAAAGGGTCACATAATTAAGAATTCATTTTCACAGATCCTTAAAAAAAGAAAAATAAAAAAAGGTTTCTTCCAACATGATAGATAAACGAAAAATGTTCTAAGGATAAAAGGTAAACAGAAGAAAAAAAAATTGTAGAGAAATTTGGAACACTGCAAATATTTTCAAGGTTCCACATCAAACATAAACGAGTAAAGATTCTCAAACTGCGATAAATCAAAAGATAAAGTAGAAGAAGAAAAATTACAGTTACATTTCAATGGTTAAATACATGCAGAACACTTTTCAAAAGAGGATAATAAAAAAAAATACTGAATATTCACATATAACCATATAGGAGCCTTGTGTCTATAAAAAGTTCAATAATTCAGCTGCAAATCTCAAAAGTAGAAAAAGAAAAATAAGAGGAGAAAAAATAACAAGAAAAATCCAATCTTTATTTGTTAAAACTTCAAACTTTGACTCAAAAAAAGGGATCAACATACAATCAAGCAAAACCAAACACATAATAGAAAAGTTATGAATAAATCATAACAACATATGAAAAACTGAAAGGTAAAAAAACACACCCAATAGAACCACAAAGCTAGACACAATTTTTCTTGCAGCTTTCTCTTACATAATACTGTGTTTAAAAAGTAATATAGATAAGTATAAAATCATTTTTTTCTTTTTCAAACAACAAGAAGAAGAGCAAAGATCATACCTTTCTAGACAATCTTCTCTCTCTCTCTCTCTCTCTCTCTCTCTCTCTCTCTCTCTCTCTCTCTCTCCAGATGGAAGTGAGATGATTAGAGTTGGAAGTTCTTTGGCTTTTCTTTTGTAGAAAATATAACTAAAATGAAAATATTCCGCAGTACATTGCAATAAATTTATTTTTAAGTCATAAAAGTGCAGTAGGAGAGAGAGGCGGTGGGGTTGTGAGGTGGGACCCTGTCACTTTCATGAAAATGAAAAGTTAGGTCCTCGTTTTCACCCGAATAAGATGGGTTTCTTCAAAAAGATATTTCATCGCTTATTTCATTTATTCCATATTTTTAGAGCTTTAAATTTTTACTAGCCCCTTTTTTTTTTTTTTTTGCTAATTTGCGTAAAATTAGCGTTTTAAAATTTCATTTATTCCTTATTTTTTTAGTATCCTTTTAAAATACAAAATTAAGATATTTTTTTATTCTTATTTTTTTGAAAAATAATAGGAAAATTAAATATTAATCTCAAATAAAAATAATTAAATTAAATTGTGATAATTGTGGATTACGTAGAAATAATTTAAAATCTTATTTTTAGTTCCTATAATTTAGGATATAAATAGTTTTAATTTTTCATTTCTAACTTAAGTTTTCACTAATAACAGTTAAATAAAGGATCAGGGACTTAAATAATAGAATTAAAACATTTTTAAATAAATAACACGTATCAATTTTAAGAATTATGAAACAGAAGATCGGAGTATCCCCGAACTGTCCAACCTAATTGGTTTTCACCTCGGTCGTTTGGTCCCACATTTCAATAGGATGCACTTTTCACATTATAATACTTCATAATACTAATATGTATTATACTCCGAGATATTTATTGACGAATACAACTAATAATCATTTAAAATTTGAAAAGGTAAGTTCGGTTTAAATATCTTTTTTGTGTGCAGATAGATATGGGATCGGGTGTAGGGGCATGTAACGAATTCTATTCTAGCGCCGACCACCAATATCTCATACGTGTTAAGTTTTTTTACCAAGTCTATTGTTTATTCGTCCTTATCATTTCAATTTGTTATTGACATTCGTATCCTTCGGTCGTTACTCAGTCCCATGGGTTCCGGTAGGTGTTAGGCATTCGCACTAAATTTCTTCGATAATTCCTTATTTTATGATTAAAATTATATTTTATACACTTTCTTTTAATAATATCTCTTAATAATTTTTATCACATTCCTTAATATACAAATTCATAACATTTCATAATTTATATATACTTCCTTATATTATTTTAATTCATTTTTTTAATATTATACTCCATTAGTCTAAGATAAGTGATTTTGTTCTCTTTTTCACATACTTTTAAGTATAGTTTAATGTATATTACATTATTATCTTACTTAACAAAAATAATTTAATAAAACTTTAGGAATGAAGATTAATATCATGTTAGAACAAAAGAGATTCAAGTGTTTGTAGAAAAGGGTTTGAATACAAATACTCAAAATTTTTTGTTCTTTAAAAAATTTGTTAAGCACTGATGAAAATAGCTACAATATCAGAAAAACTATAATAACTTTAAAATGAACACACAAGCATTCAAGCTAAAATAGTTGTATTAAAAATTATGTTTTTCTAGAAATATGTTTAACCATAAGTATAATTAAACAGCTACAATATCTGTAACAAGTTACAGTTTCAAATTCACACTCACTAGTTTCTTACTTTCTTTGAATATTTCTCTCAAGATATATTACAAAACTTCTCTCTAGTGTTTGTGCGCTTCTATTTGTTGGATGATCTGTTAGATATTTTTGTGTAATGAGAACTCTTTTGCATATATAGAATATCAGTAATTGAACTCACGTGCTTGGACGTGCTGTTTTTTTCAACTTAGTCACATGTATGTCACATCGATGCCCTTTTGGAATGATGTGTCAGCTTCTTTTTCTTCCCCTAATCTACGTGCATTTAATGATCGAGAGTTGTCATTGGACCACCAAATTTCAAGAAATATCTTTTTAGTTTATATCTCTTGCTTCTATAACAAGTTTCATTGATTTGTGTATAAGACCTGATGACGAATGTATGCAGTCAAAACTATCCACTGATAGCAAGCCCTGATGTAGACTTGATCAGTGTTTTCGGATCTAACAATAAGACTCAAAGCATCCACTGATGGCTTCCACTGATGCAGTGCTGAGCATTTCTCTTGACATGTTAGCTTAACACTGTCATACCCTTGATAAGTTCTCCTGACAGATTGACATGTCACTATCATGCCCTGAGGCATTCTCCCTGATAAGTTTGGCTTGTTAGTGCCATACCCTGACGCGTTTACCTGACGGGTTGATTTACTTTTGTCATCTCCTGACGGTTTTAATCACTAAAACTTTGTTGATTTTGTTTGGAATATCTGATGTGCGGAATACTTAACTGTTTTTGAGTAACGACAGACATCCATCTTCACTATTAAGTCCTTTAGAAATTTCTACTGATGACTTGTCTAGTGTGAAATACTTCATTTCCTGATGACTAAGTTGATCATCAGTGAATGCAAAATATGTGCGTATACTTAAATTTATAGAATACCCTGAGTATTTACAGATGCACAAACAAAACTCTAAGTATCATCATCATTTATACTTAACATATCATAAAAAATTAAATTTATTTGAAATATGTAACATATAATAAATATAACATATTAATATGTGTTGCTACAATAATTAAACCACTTAAATTGATATATATTATTTAATATACAATAAGTGACATATATTATGCTATAATCATGATATAATGAATTTTATAATATACATATATATATATATATGTGTGTGTGTGACATATATATATGCTATAATATGTGTGTATGTTATATAGTAAAACTGAAAATGGGCCGCAATCTATTTTTTTTATTTGGTTTGTAGACTATTTTTTTAAAAGAAAAATGCAACCACACCGATGAAAATAACATTAAAAAATAAATGAGTGTCCAAAATTTCACAAGATTTTATATAAGTATTATGTTTTTTTAAATCATACAAGTTAAATAACTTTCCAAGAATAAATTATTTTATTGTGAATAAAAGTAAATTTACACATCATCAAAGTTATGATTTAACGTTATATTCATAACTTTGTTAAAATTAAAAAGATTTTAAAAAACATTATATATATATATATATATATATATATATATATATATATATATAACATGCCACCTATTTCTCACTTTTATTTTTCGTATATATTATATATTAAATTAATATTTAATAGTTAAAAAATAATAACGAAAAGAATGATTTAATTTTTTTTAAGAAATAGATGATAAATAGTGTTTTTTTCAAGAATGAGAAATCACCGTTTAAAGTAAGGGTGACTGTACAGAGAATTAGTAGAAACCTAAATAACTGAATTTTTAATATTTATTTTATATTACACAGATAATCTCATATGTTAATTTTAAAGGTGTTAAAAAAATATCAGTGTCGTAAAAAGGTTTATCGTAGAATGTGTGAACAATAATTCACTCCTCCAACCCATATAAAGGCACGCACTCAACAATTGTTTGAACATCTCACAAGAATTGTATAAGTATTCACCATCTTTTGAGCGAAGGTGATGATTCGATTGCGGAATTGGACTGTCTTAACAAGAAAGTACTTGGTAAGAAAATTCTTGACAAGTTGCAAGTTGGGTTCATTAGGTGATAGAGTTTTTGGGGAAGAGAGTAAATCCATCTTTTTGCATCATCCCTCGAGAAGAAAGGAATTCTCGTTATCTTTGTGCATCATCCAAAACAAAATTTGTTGTAATACTCAAAAAATATGGAGAGATGAAGTGTAGCATTTTGAGTTGGATGTTTTTCAAATTGAATCAACTGAAGAAGCATTTAGAGTAAAGTAGCGTAGAGCTTATAATTCTGAGTTTGAATGGGTGAAAAGAATATTGGTCGAACGGAAACCTCGACTGAGAGGTGAAACATAATTTTTCAAACACTTCAGCATAACAATTTCGTTAGCCATGTTCAACTTTTATCGTGTGAAATGGTGTTAGTAAATTTTTTATCTAAATTTTATCATTTGTAGAAAAAGAACTAAACAAAAAAAATATGTACTAATTCTTTTTTTAATTTTCCCCCTTTTTTCCGCTTAAAAATGGAATAACATAAGCAAAAGATAGAAAATTAAATTTTCTATTAATTTCCCCTTTTCCCCAACCCAAAAGAAACATGTTAAACTTATTTGTATTATAATATATTTTATCTCCTAAAACATGTAATTAGAAGTTGACTCCTAAAATATATGATCAAAAGTTAATAAATGTCGTGTTGTTAACTTTTTAAATAAGTAAAATATAAAATCTTATTTGAGAAGTAACAACTTAAGTGAGTTGGAAAATCACACATACTGTATCATTGGAACATCACATATATTGTATCGATAACAATGACAGATCCAACATAGGACGATGGGGGGAATATGCCCCTAGTGAATTTTTTTTAATTATATATAAAGTACTTTTATCGTTTCAAAATTAAAAATACATTTATTTGATTTGAAATTAAGGTATGTTACGTAAAAAAAATTACATTTGTGTAATATTTTTATCATATAATAATATTACTTTTAAAAGTTATCATTACAATATTTTTGTTTTATCATCAGTTGAATTTTACAAACAATTTTCTTTTGAAAAACTAATTTTTTGTAGAATAAATTTCAATCAAATGCAAAACTTTAATATTAGCAAAAAAAACTTAAATGTGACTCTTTTGTACAACATAAGTAATATTTCATTTTATTAAATAGATCTGTAAAATATAATATTTTAAAATTAAATTTAACCTTTTTAACATTTAATAATTTTGAAGTGAATATTATGAAGTGTATAAATATTATTATTATGTATAAATTTTTCAATTTTCAGAATATAATAAATTTTAGAATAATACTGTATTTTAGAACGAAAGTATTATAATTTGATAAATTTTAAACCAAAAATTAAAAAATAATAATTAATATTATAAATATTTTGAATTCAATAATTCTATTATTATATAATACATTATCATATTACCAAATTCGTTTTTATTTTTATGTTGCATCCGCTCTTCGGCCGGTGATGGATAACAACCTTAGTAAGGTGGAACATTACATGTATTGTATAAGGCCAACCTCTCACCCATACCAAAAGAAACTCAGTAACATCTTTTCTTTTCGGTCAAAATTCGCAATTCCCGAACAAAATAAAGCAATTTAAACAGCACAGTCTTCCCGCACAAATTCATTCCTCTCCCTCTTCTAGTTTTCTTCCGCTGTTGTACCTCTATTGAGAAAATGCAAAGAGAATTGGAGACGAAATACTCCTCGAAATCTCAAAATCCATGGCAGCTTTGATATGGAAACCATCAAATCTCCAGTAAGCACCGGAATTGATTCGAGATTTGTCGGCGAAATGAACTGTAACAGCGAAACGGAAGAAGAAACTATTGCCGTTCGGAAAAAGCGGTCAAGGCGAGTGAGCTTCGCCGAGAACACTTCCGTTCACATTTTCGACAGGGACGATGAATACGAGACTCCTCCAGAGCCAAAACCTAGCTTGTCTGCCGTTGAAACCACTGATTTAGGGCATTCGAGTGACGACCTAGGGTTTCGTCAGGACTCATCCGACGGCAATGACGCCAAGGAGTTTTTGCAAAATGAGGAAGAAGAGGACGAAGATGAGGACGCTATTGATGCTAGGGGTCTATTTCTGCGCCCTATGGAGTCTCCTTCTTCTGGAAGTGGTTTTGGTTCCGCTACCTCTAACGATGGCAAGTTCACATATGCAATTACGTATATAGTTTTAAAACTTAGTTCCGTTCTACTGTTTAAATGCACGGATGTGATTAAGTAGAAAAAAGTTATGCAAACATAGAATGCATCAATTTTTTTGCCTTAAGAGCTGTATTTCACAGTAAAAGAAGACAAGTTGTCGATTGCAAAATAGATTTACAAGGCTGGAGTAATCAGAGCACATAGGCTACGGCATCAACCAAAATAAAAAGGAAAAAAATGTGGAAGACAAGAAATTATTAAACGAGAAAGCAAATAAGCTACAATTGGGAAGTAGGTTTAGTAAAGTCAAAATTAATTCATTCTTGATTATGATATATTCATTTCCCCAGGTACATAAGCTCCTATAATGATGATGACTCTGCGAGGTTAATGTTCATTGCAATATCCTACTTGCTAACACTTTAAAGATAGTTTAGCTTGATGAATATTGACTAACAAGATATTCTCTGCCTCGGAATAAAGAAGTCTGAACTAGGACTTGGCCGATGGCCAAACTGGTCATGGATTACCTCTTCCTAAAGTGAAGAGGTCTGGGTTTCAAAGCTTGTGGGTACCCAATCCTTGCAGGCTACATAAAAGTACCGTAATGAAGTTGACGAGTGTGTGAATTTTTAGGCAATGAACTCCTATGTAACAAGGAGAAAATGATGTGAACTAGGGACTTTGACATTTATTCTGTATACTTGTCAAAGTACGTTAAACTTTCAATACATATTATCCTTGTAATTTATATTATTGAACTGTATTGAAAGTTTTCTATAACAGAGATAATTCTTCTATTAGAGTTGAACTTTGTGTCTTTGATGAATTTGTTATGCCCAATCAGTACTTACTTTGTGTTTGCAACTATTAAAATGGGTTTCAGCAGTTCTGGACTAGTGTACAAGAGGTGTAAATATTCCTTTCTGATCCATCTTAGTCCGTGCAGTTGCAAAACTTTATTAGTGTTCCTTCACCACTCTTCTGCCCTTCCACCTTCCCCTCTTCTCATTCTTCTTCTTCTTATTTATTGCAGAAGATCATTTTTTTGGTCCTGTGTCTGCTAGCTTCATTAGACCTGGACGGCTATCAGACTCAGCACCTTCAGATGATAATCATGAGGTTACAATGGATTCGACAGCTTTCTCAATGAACTTCCGTAGCCTTGCCAAGTCAGACTCGGGTGGGGAGTTATTAACCTCAACAGGAGTTCACCTTTCCTTTGAAGAGAAAACACCAACCCAGGATTCTGTCCCCGTTAATCAAGGTAATTCAATGGTGCTCACTGTTGCTAAGAGACCAATTTCTCTATCTTCTTTGCCTACTGCGAAATTGGGAAATTATGGCGATTCAAATGATATGAGTCTTGTTGGAGAAAATTCTCATAGATATGATTATGGGAGACTCTCCCCTGGATTGGATAAGCTTTTGGCAGAGACTAGCAAGGCTTTGCATGCTTCGGAAGATATCAGCTATTCAATGCCGCAGGATAACACTAAAAGTAAGCTTTTACCAACAAAGGATCATGGTGATGATCATATAGATACAAATGGTAATGAAGACCAAGAAATGGTGGAGAATAATATACATCATAATCACACTGATATAGTTTTCGACATGCATGATAAACTGGATCAGGTTAATGGTGGTTCAACGAGCTCTTTTACCTGTCCGAAGACTTCTGGCTTTTCATTTATTTCGTCAAATACTCCCTCTTTTGACGTGCCATCTCCTATTCAATCAACTCGAGTAAGTACTTGTTTCCTTGGGCTTATAATGATCTATACCACAGAGATATGATCCTTTAGTGGTGATTTTTAGTTAGTGGAAATATTATTTATCCAAGTCGAGATTCCTTATTCTTTGGTGTGGTACACTGTTTGTATTTCTCATTTATGATAGTGTGTGTGTCTATATATATATATATAGAGAGAGAGAGAGAGAGAGAGGTGGTGTTTAGGAAAAATCTTAGGCTGTCTTCCTGTTTTATAGGCGAGGTGGAGTTTCAAGGAGAAAAGAGCACCGCCACACACTAACCTGGCATCACCATGCACCAAGCTATTCCTCAACAACCACGACACACCAATCCACTTCATTGGTTCTGTTGTAACACCACTACCACCCCATCACCACCGTTATCATGCACAAACTGGAACCCCAACCTTCGCTAGAGAACTCATATTCCAACTACTAACACCAGACGCCATCACCAACAAAAAAAGCCCAAATGCATACAATGATTTTACAAATCGGATAATTTATTAAGAGCTAAGAATCATGGACACGAATACGACATGCACGTGTCATGTGACACATTATTTCTCCTAAAAGTATGATGCAATTCGTTAAAGGATACATTAGTTCTTATATATTTATCTTATAAATACTAATATAAATTTACTATAAATCAATTTAGTTATTAACAGATCATAAGAGCAATCTATCGGATTATTGAAAAAATCAAATACAAGCTGCACGACAATATCCAAACAATCATACAGAATATAATTTAATTAAACTTACTACTTTACTAGAAAGAGCAACTCTAAAAATACTAGGAAGCCACACAAACACAAACACAACACAAATTGAAGCAGTGAAGCTGTAAGCATTCTATACTAAAATTAAATAGAGCACACCCAACAACATGCAATTAATTAATACCCTACCACATTTTTATCAGCTATTTTGGTTATAACAAAGTGTCAATAAGTGCACTTTAACATGTCTCTTTTGTATCCAATGTGTCCAAGCTTAAGTTTTTTTTTAAAAAGAGAGCGTTTCAGTGTTGGACACGTTACAATCAAAATGTGTGAAACCTAATCACATACCTGTCATTTCCATTGACCCACCTAAGAGGAAGTGGCGACAAAGGTTTCTATTGTCGATTTCCCCATTGACATCAACCACTTACACAATTTCAACCGACTATTTGTTCTCCTCTTTGCAAGTCATATTTTCATTTTTGGGCGATCTAAGTATTACTAGTATACTGTATACTGCTCTGTTAAGTCATATAATCATAATATATATTAGAGTCAGATAATATACGCTATATGGTATATACTAAGTGTAAGTCTTAACACTGTTAAAAAGTATTATTTATTAATCTAGGACTCATTTTGTTTGTTTGTTATTTTATGTAACATACTCTGTTACTTTGTTCATTAATCTATCATATAGGATACTCTGCCTGTTATGTACGGAGTAGTATATACTAAGTGTCCCAGTGTTATTCTTTTAATACTTATATTTACAATAAACAATACACTTTATTTTTTAATAAATAATTCATTTTCAATTATTTGTAATTTATATATTTACTAAAAACTTGTTATTTGATATTCTAAGTATGGTTACTGGGTTGTCAAAATATTTTGGCTTAAGTTTTATAAATAGAAGTAGTTTAAAATTTTTACTTATTTATAGATATAAAATTTTTATCACGGCTTGCTGTGCCACTTGCTGCACACCACGTCTCTTTTTCATGGTTGCACTACACACCATTAACTACAATGAATTTGTACTTAATATTGATTATATCAGATGCGTTTGCCTATGTAGTCATTGTTGGAATATGCAACAGTGAAAGGTGAAGGAATAATTCTCAATCTTCTATATTGGAGCCTCCATTTTACCAACTAACATAATTATAATGTATGGAATATTGACCCTTTTACAATTGTCATAGTTAAAATCGAAATATAATAATATAATTTCACACGCATGAGCGTGTGCCCATATATATATTGACACACACACACCCACACCCACATATTTATTAGAATTGTACGATACGCGATATGATGCGATACACAGACAATTCGATACGTATCATAGGACGTATTAAAATTATCACTGTGTCACAAGTATCGGTTACAATACAATATGATTCATGCGATAAACATACAATTTACGATTGTTTTGGAAGTAATATCAAGCTATTTAGAGTATTTTAAATACTATTACCTATCTATTAATCGTTTTTAGGTCAAAAAATTAATTTGTAATGCACTTCTACATTATGACAAGCTAAATATGCTAGTTATCCAATAAAATTTGTTATTTATATGCTTAAAAATATATTAGTAGTGTAAGTTTTACATTATAATCAAAGCTAAAATGCTTATTTGCCCAACAAGTTTTTGTTATAAGTATGTCTAAATTATATTATCACATTTTGCATTTGTTTTTTGTATTGTACGATACCATTCATGATACGATATATGAAATGTGATATCGATATGGGGGTTTTTGATACTCGATATTTGTATGATTTAATATATATATATATATATATATATATATATATATATATATATATATATA
>CM025782.1:15720008-15846655 GCA_014636745.2 Centella asiatica
ATGCCAATCTTTTGTCATCTTCCTTGATCGAAAGATATAGCTAACTTGGAACATTCATGAACAACTACTTAAAAAAAGCTTTTAACTTATTTTACCATAGAAAATTAAATAGCTAATGAAATCCAAACCTCGGGAGAAAACATTGCAATGACATTATATACATTCTTAAACATGAAAGTGGAATAAAAGAAATACTAATAACATGAATTTTGAAGTCAAAGTCTCTATCTCCTCACCGAAAGACCTTACACTTGGAGAAAATCTTTTTGCTCCCAAGAAAATATTTTCTGCTCCAAGTTCAGCCAAACAGAGGGCTTTCTTCTTAGTGTCAGTTCTCTTGAATTTACTTAGAGTTGTCTATTCTTCTTAACTTTATTCAATTTGTTTCTGGATGGATTTTTTCACTAAAGTGATTCTTTGTGATAATATTATCACCTACAATATCAGCTGCATTTGCATGCACCCCTAATACAGTTTAATTTCCTGCAGTTGAGCAGCTTAATCTGCGGCTTTGTTTCATTGATTTTAAGAGTGGTAGAAAAGCAATCTTGACTTTTGACTTGTCCTGTTTAAAAAGGTATAACTATAAAAACTTTTGACTTTGATTTTGTTTCTGTTGTTATGTCCATCCTTAGATCATACCTATATGTATTTGAAAGGTTATCCTGGATTTTCTCCTCTTTTCTTCATATTGTTCATCTTTTTCAAGCATACTGAATAGATTTTAACAGTTTATATCATTCACTGCAACTTAACTTAAGAACAATTTGGTGTTTTGACTACCTTTGCGTCTTATTTAACCCCATGATTTCTGATAGTCTTTTTACTCTCAAGAGAGTTATTTACTATCAAAGTATATCTTCACTTGCTAGGAGAGTGAAACCTACTACGACTAGTACCACTGCCTTGTCTGATGCGGAACAAGGGATTAAATTATTAGTTTTAAATTATTTTGTGTTATTAATTGGATTTAAAATCATTGTTGTAATTAATTAGTATTTATTATATAATTATTAGGATTATTCTAGAATACTATCTTGATATTTATTAGTAGTAGAGATATATTATGATTCTAAGAGAGATTTTAGGATTTTACTTGGTCGTTGAGTCGTAGGACTCTATTTAAATGGTTAACTTCTCTTATTTTTATCCAAGAATTGAATTATGAATTAAGTTACTGTGTTTTGTGTGTTGTTGCCCTAGTTATCCTTCTTTAATCCCCTTGTTCTTTCCTCTCACGTATTCCAGAATTCTGTTGGATGTGCAAAATTACATAATTTCTGCATTGTATGGTTGACTTATTATTCTCCATTTGTGGACCATGATATTGTACTTGATATATTTTTTTTAAACCCGGCTGAGGTATGCCTGAGGGTTGTCATGCCTGCTTTCGACTTGGTGCCCCAAAAATTGAGTTGGTTTCATGTCCTGAAATTAAAATATGCTCTACTGCTTTCATATGCTTGTTTGCTTTCTACTCGTGCTATGCTGTCTATCCTTTGAGCTCAAGTTTCACATGGATTGCAGCAGTCTTTTTTCACTTACAAATTTCATACTAGTATTAACATATTTTGTTAAATGCTTTTGTTGTACGTTTTAATAGGGATTGTGGATGCTTTGGTTATGCCATTGGCATGACCTACTTTATGCCATTGGATGCTTTGGTTATGCCAATAACTGTTGAAAAATACGTAATTCCTCCATGTCATGGAAGGCTCTTCGTGAAAAAAATTAACCTTGCCAAATGCAAACTTTATTTCTGATTTGTCAATTTCTTTTTTGATTATTTATCTAGTAACCATCTCATATTGGCCATTCATACATGTACAAATGCAGTCACATGTTGGTTAGGAAATATATTCTCACCTTTAATATGCCATATCTGCTGCTGTTGAACACTTGATTTAAGTATGAAAATTGTTAAACTACATGAAACTTTTGGTTGTGCCTTAAGAGGGCATGATTGAGTTATTATAGTTCTATGCTTGGCTTATATTAGTATCACGGTCTGCTGATCTTGACAGTGCGAAGACTACTGTGTTTGTAATTCTGTCATACTTTAAATGGATGGCTGTGTATAATCATTATCACAGGGCGGTGAGGATAGAAAATCCTTAAAATAGGGTGTGCGTGGCTAATTTGTCATTTAACAGATTCCATAAGTGAATTTTGGGACTGTATATATTCTCCTGCACATTAAACTATAACATATAACTACTTTTCCTGGAATTCATACAGTGGGGTCTATCCTTCGGAGATACTTCCAACTCAGATAGCAGCTCCAGCTGATGAGACACGAGACATCTTGTCTCAGCAATTTTTAGCTGACATCAGAGCGGCTGTTAAGGGTCTTAGAATTGGATTTTTAAGGATTCTACGAATATGTTGGTGCGTTTCTCGGGTCATTGAAGCATCAAGCAGATAAAGGATTGATTGGCCTCATACTGGTGCCTTAAGGCAATGGTAAGAAAAGTGACTAGAATAACGAACGACTAGTAATATGACTACAATTTTCTCTCGAATTTTTCTCAGAGATGGTAAGAGGTCCTGCTGGTGGTAAAGAAATCCTATAATATCCTTGAGATATCTTCTAAACGTAAAGGGTAACTGTGTACGTCCCAAAAGATTTACGAGAGCAGCTCATCCCTTAAAATGATTGCAATATTAAGGAATTTCTATATGATCAATGAAATGTTCTATGATGAACTTTCTGAAGCTGTTACACTCGGGAAAAAGAAAATCTCCAGTATTTTTCTTTTATTCCTAAGTATTGATGAAGCCATGACATAGAAAGTGTTGTGTTTTGTCGTTGAGGTCGTTGTAGATATTTTTTCTAAAATTTTTAATTATCCGCTTGTTTTTTCCCCCCTAAAAAATTGTCTTTTCCTTCAAGATTGTATGAATTTAGTCGATGCTAGTAAATTCATTTTTTCAAGACTCTGCATGCCAGTTGAATTCGGATTACCGGGTGGGTTTTTATTCAGAATCAGAGCTCCGGACTTGGTTGATAATAGGAAAGTCTATGAAATCTGACTTTATGCAGCTACTACCGAGGAACCCATTGAAACATCGCATACTCCTTCAGTTAAAAAAAAAATACATTTGAATTTTTAACGAATATTAATGTTATATATTTGATTGAGAATTATGTGTTTAAACAATAATTTCTTCTAATTAAATTTGTTATATAACTAGCCACTAAATTTGTGCTATGCACGAGTGGTTTTTATTTTATATTTTAAATAAGATTAAAATATTTTATTATGATAATACTTAGAAAAGATTTTTATTTAAATAGCCTTATAAAAAATTGTTTTAAAATAATGCAATTCATTATGATTTCTAAGTAAAATTTAGATAATTTGAGTAGACAAAATATTTTCCACCGAAAACAAAATGATTATGGTAGTTTATAACTACGAATTTCAAGGGAAACAAAATAATACAAGATTTGCTTTATGATAAACCAAGTATTTCGCGTTGACAACGCGATTTGTTTAACATAGAGATAAATAAAATATTGAAAAAAAAGTGAGCAGGTATATTTTAAAAAAGTGTGTAATACTCATAACTACATATCTTCTTTTTGTATGAGGTCTTTTTTTTTAAATTATAGATATATTAATTTGAACACAAGACGTTGCTATATTTTGTATCTCTTTTCTAGTTGATAGAATATCGATTGTATTACTATTGTAGTATTATTATTATATCAATTTAATTATATTGTTAAGAAGGTTCATTTGAAACTTTTGGAATTTTAAAATTTTGCAGGAATAACAAAAATACCTCAATCAGAAATTTACACAACATAGAGTCTAATATATGCAATTGAAGAAAGTAAACTACAAACCCTAAATTTCAAATGAAATAATGCATCAGTGCAATTGAAAATAGTTTCATAAGTCTTTAAATATAATCAAATATTTTACTTGAATTTTTTTGTTAGACTTTGATTAATATTATTCATCTGCCTTTATTACTTATTTACTTGTCAAGATATTTAGATAAATTTTGACAATGTGTATGTACCGTACCCGATAACTTGTATTATATAATTATGACAAAACGTTTGATCAAAATATAATGTATATTTAAAATTTTTATAAATTATATTTAATTTTAAATTTAATAAACAATCATTTAAGGCAAAAAAGATAGAATGTAGTTCCAATGTTTTTTCCCCAAACCAAGTTACGCTTTCGTGTTTTTATCACATCTTGATTTCTATTTGAAATTATTGGAATGAACTCTTGTCCATACTAATTTATTTATACTATTTATATTCTTGAATTCAATCATTAATAAACATAAATTCATTTGAATTAAATGAAAAATAAATATATTTTAAGTAAATTAATAGTTGAGATGGAAAGTATGGATGAGACAAATTTATTTAAATTAAATAAAAATAAATATATTTTAAAATAAATATAATTTAAAATAAATCAAAAGTTGAAATGAAAAGTGTGAATATTATGGATGAAATTAGTATGGAGGGGAACTCATCTCGAAATTGTGGTGTGAACTTTTTATAGTACGATCATAATTAGGGTTGTAATATAATTCAAATAGTCTGTGATTCGCTTGGGTTCAATTTGAAAATTAGTTACCTTGACTCGAGTTCGATACGAAAACGAACCAAATTTGATACGCAATTTAAAGTTTGATAAGTCGAACGAATAAAATTTGAGTATTGAGTTATTTGCTCAAATATACTCGTGAATAATTTAATTACTCTTTTTATACTAAAATATTATATCATATATTAAAATTTTAAGACCAATTTTACCGTAATAATTTATTTAAATATAATATATATTGTAAATTATTTTAGGAATAATGTTTGTAAATAAAATGATTATTAGATATATAAAATGTGTTATAAAGTATGAAAACTTATATAAATATAATTTATATTTAGTAAAATTTATCAAGTATAAATACTAGCAAATAGTTAACTGAGTAATTTGAATATGATTAGCAAATAGTTTATGAGTAATTTGAATAATACTCGTGTTCGAATTGAAATATCAAATATTTATTAATCATAACACAATATAAGACATTGTGATTCAGGCAATCCAATCTTCGGTGTGCAAGTATCATCGCCGGCAGCTTAAATCAACAAAACCGGGATAAGCAAGAAACTGAAATGACGTCGGTTTAGGTGGAAAGAGGAAACCGGAAAGGAATTGCTGACGCCCAGATCGACACATAGACATCATCGGAGCTTCAATTTCACTCATTGAGGAAGAAACAAGAAGCAGCTGCTGCCTAAAATTTAGGGGAAACACACTTTTGTCAACAATATGCAGAAGACGGCTCAGGCGTGGTTCAGCGGAGGACCAAGTAGTAGCACGAACAATGATCTGCAGAAGCAATCGCCTTCTCTCCTTGCAGATTGGAACGCTTACGCCTCTTCCAAAGCTGCAGAAGATCATGATTCTTCAGCCTTAGGGTTCGATATTGAAGCTGCTGTTCGAACTGCCAATGATACTGTTTCCGGTACTTTTAACGTGTATGTCAATTCGTCCCGCTTTAGATTTGATTTCGATACCTATTTTGTTTGCTCGGTAAAGCTATTATACTTTCTAGCTGTCCTATTTAGAGTTCTTTTGGCCGGATCTAGATGGTGAACAGTTTGTTAGAATTGTTGCCACTGTTTTGTGTTTCGATGGTGGTTCGTCCACTAAAGAGGTTATACTTAAGAGTTCTATTCTATCAAGTTGAGAAATCCTAGAACTGAAAATGCAATGGAATTTATTTATCATAATTTTTAGACAACAAAGGTCAAACGTTGTTGGAATACTTATATATTTCCAACGTACCTTTGAAGCCACATCAAATTTGAATTTTAGGATATTTGCATATGTATTAAGAAAAAGAATTCAAATGGAACTCTGTTTTGGTGGAAGAAGGGGAATAGTTGTTATGGTGGAGAAATCAACGTCTGTATCAGTAGATGGTTTTATGATGTATTGGTAATGGCACTGTTTTAGTGAACAGTGTCTATAGAACTGAAGAAAAGAATATCGGGGGAAATGAGTTAAGTTCGGGTGGAAGAAACGGGGAATTGTTGTGCATCCACAATAATGATTTTAAATTGGACAAAGATAATTACAATACGTTCATTTCCCTCCTTTTCTTCTCCTTAGGAACTATTTGCACAGCCCTTTGAGCAATAAATTTTCTGGAAGATCTGGTTTTGAAAATTTTATTTTTATAGCTACCTTCCACTATCTCATATGATGGAAGTTGTTATTTCAGATCGTATGCGTGCATCCTTAAGTAATGTAAGGATCACACAAGATTTTGGGCCTTGATACGAGGTTAATTGCATCAAGTCATGCTTAGAAGTGTGTCTTTAGGAGAATGCCTGTCTAATGCTATAAGCGAAAGTAGTAGTCAATTGAAAGTTACGTATTCAAGAATTATATTCACTAAGATAAGGCTAGTTCTCCCATTCATCAAAATAACAAAGTTATTTAGAATAATAATTCTATATATGCATGTCATGTATGAGTGGAAGATGTGAAGTGCATAAAGATAGACTATGGATCAGATTAGTGTCGGTAAGCCGTAAGCCTCTTATTTTTTTTTCCCATATTCCCTGTGTCTCGCTATATTCGATCTTTCCTAATGGCCTTTCTTCTTTTTCAAAATTCACTAAAGATGAACTCTAAATTGGACAAATTGAAATGAAGGAATATGTTTCAATGATTATCCCATGGTTGGGGTGTATGGAATTAATATTCACTAGCTGTGAAGAAACCATTTGAAACATGCTTAGATTCTTAAAGGTCAGTTTGGACTACATTTTGAGCTTCAACGGAGTGCAAGCTCTGATAAGTTGCAAAAATACTTGGAAGTTTGTTATCAAATGACATGCTCTGAAATTCTTCTCTACGTCTTCTGAAGTTCCAAATATCAAGTAGATACAGAGAAGTTATCTTTACCTCCATATTACGATCTCCTTTTATTTTTGTCTGACGGAATTTGATAGGTGTGTTGTGTTCTGGGAGGAGTGAAAAATAGCTTAAAAATAAAGCTCAAATCTTATTTCTTATCTTTATTCTTTTTTTTTTCCCAAAAAGTTTTATAGTATTTAGTATATTGTCTTTTATATTGATATACATCCATGTTCCATTTTATCATTTTCTATTGTCTAAGTGTCAAAAAAAGATACGACATCAACTGGTCATCTTCCCAAATGCGTAAATTCATGTTCTTCCCAATCAAGAATATGAAAAAAAAGGAAAGGAGGAAGAGAAAGAAATAACAGAGTTTTAATTAACACATTTTTCTCGGATATGTTGCAGGAAAGAGATAATGTGCAACTTTGGATTGTCTATCATATCGTCAAATTTAGGTATTACCATTGATATGGTAATACATGTTGTTTCAAGCAACTCTACTTCTCAATGAGAGAATAAAAGGGAAAAAGTAATATCAACTTGAAAAACCGGACTAAGGAGAAATAAAGAAGAAAAATCTCTTTTTTCAGTTATAAGTGGTGTAGTTCTCTTCCAGTTATTTGAACCTAGGAACTGCTATTGTTCATTATAGATCAATATATAGCCTTTGTATGAATGCTAATCCGTTTTTTAATGGTCATTTCTATATTCTTCCTCAATGCAGAGTTTCAAAAGGAGTGCGAGATATACCAGGGAACTTTCAGTCTGCAACTAGCAACGTCCCTTCAGGAAAATCTTTAATGTACTTTGGCTTGCTCCTTGCTGCTGGAGTGTTTTTCGTTTTCATTGCATTCACAATGTTTCTTCCTGTCATGGTGTTGATGCCTCAAAAATTTGCTATCTGTTTCACAATTGGCTCTGCCCTAATCATTGGTTCATTCTTTGCACTCAAGGGCCCTAAGTATCAGCTTGAACATATGTCATCAAAAGAGGTATTCTAGCTATGTTTTCTTTGGAGGCTGTAGATATTTCTTGTTTTGTGATGTATTATTTCATGTGATATTCCTTTCCCTTACTTTCTTTTTCGTCTTCTTTACCAGAGGCTTCCTTTTACGATGGGATTTGTTGGCTGTATGGTGGGTACTATATATGTTTCCATGGTGCTTCACAGCTATGTTCTTTCTGTGCTATTCTCTGTGTTACAGGTATAATCCATCAACATCTTTATGCTCTTTTTCTTTTCCTGTAGCCTGTCTGTTTCATGCACTCAGTTTGATATCTGACATTGGCCTAGGGGTCAATAGTTGCGTATTCTATTAAAGTGGACCAAGAGAGAATCTTGTATGTGGAGAAAGGATTATTAGTCATGTCTATAGCCTTGTCATACTAATGACTGTTTCTCTTTCTCTTATCCCTCTATCTTTTTTGGTGGATGGGAATAATGTGGATTTGTTAACTGTCAGCTCACATTCTCTGTTCATTCAGTTAATCAGTACACAAAATGCTGTACGCAAAAGATAACTAAAATTTATGGGCTGGCAATATGCATTATGACAGATGAAACTTGGCATTAAAGAAAGCAGTGAAACTATATTTCAGCCAATTATAGTTGAAACGAGTTGGAACCTTGCATTGCTTGTTCTCTTCTCTTATCTGGACAATATTGGATAATGTTAATATCAGCAGCAGAGAGTGTTGCGTTGAAGGCCCTTGATTGAAAATATCAACATCAAGAAAGCCTTTAATCCAAAAAGTTGGGTTGGCAATTGATGAACTCCACATAAAGAAAACCTTTAGCATGTCAGCAAACTCGCTCTAACCTTGGCTTAAGCTTTTGAGATGTTTAAACCATATTCTACTTTCGTCTTTTGATACTTCAAACAACGTAAGCATTCTGCAAACAATATGTGAACCAATACGGTCCTTATAGTGGGGAAGCACCACAACTACTAATTCCATTTCTCCACTGCAATCCCTAGTACATATAGCCCTCGATGAGCCAAGCTCAAATAACAATTGCTGACTGATTATCTTCTAGCATAATATGCTCCTTGAAAAATTAATTGGCCTTATGATTTTATTGACAAAATTTTGGTCAGAAATATTTTCTGCATAAGGATTTTATTTATCTTTTCCAATGTTTTCAACAGAGACTATTTAGAACATCAACTCTGATATACTTTGGATATTTGGTGCTTCTTACTCTTGCCAGGTCCTTGCACTTTCGTATTATGCTATTTCCTACTTCCCTGGAGGATCTACTGGCCTGAAGTTTCTCTCTTCGAGCCTTACCTCATCAATCTTAAGATGTTTTGGAAGGTGATAGAAATCAGCTATGTACTTTTTGCAGTGTATAAAATTTTTATTCTTCATTTTTGCATAGACACCTTATCCTTCAATTTTGTCAAATTAACAGATTTTATATATGTGTATCTACTAGCTCAGATGAGTGGATGACCCAATATCACCCTCTATTGATTTCATTCCCTTCGAATTTATGGAGTTGATCGTTAGTGCGAGAATAATTAATTATACTATTTGTATTCTTCACTCTTCAGTGTTTTTGTTTGCATATCGTATGGAGTGATAAGCATAGACTTATGAAGTTCATTGTTTAGAACAGAATTAAAAGCACAGTGGTGTTGAATAAACTAGAAGCTACTTCTCAAGGGCATGCATTGAATTTCACCGTCATAATTGAGAACTTGCTTCCGCTTGCTTTCCGTTGGGCTCTGCAACAAAACTAATGAGTAATGTCTTCACTTTCAATAAATTTAAGTCTTCTTACGATATTATTTTTTATTATCATTTTCTTTTTGCTAAATAGCAAATTGCATAAAAAAAAAATATAAGTAGGGGCATACCCCCTTAGGTGCAAAGACAGGCCCGAGCATGTAGAAAAGGCATAGGCAAGCCTGAGACATAATAAATTAAATTATTCTAAAGACCATTACCTAACTCCATTTCGATTCTTAAATTTCTGAAATTTGACAAAAGATACAAGCTTGCTTTTTATGATCTGCAAAATGAGCCGAAATTTCTGAAATTTGACAGAAAAAACAAGCTTGCTTTTTATGATCTGCAAAATGAAGCCGATTGGTTGTTGATGCTGGTGCAGGAGCTTGTTGAAATATTCTAGAGTTTCTTTCCTCGAATTATAGTGAATAGTAGTTGTGAAACTTAGCCATAGTATGTGTTTTTCGAGAGAAGGTAGATGTTAGTGAAGAATGTTGTTCACCATCACAGGGCTAAACTGTCCAAACCGGTGATCCGAGGTTTGCCTTGTGATGGCATTGATTTGCACAAAATCAGCCAGCTAATTTGTCTGTCTGTGGCACTGTCCAGTCCAATGACATTGATAATCTGTCCAACCTTGCACCCATGAATTTTAATGGTTGTTTTGGCGAAAAATAACAATGAACATCCAAGTAAATAGGGAAAAAGACATGCCGGTTTTATTGGGCAAAACAAACCCACTTCGGTTAAAATATTCCCAAATTACTCATGGGTATACGTTGGAATCAAATTTGCAAACCTGAAAAAACTACCTTCGCTCGTTCCTTCATACTCATTCTCTCGTCCTTTGTTTTTCTTCTTTTTCTTTGATCTTTGCTCATCAATACCGTCGATCAAGTTACAGATTTCGACGAATACTAGGGCTTGAAGTTGAAAAAATCCATTTCATCACATGCAGTAATCTAGGGCGTAGATAATAATGTAAGTTTAGTGGTCTTCTTTTTTCCTATGATTTTAACATTGATTGCTCAATTGTGTAAGTTCAATGATTTCGACATACACATGCACAACCACACACACAGAGACAAACATGTGTGTGTGTTTATATCTATATCTATATATATATATATTCTTACTAAGATGAGTTGTAATTTGTCGTTTAAGTATAAAATTACATTTATTTGATTTCTAACATTAAGTTTGATGTTTCGATTGTAAGTTTGCACAACCACGGGGGAAGTAAAAAATTTCGCAATGAAAAATTTATGTCCAAAAGAAGCAGAAGGAGAAAACCTTCTGGTATACAAAGTTGGTTAGATAACTTTTTCCCTGCAATCTTTTGTTTTTTTCCCATTAACTAATGTTTTACTTGATTATTTACAATTAGTAAGGTTGTCAGCCATTTAAATGATCCTAGTTTTAAAAATATTGGAATTTGTTTGACTTATTCATTATGATGCATGTTAATCGTAACAATAATTCCCCAAAAATAAGGTTAAAAGCAGAACCTTACTAAAATGAATAAAATTGTTATTATTGTATGGGTTCATTCTTTAACATCTTACTATTATTGTCTTTAGTTTACAAACTTTTTTCATTCTTGAGAATTGAATTTCATAATTAATGTGGCATGTCTGTTGATATCTTTTGTATGACATACTTTGTGGTTAAGTTCCACTTTTTAACTTTTATTTTTACTTTATGAACCCTTTTCATTTGAACGGTGCAATGTCTTTGTCCATTTATTACTATGTGGTTTGACAGTGAACATCGTATCTTGTGAAATTTGTAAAACTTGATTTTTTCTAGTACCGATAACCTTATTAAACTGTTGTCTGTCCTCCATTTTTATTGATAACTTTACTAAATTACTATCAATTTTAATGATAGTTGTAAAGTGTTTTGATTTGTGCTGCTCTTGAGTTGCATATGTATTTACAGTTGATAAACTTAATTTAGTTTTGTTGGATAAGCTTGTCTTCTATCTTACTATGCATGTTCGTTTTCATTATAATCACGATAAGATTGAAAACAGAACCTTACTAAGATGGTTTAAATTGTTATGTACTATACAAGAAAAAAAAGTTGTAAAAAAGATAAAACCACAGTACCGGTCCAATCTATTTGGACTGATTAGTACTTTAGAGAAAAAAGACAGATACCCCTCGACTCAATAAGAAGCATAAGGAAATGCTTAAAGACACACTATTTGAATTAATGCTCGATGTCTTATTGAATAATAAGGTTGTCAAGAAACATACCAAGAGAAACGATATGGACATTGAGAAGATCATACACACTTTTGACACAAAATAAAATTTATTTATCATAAATAAAGAGAAATTATGTTTGAGTGCAGATGACATCAAATTGATCTTTGGCATTAAAGAAGACCAAGAACATATGGAAGTTGGTAAAAGAGCATCAAAATGAGACACTGGTCAATGAGTTATGAAGCGTCTTTTGTATGTGATAGGACCAAACCAATTGTAACATCCTTTGGAGATTCTTTACATAAATTGTGTATGTCCAAGACAATAATTGCTGCCTATTAGGCACAAATACTATGACTAGCAATAATAAGATCATTAGCTGGACAATGTCTTCATGATCTCTTTTCCTTTTTCCTTTTGTTTTCTTTTTTAAAACTTGTACAATATGTGGTTTATGGACTTCATTTATTTCAGAAAACCCCTTTGTATAAATGTAGAGTCTCCTTTCGATGCTCTTTTTCCAATTTTCATATTTTCTTGGTAATCTCTAATGTTAAAGATCAATTTGATATCCTCTGCCATCAAAGATAATTTCTTTTTGTTTATAACAAATTAATTATGTTTTGTGTCAAAGGTGTCTATGATCTTCTTAATGTCCATATCGTTTCTTTTAGTGTGTTTGTTGACAACCTTATTATTCAGTAAGACATCAAGCATTAAGCCAAAGTCATGTCTTCTTATTGAGTTGATGAACATCGTCTTTTTTCCTCTAAAGTACTAATCAATCCAAATAGATTGGACCGCTATTATGATTTTATCTTTTTTGCAACTTCTTTTTTTCTTGCATAGTACATTGCAATTTAAATCATTTTAGTAAGATTATGTTTTCAATATTATCATTGTTAATACATCCCTACTTATATTACTCTTGCTTATAGAGTTATCTTTACTTTTTATAAGAATTGATGATGTAATATAGTTCTTCCTTATATAAGTAAAATGACTTAGAAAATATCCAACTTGTTAGGTGAATACATTCTGCTATAGTTAAGAAAGGATTTTGATCACAAGTGAAAACTCTGCTCAATGAAAAAGGATCTTGAAGTTGCGAAGAAACTTCCAAGGAAAGTCTTGCTTATAGTTGTTTAAGCAAAGACCGATGCAACTAAGATTGTTAGAAAAAAAACCCTACCTTTTGCCCTACTTAGTCAACTTCTAGAAGATTTTTTAAAAAGGACTAGAAGACAAAATAACGGCTATCTATTTAAGCTAAAAAAGGAACAACTGTAAAGGTACAAGTTACTATCAAGACAGTACAACTCCAATGGATCAATTTCAAAATCTCAATTGATAGATTTTTGGAGTAGTATAAATAGGAGTTATAAATTTCATTTATGACAACTAAACAACCAAGAAATTGCTCTGACAATTTAATATCTTAAGAGTTCAGCAAGACACGAATTTTCACCTGAACAAGTGCTATCTAATCTGCTCAACAAGGAACTTGTTAGAGCAAAATAAGCTCAAGTGTTTGGGGGTGGGGGGGGGGGGGGGGGGGGGGGGGGGGGGATGAATACAAACACTTAAAACTTTTTCGCTCTGTTGAACTTCGATAGCTCCTTCCAGAAATAGCAAGATAACAGAAAAACAGTGAAATAACAACACTCAGATTCAAGTTAAAATAGTTGTATTATAACTTGGTGTTTTTCTGGAAATTTGTAATATCACAAATGTGAATTACAGCTACAATTTCTGTGAATAAAATTCACAGCTTCTCACACTCACTAGCTACAAAGATTTCTCTCTGACAATAAATCCCTCAAGAAATATTACAGAGCTTCCTAGTGTTTGTGTGCTTCTATTTTTCTCTTTTCTCATCAATGAAAACTCCTTCTTTATATATGTAGATCAGTGGTTGAAAATCATGTGCTTGAGACGTGCTGCCTTTTTCAACTTAACCGCAAGTATGTCACATCACTGCCTAATGTGTTAGACTGATGCATGCTTTATTGCTTCTTTTTCTTCCCCTGATCTGTATGAATTTAATGCGCAAGAGTTCTCATTGGATGGATACAGACTTCAAGAAATATCTTTCCAGTTGATATCTCTTGCTTCTGTTCAAGTTACATTGATTTTCGTGTATATGCTGATGACGGATGTATGCTGTCATAACGATCCACTGATGGTCAACCCTTATGGATCTTGATCAGTGCTTCTAGACCCCCTGATGCATATTGACTGGATCAGGGCTTCGTTCTTCACTTGAGATTTACTCAGTGCTTCTTGATCCTGATGGTTATGACTGACTGCATACATTCATGGCTTCCACTGATGTCATGTTTGACCAATCCCCCCGACAGGTTACCCTGATGAATTGGCCTGACACTGACATATCTTGAAGTGTCCCCCTGATGGGTTGGTCTGCCTTCGTCATCCCCTGATAGGTTCCCCTGACTGGTTCCCCTGACGAGCTCCCCCTGACGGGTTCCCCCTGACTGGTTTCCCTAACGAGCTCCCCCTGACGGGTTCACCTGATGAGCTCCCTCTGACGGGTTCACCCTGATGGGTTCCCCTGATGGTATGAAATCAACGTAACTCTTTTTTTTTAGAATATCTGATGTGCATAATACTTTGACTGTTTAAGTAACATCAGACATTCTTCTCCACGAAGCCAAGCCCTTCAAATGTTCCATTTTCTGACTTGTCTTGTGAAGAACTAAATCATCCATTGATGGATATTATTATCATCAGCGGATGCAAAACTTGTGCTTATCTCAAGGTTTATACAACACCTCAAAGATAAAATTGAAGATATTTTATCTACTATTAGTTTGTGTGACTCAATCTGGTCTTAGTGACCTATTGTATTTTTGGACTAATTGACCTGCTGTATTTTGTTCCGTGTGAACTTTCTTAGTGAGTGTCTTCTCAAGTAAAGAGAAGAAGAGTGGAGTAGGCTTAAACCGAATCACTATAAAAATATTCTTCTGCTTACTTTACTTTATTGTTTATTTTTTACATTGCTCAACAAAACATGTAATGTTCGATTCCATCATAAACATCAAATGTAACAAAACAACATCTCTAATACATAAAACAGGTCATGAGTGTGCTCAACAAACCCATAATAAGCAAAAGATACTCTGTGTTTTGTCATGCCAGAAGACCACGACCGACACTTTACTAATGTCATTGGCCGTTACTACTTAATATTATTTTCTTGAGGGGTTTTGTTATTATGGTCTCATCTTGTTTAAGCGCGCATGCAAATATATATATAATACGCTCTATATTAAACATACATCATATGTATAAATATATATAATTATATATATAGTATAAGCATGCATATATAGAATACTTTATTCTACTCGGATGATTATGGACTTTATTCTAGTTTGGTTCACTTGAGCCATCAAGTGAACCAAAAGGTCAAACCTAGGGTGCAATAATAAAATTAAATTTGAATATAACTATTACATTCTAACAAATCTAACTAATCCTATTACAATCTATTTTCTAAATAGAAACCTTGATCAGCAGTCAAGGGGAAGTACTTAGGATGGAGATAGAATTTTACATTAGAATAAATTAGAGAGACGAGGTGTGCAAACCCCATTTATAAAAAACTCATTCATTCATGCATCCACTAAAATTAAAATCCAATCACATTGGTCTTAAGTCCATAACCATCCGTTGATTAATATACATAGCTATTTCGTATATTAAACAATATAAATATACATCACATGCATAAATATATTAAACTAAATACATCACATGAATTTAAATATTGCGTATATAGAAATCATATTTAATGGACAAATTTTATTTGCATAAAATAAATAATTCCAATTTGAAATAAACACTTTATTTCAATTTTTAAACACTTTAAATTTTGGAATTAAATCTTATTTGAAATTTTAATCACATTAAAATTCCAACTATTATTTAATTAATCATTATTCTAATGATAAATACTCAAAACCATAATCATTATATATATATATATATATATATATATATATATATATACAAGAGTCCGAGCGACTAGGAACAAGTAGAAAGAGATACGAACGGAGACCCAGCGGTTGTCCTACTTCGAACCTGATGAACAACTCAGGTCCCGCAAGGTGGGAACGCTTAGATCCAGGTACAACGAATACGTTTGCACCCAGGCCTGGCGCCAGTCTTCTTCATCTGGCCGCATTGCATCAATATGGATCAAATAATCCATTGGGTGTACATTCAGAGATGGATAAAATTTCTTTTTACCCTTATTTTTATGTAAAGGATCTAGTAGGTTGGCTAGCTTCTGCTATCTTTTGTTCCATTTATATATATATATATATAAACAACTTCATGTGGGGCCCACGTGAGAAGAAAAGAAAAAAATAAAAATTGCTACTTCAAGCTATTTGTTTAAACCAACTTCATGCTTATTTTTTACATTGCTTATTTCCTTTATCCATGTTTTGTTCAGTTTTTGCTAAACTCATTTAGCAAACACTTATTGACATTGCTACTTCAAGCTATTTGTTTAAAAGATAAAAGGTTTTTTGCTATAAATTCTGCCGTTAACTCTTTTCAAAATATAAGAAAGTTTTTTTTTTGATAAGTAAGAAGTGTTTTAAACTACAAATTTTATAAGTAAGGTTTAAATTTTGAAAAACACTATTCAATTCCCTTCTAGTATTTTTTTCTTTTGGGACCTAACAATTATGATTATAATAAGAATGAACATGTATAGTAAGGACAAAGAAAAAATTAACCAACAAAACAACCAAACTAACTTTATCAATTGTAAATACATATGTAACTCAAGAGGAGCACAAATAGCACACGCAATTCAACCGTAGATAGTCAAGTGAAATCCAATATCAAAACACTTTACAACTATCATCAAAATTGACTGCAGTTTAATAATGTTATCAGTAAAAATAGGATAACGAGCAATTTAATAAAGTTATCAGTTCTGAAAAAAATCAAGTTATACAAATTTCACAAGATACAATGTTACTATCAAACCACATAGCAATAACTGTGCAAAGACATCTACATCGTTCAAATGAAAAAAGTTTGTAAAATTAAGACAAGAAAAATAAAACTGAACCACAAAGTATATCTTGCAAAAGATATCGACATAGATGCTACACTGATTATAAAATTCAATTCTCAAGAATGAAAAAAGTTTGTAAACTAAAGACAGTAATAGTAAGGTGTTAAATAATGAAATTAAACAATAATAACAATTTAATTCATTTTTGTAAGATTCTATTTTTAACCTTGTTTTGGGGAATTATTGTTACGATTAACATGCATCATAACGTATATGCCAAACAAATTTCAACATTACTAATTATAAAAAATCAAGTAAAACATTAGTTAATGAGAAAAAAAACAGAAGGTGTTAAGAGTTCTCTAAAAAACTTTGCAAAACAGAAGGTTTTTCTTCTTGGGCATGACTTTTTCATTGCAAGATATTTTATTCTCGTCATGGTTGTGCAAACTTGCAATCGAAATATCAAACGAATGTAATTTTATACTTAAACGACAAATTACAACTCATCTTAGTAAGAATATATATATATATATATATATGTATGTCGAAATCATTGAAACGAAGAACACAATTGAACACTCAGTGTTAAAATCATGAAAAAGAAGAAGACTATTGAACTTACATTCTTATTTAAGCCCTAAATTAGTACATGTGATGAAATCAATTTCTTTAACTTCGAGTCCTAATATTTGTCGAAATCTATAAAAAACTTGATTGATTGAAGTTGTAATTGTTAATTCGAGCAAGATTAGGACGGTGTCGATGAGCAAAGATCAAAGAAGAACAAAGGATCAGAGAATGAGTATGAAGGATCAATCAGACATGAAGGAAAGCGCGAAGGTGATTTTTTTTCAGATTCACCAAAATTCATTTAGTTGGACGTGATCCATAATCAAGATGGTAGAATTCTCTCTTTTTTGTCCAGAGGGTTTCAACTAATGTTACAAAAGACAAATGTTTGGTAATAATATGGAATAGTAATAATGTTACAAAAGACAAATGTTTCAATTCAATATCGTTTTACCAAACAGATGCTGAAGCTGTTAGTGCAGAAAATTATAGACAACGAAGCGGAAGCATAAAAATAGCAATTTAAAATTTTTCTGCAATCCCAGGAATCACCTTATACAATATTATTAATTGAGGAAGGATTAAAATCATACCGTTGTAAATTCGACGACGTTGATGTAGAATCTTTACGCACGAATTAACACCGCAATTTTCATCCTTCACGCTCCAATCGATCACCTTAATCCGTCTTGCAATTTATTCCACGTTCTTGATTGTTCCACCGGATCCAACGTTTACTACTCAAGTGTGTAGTACTCTAAAGGTGATCCACCAGAGAATTTTGATCATGAAGAATATTGGATTTCTCTCACAATATTTTGGTGACAAATATTATGGAGGCTACCAATTATTATTTCCAGTTGGGGTTTAATCTATTATAAGTTTCCTTATATAGACAACCCCTAAACTAATTCCTAAACCATTTAGGAATTGGTTATTTATTAAATAATAATAAAACTCCATTATCTAATTCCTAAACCATTTAGAAATTGGATTCTTTATTATTAAATAATAACACCACTTTCTAATCTAATTCCTAGACTACTTAGGAATTGGATTATTTATTAAATAATAATAATATAAGAATAATTCTTCTTTATTTATAATTAGTATTTCTAAAATACTAAATTATAAATATTAAGCCATTTAATTTGTTCCACCATGGTATAAATTAAATTACTTAATTATTATTATTTCCCAATATCTTCATAATTTATTATTTCCCTTTTATGGTGTGACTCTTTAGGTTCAATATTAAGTCGGTTGTAGAAATAAATTAAATTAGAACTATTCTAATTTTATTTATACGAATTAAACACTTTAATTCATTAAATATAATTAATTATATTAATTATACTTATTCTACATCATGAGGGATACCTCTCAGCATATCATGACTATCCAGATAATATGAAATCAACGTTTAATCACAAAGAACCTATTCAGTGAATAGTTACCATACAATTCAATCCTTCTACCACACAATGTCCCGATTAAATATAAGACATGGAATTACTGTCAAGTCTTATTTTATTTAATCATATGCATTCCGATTCATAGATTCACAACTCAATATAATGTCAATTAGAAACACATTCTAATTATCATTTCACTCTGGTCAGAGATTCCCGAGTTGTCACTAATGGAATTGCATAAGATATTCTCTCCCTTTACTGGAAGCGGTAGATCCTTTGTTGATCATTCACTTATCTCCATGTACACTTTATTATACCTGAACATACACTTATATACACTGCTTGAGTTAAGATATATGACAAAGTATAATTTAGTGTACACAAGATAACCGTAACGATCTCAAGTCTAAGGATCACTTGTACAACTATCACTAGATGAACTCTTATTGACAAGCAGGTAAAACTCCATTAGGTGTTCATTTAAGCGAGTCACGTTCAGTGAACTTATTCTCTAATAAGCACCTACATACTTGCTTTAATGTCGTCACACAAATGATTATGAGATCAATCATCCTCTTGTTAAGAACAAGCATAGTATGTACTAATCTTTCCGGATTCACTCTAACACCCTTATTAGTGATCCTACGATTAGGAATATTTTTAGTTTCGAGTTAACATATTTTAGATCTCATTAACATGATCTCATCATGATCCTAAAATATAACTCTAAATTATGGGTTAATATATTTAACAACTTAAACATATAAATAAACGTCTTTAAATAAATAATTATTTTATTAATAAATGAATAAGATTACAAAATAAATGCTCCATCACGTCTAACGTGATTGACTTGAGGGCATATTACTTTCAGAAGCAAGATAATTTAACAAACAGATATTTCCATTCAGCTGCAATTGTAAATGACAGTCATAACAGTCAACCATTCAAATCTTACCAAACACCACCTTATGGAAGGAAATGAAACATCCCGGTTACAGCCTAACTGCTCCCGACGAAAATGTGCTTCACTCGGAACAATATACGCATCAAATCTATTAAAGAACATGGTAAAATATCAAACAGGATGAAGCATATACCACTCTACCAAAGACAAGTCGGTTGCAACAATGCAAGTGTCCGACAATGGAGAAACGAACTTTTTGTAAAATTATTCACCATGAAAAGGAGGACTAATTTCTGTCTTCCGCCTCTTGTCTTGTGAATCCTAACAACATTCACATGATTCTCACCAACAAATGTAACACTTATTTCTCACATAATACGAAGGGCGAAATATAACAAGGACAATGAAGAATCTGCTATATTCTCATATCTACTAATTCCTTGATTTCGCCCCTGCTACATATTTAAGTCTCCATCCAGAAAGAAGCCATAAACCATATCCTATCAGAAAAGTACATCCAGCCATGACTCGCGTTGACATAACTCATCATACCAAATTTTTGCAGTACTTCAAATTCAAACTATATCCCCATTGTCACTTGTGCCATGGTTGCTACTCTCTGCAGTAGCATCCGTATCTTTCTTATTGCCTCGCCCAAGGAAATTTCTGCCGCCGCGTCTAGATTTCGTGCCGCCTCCATCTTGATTTGGTGTAATGAGACCGTTTTGAATTGCTTCCAAGTACAACACTTTTACCAAGTTTCTAAAGCGCCGCCGGAATGTCGGCATCCTTGACATGTGACCAACAATACCCTGCAGTCTGCCATAAAACAATCATGTCTGACGAAGTCTATCATTAACAGAATTGGATGATGTATTTTTAATCTTACAGCAACTTCTCGACCAGCCAATGTGCTAGGGAAATGATTTTCGTGCAGTTTGCATAAGTTATTACACTTCCCTTACGGCTTGTGTTACCATATTAATGTCAGGCTATTATGTTACTATTAATTTTTCAAGTTAACATTGCATATGGTAACATTAAAACAAATGGTAACGTGAATTTAATGTGAAGAGTTAAAACATGCACGCACTGGTTGGGAATTATTTTCCTAAGAGATCACTTGCAGAGAATTGCCCCCTCATCTTATGTAATAGAATAGTATGAAAGCCATGCCACTTTTAACTTCTAATATATGAGACGCAATAATATTCTTTAAATCAGCAGTGCAACAAAACTGAAGTGTACAATAGTTTAGCATTTGCAAGTCCTTTCTAATGCCTAACTAGGTGTTTCCTACAAAATTTTAAGATACCGACACTAAGATTTACCTCCGAACTATAGCTTGCAACTGTGCTTTTCTGACACTATCTGCAGATGGAAATCCAGAGTCATCCCAGTCCTCCAATTTTTCATTCTTGCAACACATGATCACCTTCCGCAGACAGATTTCTTCATTTGGTTCTAACTTCAGTCCCTTAATTTGGTCCTTGATGATCAACAACGGCCCAACAAACCACTCAAACACTTTATCCTTCGGCCAGTTAGATGTTGTCAGTTGGATCTCATCTGCTGAAAAATTGATCAATATCAGAAGAAAGAACCATAACAAAGATAAGAAACATGTGGACAAAAAACAAAGTTCAGAAAGACGTACAAATCATCAAACCACGAGAGTCTAGCTTCGCTGAACCAAGCAAACACTGTAAAATTGTCCACGCAGGTAATCTGATGCCCAACTTTTTACAATTTCCCTTCGCTAGGCATTCGTTGATATCTTTGACTTCTATCAGATTGTCACGAAGTAATATCCTACCATTTACTTCGCAGGACTTGAATAACCAGTCCCATACCTGCCATATTCTACTATAAACATATTTTTCGCAAAACAAACATGGTTATCTTCGCTAACTCAATTTTAAGTGTTGAAATTGATGACAAAAATCAAATTTTTATGGAAATCAAAATTTTTTTTTCAATTCCAGTTCCAAATGTTGGGAGTTGAATTTTGCACGAATTAACTTATATGTAAGGAAATTATTTACCTGCACAGGTGTATACCGTTGAATAGCCTGCTTCAGTGTTATCGATCGTTCTGAAACTAGCTTTGTACTGCGTGAGCCTTCCCTCACATTTTTCTGATCAGTTTCATTGTCGTCATAGGATTTACTTCTCTCAAGGCTATTTGGATGATTCATGTTTCGACGATATTTAGGCCTAGCTGCCAGAAGGATTTCTTGAATCAAAATCATTGATGATGTTAAAGGCTCTTTTTGAATTTATACCGAAAGGAAATGGAAATCAACAAATGTTACTTCTTTGGCAAAGAATTTGAAACTACATATACTACCTTGGAAAGCAAGATCCTTCCCTGAAATAAAGCACGTCATTTGTATATTCATCAAACAAAGAAACTACTGCAATAATGAACGCGAGTCCCAACCGAAGTGAGTCTTCCTGACGATAAGTGAATAGAATGTAAAGCTAAATCTCTCAACCAAAGCATTGCAAACTTTTGCAGGCCTCTCCTGCAAGTGAAAGCTATAAGCTATTGAATAAGAAAACACTCTGCTAGACACACCTGGTGAACGATAACTCCACTGTAGAGACCAAGAAAGAAGCTGGAGAAGAAAGCAGCAAGTACTGCTCCTACAACAGCTAAAGGCCACAAGATGATAGCTAAACCCGCAAATGGAACACATACAGTCTCCAGGAATGGCCCTTCTCTTCCAATCAGGTCTTCGGATAGCCTTTTCCATCCTCTGAACAACATGTATGGGCTTTTCCAAAGAGCAATAGCCGTAATTATTGGCACATCCATTGGCACGGCCAGAAGTGCAACAAACAAACATTTCGGGAGCTTCAACAAGCTGCCACAGAGAACGAAATTGAGGAAAGTTTCAAATGTTGAAGTATTCAACAAATATGACTGATGGCTAATATCTTACTTTATGTCAATAGGCTTCTCATCTGCAGGTATGTCCTCTCTTAATTGATCCATGAAGGAGAAATACGAATGGAAACAAAAGTCAGTGAAATCTCGTACCACAGTGCAGCTTCCCTCGATTGTGGCATACGTACCATCCTGATAATTGTGGACAGAGAAGTAGTTCATAGGACAGACTTTAGTTCAGTAGTTGACACTAAGGTAGATATTGCAATAGGTATAACATGATCTGTTGGATTCATAAAGCCGTTCTAATTTTCTTCGTACACGTTGCTCTTAAAGGATGTCTACTACTGTTCTATACTATTGAGACTCGATATGAATAACATGACGTAAAGGCCTTCTAATTTGGGACCAGCGACCATGAACATTAGACAAGGGTTTGGGACCAAAACTTTATTGACTGTTTAATGGCAGTTTCCTTGTAGTGCATTAACACCAGAATGTTAGTAAATGACATACAATTTGGAAAACGGGGAGGAAATATCTGTCTGTTTCATGGAATATTGTGTATCTTAATTCTTTTTAAGGAGCTAACAGATTTATTAAGAATTTCAGGGCTAGCTCGAAGCTTTTTAGGCCAAGTCTCAGTCCATAGAGTATATAAGCATGAGGCCATATCAACTATGAGCATCGTAGTCTAATGCAGCACAGGGATAATGGCCATTTTCCAACACAAGTAACAACCAAGGCGAAAAATAAGTTAAAAGCTTAAAGCTAGCTAGACTGCGATAGTCAACATAATTTGAAAGCTAAAAAAGAGCTAGAGCAGTAACTGAGGGACTGACTCACAAGAAAGCAATGTAGCAATTTGTCTGCGATGTTTCCTCCATTAATAGACTCGAAAGTTGCAAGCAAGGGAGCAAAGAATCCATAGCCAATCCCACCGAGGATGCTTGCGGCAATCACAATGACTGGCCAAAGGATTAGAGGTAGTGGCAGGCAAACTAGCAACATAATCTTTAAAACCCATCCAAGCCTTTTGGTTCTATAAAGGAGAAATAGGAACAGACATCATTAACTAACACACGCGCGCGCGCGCACACACACATTCAACTAACAACCCATATACTCCCTCCTTCATAAATATGAGATGCATTTTTGACTTTTTGAAGTGAATTTGTGAAATCCTAAAAAAGGAAATTGATAACGTTGTACTTGATTTTATCCAACAAGAACCATTGTGTCATAGGTTAATTGAATTAATTATATTTATTGATTCCATAACACAAATACACTCATATCCAATTTTAATTTCAGAATTTCGTGAATTGGCTACCAAAAATCAAAATGTATGTCTAATTTTTGGCGCTGGGTTACATGTTATTAGCCATGGATGTGTGCAAAGGGTTGGAAGAAAGAAAGGCATACTTTGCAACACAAAAGTAAGTCCATATGTAATGTGCAGGCCAAAGCCCAATCACCAGGGCTGAGTTTCCAACAATAATAATTCCTCCTGCAATAGGACATATGATTGCCCCTTCCAGAACCAAATAATCTAGTATTAGATTCACATATACATAATATATCTTTTTACACATCTTATTATGTTATGTATATCACTACTCGACTAGTTCATACTCATGATAGATGCAGCATATTTATACAAGCCATTAAATCTTAATTAAACATTAAGCTTTTATGTTGTGCATGTATTAGAACCATTCTATCTTCTCTTAGTATACAGTTGTACTCGCTCCGATTTTATGTGTGTTTTTTTGACTTTTTGGCATGTAGGTTTAAGTAAATTTTTTTATATGTTAAATATTTTATTTAAAATTTTAAAAAGAATTTTTTTAAAATAAGAATTAATATGAATATAATTTTTAACTAAAATAAAATATTTAACATATAAAAAAGTTCACTTAAACTTATGTGCAAAAAATTCAAAAGACACGTATAAAAACAGAGAGAGTAATCATAACTTTTGCATCCGAAATTTGATTTGACCAAAAAAAGGCATGGACTTTTTGGCTTCTAAAATTTCCAAATATCAATAAAACTAATGTTAAAGGTCAGTTACTTTTGATTTTAAAAAGCCGTCCATTACACAAGAGTTGTGGTGAATAATTGTCAGTTACATTACATTATAACGTGCACTATCAGATCGAAAATTGATATTCCCAAAAAAAAGGTTCCATTTCATTTTAGTTATGCTAAGTTATAAAATCCTAAAATTCAATGGTAACAAAAGTTTAATGTACTAGATTCTGATATAATAAAGAAGTTCACTTTATAACTTCAATGTACTTTATAACGATAATCACGACCAAAATAAATCAAGAATCGTTAACTTTCACAAAAGTATTAGATATTTAGATAACTTTTTTTAGATGAAACTCCGTTTTTTTCTTTTCTGTAATTTTTTGAAATGTAACTCTTTTTTTGAGATTGAAGGAGTACTCACGTCAACTGAAATATATACACAGACATTCTTCTTTCCAATCTTTCTCTCTTACCATCTTTCGTGCATATATGAGATTATTATTCTGTGCTATCACAGAATAATTATTTAGGAAGCTCAAATTTATATCTGGAGGTATACTGTCAGTAACACTTAACAGACTCTTTTTTTTGGTTACATATTTAAAGAAAGTTATCATCAACCCGTCGAACATATATACTCACGTTGCATATCACACTGTTCCAAACAATATTATATACTGGTACCATAAATAAATAAATAAACACCATACATACATATATATATATATATATATATATATATATTACACACATACACACATAATAATATACATACACACACAGAGTAATTAAATTGACAGATAAATAATATATTTGTGGTGTAGACGACATACCTTTGAATATAGCAAGGAGGAAGATAAGGAAGAAAAAAGGAAGAAAGGAGAGAAAGCTCCAAAGGGTCTTTAAAAACCCAACTGGGACATCCATTTTTCCTACTTCTTTATAATTAATTGCACCACCACCACCAACGGCTGCTAGCCTACCTCTTGGCAGAATAACTTTAAACTTTTCCCCAAAAAAAAAGTTTCAAATATATATATATATATATATTTTGATAGAAGGACTAGTTAATGAACTCGTCGTCCTATGTATTTTTGAAAATCTATATATACATATCTGGCTTCGCTTGGCTGTCGGGCAAATGGGTAATTACGATATATATACGAAGAAGAAGAAGAAGAAGAAGAAGAAGAAGAAGGAGCTAAATACTACCACACAAACACTAAAGTATAAGTAAATTAAATTAAAAGGATTGGCATTATTTTGGGAGTAAATTTTGACATTCTCCCGTGAAAAGAGTAAAAGGGAAATAAATGTAGAATGGAAGGTGATATTCTAAGTAAAAATATCTTACCAAAGTAATTATACATCTATTGATATTTATCTAACATATATAACAATAATTAAACTTGTTAGTACTACTGTTTTCGTTCTATAAAACGTGTTGGCTACTTTTGAACATATTTATTTTATTATATAATATATTATTTTTCAAAATTTTAAAAATTATCTTATTTTATCATTCATTAAACTTACAAGAAAATTGATTCAAAAAAATTTACATTTCTGAAACAAAATATCAACCAAAATCCAAATATAACTCTCTAAAAGAGCGAGGGGTATCATAACTTGACTTTTACAATGTTGTTTTGGAAACAAAGTAATGGAGAGATGAAGGGAATGGGCAGATAGATGATAACGTGGCGGAAAGATGAGGGACACGTGTTAATGTTAGGTTTGTTTAATGTGATCTTCCCGCGTAAAGAGGTACGTGGGTGTGTGATAGACTAGTACGGCGGTGTAAAGACGCGAGTGAGCTACACCTGTCTTTCGCTCTTTCCTTGCTTTTATATCCATGCATCATCACCTTCCTCCTTTTTCTCTCCTACTACCTAAAGCACCTTATTCTGCCCTTTCTTTGAAAAAGGAGGAGGAAACATTACATTTCAAAAAATAAATCCATGTTAGCGTGATTGTTTAACTAACTGATCACCTCGATGCTGAATCGATTCAAATGGTTAAACTAATTGAATTTTAATATTTTTTTATTATTCGTTAAGTTATTTAGCCGAACCAGCTCGATGTCGACTGAATTCGCATTGTTCAAGGAATCGAGCTTCAATATTTTTTATTATTGATACTATCCATCACTTCACTTGGTTATGCTTGATTATTCTGAGATACCACCCGGCATCCCGTCTAAAGACCAGATGCTTATTATATTTTACTCTTACCTTAACCAACCTTTATATTATTATTTTTCCTCTCTTAATAATATTAGGATAACAATTTAACTCGTATCTTACACAAAATTGTCTTTTTAATCTGACGGACAGAGATTTTAACAGTGAGCAGGGAATCAGACATTGATGAAAAAAACAGGATAAAAAATGACAGAGATAGGACGGGGAAGGGAACTACGCTCCCCCCTTCGTACTCGCTCTGCCTTCGCGCTGAATTTTCTCGTTTAACAACACGCCCGATAGTTAACCGAAACTCCAACAAATCAATGTCCTTCTAACCGTCGATTGGTCGTTCAACAAATCTCATGATTACGGGAGAGAAAGGAACATACTCTCACCATGGGTTCTTGTTGCATGACTTCTTCTTGTCTGTCAAAAGATTTATTGTCAACGAAGTGAAAGAAAAATGTATGAATGTGACTGATTTCGCCAAGATTATGAATTATCTAACTGGAAGTAAAAGTATGCTAAAGGTGGAAAAGAAGATTAAATATAAATGTAAACTGAAATCAAGAGATGACAAAAAAACAATGGCAAATTAGATAGGATAACCAAGATTATTGATTATCGATACTCCATAAGAATGAGAAATTTCTAGTGATGGAGATGGGACAGAAAGCGCAAAACTCGCCCACATTGCCTTGTTACCATCCTAGGTAATGTTTGTTCATTTGAATTTGTCTAAACATTAATAAATTTAAATTAGTAATAATCATTCCCAACTAAAAATTGCACATCTGAACTTATAAATGAAAGTTTATGGATCTCAGATGTTAGGTTGAAATCCCTTGTTCGTTGGATTAAAATCGTAAGTTTATAATCATTGTCTATTGAACTAAAATTTGTAGTTCTGTATTGACTCTGCTAATGAATTCAATCTGAATGTAAAGAAGAAGAGCAGAGTAAAAATTACGAACTACTATAAACTCATGTGTCTCATGTCTGTTTACTTTCCACATTTATCTTATATTGTCCCTATTATCTCTATTCTGCATACCGATTGTTTTATTCACTGTGTTTACCTAAGTTCTTAGTTGTTTTCTTAAATAAATTAAAAAATGGCTGCAAAAAAAAAAAAATTGGAAAATTATATTCACCAATCTTTAGTAGTTTTTTTATACATTTAGGAATTAACAAAAAGAAGTAGAATAAGAAGAAAAAACACAGAGATTCCAAAAATATTATTTTATTAATTCATGTTTCTAACAATGACAATTATGAGGAATATGGATCGCACACTATGTAATCTCTTTCCAAACTCTAAATAACTTAATAATATTCACTCCTCTAATGGAAAACCCTCATTAGAAACCTAAGCATACAAAACATATATTTATAGCAGCAGTCAACAAACAGAACAAGTGTTAATAGAAAAATGAAACAAAATCTCAGTTAGACTCTGATATATGTCACGACGCTCCTATGCAAATCCAAAAACGATATTGAACTACAAGCCAATCCAACATAATTGAATAATAAAATAATACTCCCTAGCTGTAATGGATGAATCAGTTTCATTAGGGTGATCTCCAAAAAAAAAAAAAATAAGTATTCCCTTCGTTCAAGTCATTTACAATTTTTGAATTTGCGCATTATCAAGGTAAAAATGAGGTTTTTAGCAAATAGTATGTGTTTATGCTAAAATCTTAGTATGAAAATAAGAATATTATATTTGGTTATAATATATCAAAAAATTATAATAATTTAATATTATCATTATCATGTTTGAATGCACCAAAACAATGTATAGATTTGATTGTTATTTAGTTTGTAAATAAGTTCATTTCAATCAATTTAATTTGTAAAAAATTATTATTAATTAATAAATTAGTATAAATAGATTGATTGACAGAAATATAAATATAGATAATCCGTAAATGTACCTACTCTTGATCTGTCCAATTTGTGATGAAAGAATAAATAAATAGATTAATGTAGACATGATAGGCCCAATTTGTATAATTAGATAGATTAATATTAACAAATAAAATTAAAGAATTTTCTTAAATGAGTTCTCTTGTTGTGAATTAGTTGATTAGTATATATATTTTAAAATTCATCTTTCTTTTTATATAAAAAGAGAAATCAAGATCTTATCCTAAAAATTTTGTATTTTCATTTGATTCGATTTAACATCGTTTATCTTTTCTACAATTTAAATTTAATTTGTAACAAATTACAATTATTATATACGGAGTAATAAACTAATCAATTTGGAATTGTTAATGTTACAATTCTTACTATAATTAAATTTAATTAAAACATGTACTATATATATCAAGAAGAGAAACTATGTATAAGAAAATCTCACTAAGCACAGATTAAAATTACTTACAAAAAGTTCAAAAGAAGAATATTGAACAAAAAATAACTAAAATAATGAGCCAAACAGTATTACTATTTACTGTTATTAACTCTTTTTTTAATAAAATAATTTTGTTATTACTAATTTGAAAAAAAAATCATGATGAAATTAAGCTTATAATAATAATTATTGATTGACAACTAACACTAATCTAAATTAATATTGAAAATTACTAATAAATAATCATAATGAATTCTTACCAAAATTATCAAGTGGTTATCTAACGATTTAATTTTTAAAACAATTTTATAAAAAATTATAACTATAAACAATAAAACTCATATTGTCAGCTTGAATAAATATCACAAATGAATAAGTCATCTAAAATAGGGAAATACTGCAAATAAATTGGGATGGAAGGTGTACAAGTTTTCAACGTGTACAAACTAAATATGCGAGCCTATTCGAAATTTACCAAATAAACTAACTCTCGTTAACAATTCCTACGGTCAACATTTCAAACCATTTTATTCTTATTTTTCTCAGCAAAAGTCTTCCAGAATTGAAATAGATCAGCGAAAAGTGAACTATTTAAGGGTTCAATTATTTAATTGTAGAATATAAATTACATTTACGATTATATAATGTATTAAAGTATTTAATCCATCACATTTGCAAAATTCTAAAATTTTAACAATGATATCGATAAGTAGAATTTTATACTCCATCCGTTTCACAAAAAAGAGAAACATTTATATTTTTGACAAATATTAATTTTGTATTTTTAACTGACAATTTAATGTATAAATAATAAGTTTTTCTTATGAGATTTGTTATGAAAATTCAATTAAAGATAAGATTAAAAGAATGTAGTGACAAAATGTTAAAAATATAGTATTATAATAAGAAAATTATGCCAATATTACTATTTTTGTAGACTAAAACTAATTCTCAAATGTTTTTTTTTAACGGAGAAAATAATATCAAACCAATTTTTTTTTGGTAATAATGACAAAAGTATTACTCTGTTAGAATATTTATACAGTTTAGAATCATTATATAGTTTACTAGTTTATTATATTGGGAAAATCCATTATTTAATTCTTAACTGATTCCAATTTATTATTTAATCTTTAAACTAATTTTAATTAATATTTAGTCCTTAACTAATTTTATTAATAATTTTAGGACTTTGTAAACTTTGGTTGATTATATTTTACTTGATTGTTAACTATTTTCTAAATCTATTATTTTGCTTAAATATATTTATCATGTAAATATTTACGTACCATGATTACTAATGAAATTGCACATGTAAATGGTGTAAATATTTTATTTTGGAGTTAATATTATATGTAACTCATATGGTAGATTTTGATGAGCAATTATTACACATAAGTATCTACATGAAAAATCTTCCCAATAAAATTAACAGACCAGAAAATAGTTAACAAATACATAAGATATATTGGATGAAAATTAAGAAAATCCTTAAAAATATTATTAAGCAAATTAGTTTAAGGACTAAATATTAAAAAAAATAGTTAAAAGATTAATTAATAAACTAAAATTAGTTTAAGGAGTAAGCTTGAAATTGGGACCTAAAATAATAAAACAACAGATTTGCACTAGTCAACTGTTACTACACAATAGAGTCAAAAAAACTAAGAATAGTATTTATATGCTTTGATTAATTAATTAGATTTATCCCCAATTTTAACCTATATGTAGAGTCATAATTAGATGATGAGGTTCAAATTTACTCTGTTATACATATATTGTGTACTCTGTTATCATTCTTTAAAATTTGCTCTCCTATCGCATCATTTTTGTATTTTTGCAAGTGTATTTGTATTTGTATATTCTTTACAGAAGGAAGTCAGTAATTAGAATAGTAATCGCTGAATTTTTTTTTTCATGTTATATACTCTATCAATTTTCGAAATTCAGTTATACGTGCTGCATTACACAAAAGGAGTCTTATATCTTTTTTGAAGTATTTTTCTTTTATAGATATTAAGATTGTATTCTAGGTATTATATACCATGAACCTTAATATTACGTACAACGAACTTTAAGATGCATTTTTCACTTTATTTTTTTATATAAAATTATGTATTTTTTAACTCACTCTCTCTTAAATTGAATATAATTTAATTGTTTTAGTTGTTACAGCATAAAAAGTATGCATCGAAAGTAACAACGTTTAACCTTATTAATGCCAAATGTGGTAAGAAGAGTTATCTCATATTTCAACGATCACGATATGAAGCTGTCACCAAAGTATATATACAGTATTCTTGCAAGAGCTATTTTTAGAAGGACAGAATTTAAATTACATGATTACAAACAGAAACATACTCTATGTATTATGGTTAGAATTTAAACATAAACCAACAGACTCTAAGTGTACGTAAATTATATGAGCAGAATTTAAAATTTTTAAAATTTAAATTGAAACTGAAATAAACAGATGCTAAGTATTATACGTTTCTGCATTATGAGGACGAGTAAAAAGATTTACTCAGTTGATTGAATTCCATAATTGTACTATACGGTATACATTTTTACAACTATTTATTCATGGGTGCCTGCTAAATTTAGATTGTCGGCTAAGTTACTTGTTCTACTTGATATTTAGTACCTTGCTGATATGCATGTAAGAGTTTGTGTTTTTATTTGTCTTTTTTCAGTCAGTCATGCAATTAAAGTCAATCTGTACAACTCTCTCTTTAACTCTCAACATGCCACATTGCCACTTATGTGTCATGATTTCGTTTCAATTCAGGATTTTCATGTGGAAAAAATTTAATATATAGGTCTAAAAATTAAATATATATCTCTTCAATTTTTTTCTTCTGTATTTTCAAAACATTTCCAGGTGGTCAGTTCTTCCCAAAAGAATGTCTCCGGCAAATCTGTTGTTTCTTCTCTTAATAATACCACTGTTGGTCTCTGAAACATATTGTGCAAGACCACAAGATAATTATGGTGATGGTCTGTCTCCACCAAATCCGCCAGTTTGTGCAAATTGCAGTATTTGCCAATATCCTGACTGCGGCCACCCTCAGCTACCACCTGCTCCACCGGCTTACCAGTACCCTGCGTATGGTGCTCCGCCGCCACCGGCAATGGCCCCACCGCCAATCGGATACCCATCGAACGTTCCTCCGCCGTCTCCTCAGGGAAACTGCCCACCGGGTCCTCCAGGCCAGGGTCAGGGTCAGGGTCAGTGCTGCAACCAGTATACGTCACCTCCACCTCCAAGTTTTTACACATACGTAAACGAGTCTGCTTCTGCTGCATCTATATTGCCCCTGCCTTTAGTGCTAGCTCCCTCCTCCAGTAATTTCGGGTCTGCTGTTGTTTTCGTTTTGCTAGTATTGGCATCTGTATTGCATCTTTGAAGGGGTCGTCAAGTGTTATGGTGAAATTGTTTGCCCTTCCCAGTTACTAATTAAGTTTGTTATTATTCTGTTACTAGTTGTGTCAGTTTGCAGTTTTGTCTGTTTTGAATTGAAATTGTATTTAAATGTTTTATTTAATGTGATCAAATGTTATGGATTTAGCAGTTGTCAATCATTGATGAGGGCTGTGTACTATGAGCCGTGCATTCTTCACTTCTCAATTTTTTTGATCGGCAAAATCTACTCTGCTATTAACTTGATTCTCATTCAATCTTCACAGATTTGATCTCTTAATTTTTAAATCGAAGTGTTTTCAATTACTTTAATTAACCCACAACATCTCACCTCACTTCACTTCACTTCTAAATATATGCTTATATAACTTGTTTGTGATCGTTTCCTTCACGGTGGAGCTAGATTCTAATTTGGAGTACCATGGTCCCCAATAATTTAATTATTGCCTATATTTTGTATATTATATATAAATTATGGTCCCCAAAATATATTTTTGGTTTCTATTTTTCACTAGTTACTCTCACTTGATGCTGTAAAGGTGAACAAGTATAGGAAATTAAAAACTTAAAATGAAATATTAGTCGGTGCATGTGGTTGGAATTGCATCATAGTATTGACATTATGTGTTTTTTTAGATTCTGTTTTAGTTTTTCTTTATAATATTTAATAACAGTGAGAGCAATATTTCTATAAATATATCACTGAAAAAAAGAATTCTGGTACCCCTAAACTTCTAAGGCTGACTACCCCACTGGTATCCTTGGTTTTATTACATTCCTCCCGCAGGTATTGAAACTCTTTTAAATGTCTTACTATAATGCACAACATAAAATGTGTTACAATTAATGTAAAATTGAGGGAGCACTCCGAATATTCTCTTATTAGATTAGATTCGTGAAATATAAAATTTTCTCTTATTGGATTAGATACTTGAAAAGTTGAAATATAAACATTTATCGAAATTATTATGATTATATAAAGTTAGATAAATTGAATATTTTTATGGTATCAAATGAAAGCTATAATATTTCAAAGTAATTGTCTTTTTAGAGCTTTTAAGATAAAATATTTTTAGGACTTTTTAATACAGCCCTTATTTGCCTGCCTTATGTTTCGTTCATCTTCTATCAATTGCCTGCCTTTGTGGTACTCCTTTGCCTCTTGCTTCAAAAAATACTTGCTTGACACAGGGGTGGGCGTGGGGGTGGGTTAGACCGATTTATGTGTAAGTACGAAATTTATCTTCTTTTTATTTCTATCTATGTCTATCATGTTTGTATTTATGTATACAAATATTGACTTCTTAATTATTACTCATATACGCTAACACTTACAACTACAACTAATACAACGATAATAATATTTTATTTATATATTATATATAATATTACAGTATTTCATTTAAAATAAAATATTTTATAAATGATACAATAACAAATGTGTATGTAATGTGCATGAGTTAGGCAACTATAATTATATAACTTTTGAGATTACGGAAAGTAAGTGACTCTTCGATAGAATTACTTCAACAGTCAATTTATAGTAATGTATTTTAATTTGATACAAATTCTACATAAATAGATTTATAAAAAATTGAGATAACTAAATTTTATAAAAGATTATTATTAAAATAATTTCAAATAATATCAAAAAATCATAAAAATCAGGTAATTACCGAAATAATTCTAATAAGCAGCCATTATTCTCCATTTTCTCTCATCCTTTTAAAAATGTAATTGTTTTTTTATGAAAAGGATATAGTGTGTACGTAAAAGTACTCACATCAGTTCTCCTATATTTTATATAATCTCTATTGTAAGAAATAAAAGATTAAAACTTGATAAATTATCTTCGTATCATAATCTCTAAAATAGAGAACTGTTAAAAGATTTGAACATCTTCATCAAATGATTTACTATTCAAATTTCTCTAATATATATATATAATAGGGATGCTGATGTAATTCTAAAAAAATAGAGATTATGAAATATATGAAAATTGTAATTTAAGTAGATACTGCTACTTTCTCTCGAACCATAGTTAATATTATTTAATCAGATCATTGAATCTGTAAAATAGAAAATCTGTTAAGAGACATCGGTATGAATTACCTATTATTATCTTATTAGAGCACTCAAACCAGTGTTTTTATAATCTATATTTTAAAAATTATATCTGTATCAGAATCCTTAAAATAAAAATTTGTTAAGAGATTTGAACGATAAATTTCTATACTAAAAAATTTACTATTCAAATCTATTTAATCTGTATAATAGATTTGAACGATAAATTTTTATACTAAAAAATTTATTATTCAAATCTATTTAATCTGTATAATAGAAATGTTGATGTAGTTTAAAAATTTTTAAAAATATAAAAAAATATAATATAATCTATAAAATAAAGAATGTGTCAAGGACCTCGTCGGAATGACCTTTTTAACTCCCGTAAGATTCCATACAGGCAACATCACCACCCATGCCGTTCAGTGGAAGTCAACGATAACAGATGACGCATTAAATTATATAAACTATATGATATATGCGCAAACACCACCAAAAACTCCAAAATTACAATGACTCACTCAGTGGTTTGATTGTAATTCTAACTCAAAATGAGGGCATCTGTACTAAATATTATTAACACGATCAAATTTGTGGTCTTATCGTTTTGCTATAAAACAGCAGAGTCTCTGATGAAGCTCCATAGTTATTTCAGAATTCAGTACTTGGTTTCTGATTGTCTGGAAATTCTCCGGTGGTGAATCAACGATTTTTTCCGGCAATGGCTGTGACAAGTGGCAAATGGGTTAAGGTAAGTTTTGATTTTATACCCCTAAATTTAGCGTTTGATGCTTAATTTCTGCTTACCCCTTTTAGTAATAATTTTTCGTATGTTCTAAAATTACAAGTAAATTTTTCTTGTAATATAGTATCATTGGTAAATTTTAAAATTTTATAAGTGATATGAATTTATAAAAATATTAAAGTATAAAATTTAATATTTAAATGTATTATTTGTATATTTTATGATATTTCACTTCAAAAAATTTTAAAAGAAAAAATTTAACTCTAATTTTGAATTAAAAGATTTCACAAATTTTCTTTGTATGGAATAAAATGTATTTTAAATTTTAGAACAGTGGAGTACCATTGATTGAGACCATCTTTTGCTGATATGAATTTAATTTACTGGTTTTTGGTGAATTTAAGAGCATTGTCTTTTCAATTTTGTTGCCCTTTCGCTATTTTATTATTACAAAATAACAACCATGATTTAAAGCCGTGAGTTTCTTGTTAATTCCTTTCCGTTATCTTATTGTTAATGAGTTAATTGGGAATGCTATAATATTTTCTTGTTCTCTTTTGGTGGGAATAATGATTTAGGATGAGGGGAGGCTGGCCGAGGCTTTCGGATAAGCCGATATATGAACAATAGTTGAATGGTAAAAAAGTATTTCCCGAACAGGTCCTCTATAAGGGTGTTTGTTCCCTAGTTATTTCTTATCAAAAACTATTGTTCGTATTTAAAAAAAAAAAACTATTAGTGTTCTTTTCCTCACTTACTAACTTAAAATTTTAACTTTAATCCAAAATCTTGGATTTCGACTATTTCTTTCACTAGATTTTTGACTAATTTTTTCATCTAAACGCCTTATGATTTACATTAAACTTTAAATAATAAGTTAGATTTTAACTTTAAAGCATAAGAAAAAAGTAGTAAACGGACAAGCTTGTAATCTTTGCTAATTTGCGTTACCCTGTTCCTATATGGTTTACAAGGGAACATGATATTCCCGGATGGTGTTAAAGATTTTAAGGGATGAGTAATATGTTTTTTTCAAAAATTTCATTCTTCTGTACGACTGGACAAGGGTATACCATCAGTTTCACTTATGTGTTTAATCATATGTATGGTGGATTGGTGGTTATGAGCTATTTGGTTTGTACTACTAGCATGATATGAGAGGTTGTAATTCAATATGTATTTGGTGTTTAATCATAATATGTTCTCACAATATGCAGCTGAATCAGAAAGGAACTGGTCCTGGAGCAAGAAGTTCACATGCTATCATTGTAGTGGGACAAAAGGCCTATGCTTTTGGTGGCGAATTCAACCCACGTGTCCCAATCGATAACAACTTGTACGTGTTTGATCTCAACGACCAAACATGGTCCATGGTTAGTGTGACAGGTGAGATCCCTCCACCGCGTGTAGGCGTTGCAATGGCATCAATTGGCGAGAATATCTACGTTTTTGGCGGTAGAGACTACACACACGAGGAGCTTAATGAGTTCTACTGTTTCAACACGAGCACGAACAGGTGGACGTTACTATCTAATCAGGACACAGGGCCTGAACATCGGAGCTATCACTCAATAGCCACTGATGATCGCTTTGTGTTTGTGTTCGGTGGCTGTGGTAAAGCTGGCCGTCTTAATGATCTATGGGCTTATGATACTATCGAGCAAATTTGGTTGAAATATCCAATTCCTGGGGAGAATTGTACAGGCAGAGGAGGTCCTGGGCTGGCAGTGGTACAGGGCAAGATATGGGTTGTGTATGGATTTGGTGGCGTGGAGCTTGATGATGTACATTTCTTTGATCCAATTAATGAAAAGTGGGTCCAAGTCGAGACGAATGGCGAAAAGCCGACGCCTCGATCTGTATTCTCAACAGTTGGGATTGGGAAGTTCATATATGTATATGGAGGTGAAGTGGATCCTAGTGACTTAGGCCACCTTGGTGCAGGGAAGTTTTCTTCTGAGGTCTTTGCATTGGACATAGAGACATTGGCCTGGAAACGCTTGGAGGACGGACCGAGTTCCGATGATCATCCGGGGGCTCGAGGATGGTGCGCTTACGCTGCCGGAAACCGAGAGGGGAAAGAGGGATTGCTTGTGTACGGTGGCAATTCTGATACCAATGATCGCTTGGGTGACATTTTCATTTTCACTCCTGCGCTGGAGTAGTTACTGCTGTTCTGTTGTGTGCTTGGTTTATGTCCTTCTCTTCTACAAAAATAAAGTTGTTTGTATTTTGCTTCATTTGTAGTAAAGTTATGTAATTTAAACTGTAAATGGTATTGTTACTGTGTTGGAAGTTTTAAAATAGTACATATTTTAAAACTCATTGTAATGTAATTTCTATTATACAATATATGTATATATATATATATATATTGTCTCCGCTGGAATATGCTTATTAATTTTTGCATGGATGATGAATGAAACCGCTCAAAACTATACTTCAAACATTTGAAATTAAAGATACTCCTTAATTTTATAAAAATAAAATTTTAAATTTAATTTGTATTTGTGTCAACATTCTGATTTGTTAATAATATACACATATAGACACGTATAAACACCTCACAATAGGTATACGTGAAGTTAAATAACTAAATTATAGTCCCCATTTCATCTATTCCATTAAATTTGTACCACTATTACTACTTTATGAGTAAATTCTATTGTATGATTCTGTCACCTGTCCAAATCAAATAAAACTCAGAGAGAGTATTTTTACTTGTATATCGGTATCCCACTTGTCTTTGTTGGTATATCTAAAATATTAAAATTGTAAATTTCTGGTCGCTAGAGTGAATTTGCGTCACATTTAAAAAAAAAACAAATGACAAAAAGAACAATACAAGTACTTTCTCTTCACAATTTTTGACAGTTATTATGTTTTTTATTAAAATTTATATTTTATGTTAAATAATTTAACTCTATTAAATATATTATTATTGACATCTTTTATTATTTATAGTGTAACTAATATTTGCGCATGCATAGAGTATGCTCGAACGGTAATATATTCTAAAGATTTGTATAGTTTACTCGAGTACTGAACTACTCCATTGCTCAATAAATTAATCAAAAGAGTTTGGTAGCTTCGACCCGTCACAGAAACAACCTTGGTGCTTGTGTCACCTACCTCAGATATAACACATAAAGACCGAAAACAATTCTCTCTTTTACACGATCGGTCTCAAGTCATTTGTTGTACTTGAATTATATCATTATTATTAAAAGAAAAAAAAACCATAGAATTTTAATTAAAATGTTTATATTATTTTTTGAAATGAGTAAAAGTAAAGGTAAAAGTAAGACGGTAAAAATAAGTGATGTGTTATGAAGTAAATATTGAAAGGATAATTTGAATAATTAAAAGATAAAATTATCTATAAAAACAATGCTGCAAATAAATATGGCATCCAAAAAAAGATAATATTGAGAGAGGACCAGGACGGAAGAGTATTTTATATTTTTAGGTAGTAACGCTGAAAATAACTTGGTTAATGTCAATTTCTATGCTTCAACAACTAGATAATTTATCAAGATAATTTTATATGTCATCATCCTAATAATTTAACCTTCAATATTGTACACCCTCAGTTGTATATAAAGCTAATTTCATTTAGAAGTTCATTGACAACGCTCTAAAATTCATAATTAATTTAATTCATGAAGGCCTTGAAATTTATAATTTTATAATTAACGGTTAAATTTTCATATTTATTTAGAATTACAGTTATTTATATCGATTAATGATAAATAAGAAAGAACTCTTCGTACTTCAAGTAAGATTTAAGATTTATTTTAACCGTTTATTTTAGTTACAACAAGGAGCGAAGTCTCAGAAATTTAAAAAAAAAATATATATATATATATATATATATATATATATATATATATATATATTACGTAATTTAGCGTACGACACTCTCAACACATGGGTCTTAATATATGGCCAAGTAATATCAAACTAATCCCACTAGGGGATACTATAGTATCCACTAAGTTTATTTGATTAAAAAATTGACAAGGATAATTAATCAAATATAAGAATTACTAAAGATTAACTTAATCTAATATTTTGAGTTAACATTTTGGTTTATATTATTTAGTTATTGATTATTGTAACGACTAATAATATCAACTTCATCAGTATGTGGTTGATTCAATCTTCTGTATACTATTATTTTTAAATGACATCTCTTATACATAGCAATTTTCTTTCAACTCAATATATAAAGTTAATACATAATTAAATTTGTAATTACAAAGTTACTTGTTTGTAGATTTAAACATTTACATAATTAAAAAGACACTACCCATGGTGTTCCAAAGAATCACTCACATGTAAACATGTCCAGATGACTACTGAAGTCCAAAATATCCAGGTTATCTTATTGTGATGTGATGGTAACGTTTAGAACTATTTCAAATATATTTTTTTAGTTCGCCTATTCGGTTTGAACATACTCGTTCGACTTAATTTGTTTAAATTTCAAATACAATTTTTGGTTATTTAAATTTTTAAAATCAACTGAACTCGAATTTAAAAGTTTGATTAAATTTGATTTATTTATAATATTCAATTCGTGTTCGACTCATTAAATAAAGCATTCTGCACATTAAAATAAAATTTATTTTTGTAAATAAATAAACCCAACGGATTCGATTCAAACTCCACTCCACTTTTTACTTTACTATTTATACCGTCGAACATTTAACTATTAACCGAAATTTATGTGAAAATATATAATAAAACAAAATTCCAAACTTTAACTTATTTGAGAGCAGGTAGTGTTAGCCAAGTGTGAGTAGGTAAAGTAGTGCGCCTTATATATAATACCCACGTGAGCTTTGTAGTTATCTTCGAAACCCATCGGCTCGATACTTCCGACGGCGATCAACCATTTTTTCCGGCAATGGCTGTGACAAGCGGCAAATGGGTTAAGGTAATTTTGTTTTCACACTCTGAATTTTTGCGATTTGATGCCAAAATTCTATTCTCCTCTGCAACTATTTAATGAGTTTATATTCTTTGTTTCTGTCACTTAAAATCATGGTTTACTGGTATTATTAGTTTAGGATAAAAATTAGAATCACTATTCTTCCAATTATGTTGGCACATCTCTGAAACATGAGCATAAACGGAAATCAAATACTCTGATATTAGAGCTACATAATTAATTTTAGTTTACAATTTCAATTGCTAACTCACAAATTTAAAACCCAAACTGAACAGAAGTAAATTAACTAATTGGTTTTGTGTGCTAGCTATAGAGTACAAGCTATAAAGCTAAATTATCTGTCATACTTGTTGCTATTCTCATTTGAATCTTTTCAATTTTTTGAATTTCGCTTTCTGATTAAAAAGTCGTCAGGTATTTGTTAATTTTGGGACGGAGGCATTATGTTCTTGGATTAGTGTTACCTTGTTTTAATTCCCATATATATGTGTGTGTGTGTGTGTGAATCAACTTGGGGTTGGCTATCTGGTAACTGAAATTGATTTTAATATTTTAATGGGTCATCACAATTGTTCAGTACTATTATTTTGCTGGAGTAAACAGAAATATTTTACATCATCATTCGATGGTGTGTTGCTACGATGCATCACTTGATTTTGTAACAAGAAATGTCACTTTGAGAATTATATTTCCCTACACTTGCATGTGTTCTATCTTCGGTAAGGTTCAAGAAACATAAATTGTAAGATCATTTAATTGCATATAAGAAGTAATCCATTTCTGAGAATTAAATTATAACATACAATTTTGTAGAGCTTCATTAAATTTTCCCATGTCAATTCTGATTTTGACAAACGAGTGAAGAAGCATTGAAAGTGATGACATTATCTTGAATTTTGTAATGGTAATTAGTGTAGGCACACAAGAGTTGCATCTTGCTTAGCTATGATAAATGAAGGAAAGCTTTGATTACTACTAATTTTGATAGACCCTGGTGGATTTGATCAGTAGCATGATAAGAACTACTACGATGCCGAGGAAGGAAAATATAGCGATTCAGTGTCTCTGTCACAAAAGTGTTCATGAATTAGTAGGCAGTTTTAAACTATCTAACAGATAAGAAAAATGCTTACAGAAGTATCTAGATAGCCAAATAAAGCATTATATAGTTGTACAATTCAACTATGTAAAGCTTTAAAAGTTATACTCCGTACTGTACAACAGTGTAAAAGTTTATCTTGATAACTAGACATTCTTTTGTCTAGCTATCTAGTATTACTCCAAAAACAATGTGTTTTATTCTATGCAGCTGGATCAGAAAGGAACTGGACCTGGAGCAAGAAGTTCACATGCAATCGTCATAGTAGGACAAAAGGCCTACGCCTTTGGTGGTGAATTCAAGCCACGTGTCCCGGTCGATAACAATCTATATGCACTTGATCTCAATGAGATGACATGGTCCGTGGTTAGTGTGACTGGTGACATCCCTCCGCCACGTGTTGGTGTGATGATGGCATCTATTGGTGAAACCATCTACGTTTTTGGTGGTAGAGATTCTGAACACAAGGAGCTCAATGAGTTCTACTCTTTTAACACGAGCACAAACAAGTGGACCTTGCTGTCCAGTGAGGACATGGGGCCCGAGCATCGGAGCTATCACTCAATAACTTCTGATGACTGCCGTATATATGTCTTTGGTGGCTGTGGTAATGATGGACGGCTTAATAACCTATGGGCTTACAATACTGTTGAGCAGAATTGGTTGAAATATCCATTACCAGGGGATAACTGCAGAGGCAGAGGCGGATCTGGGCTGGTTGTGGTGCAGGGAAAGATCTGGGTTGTGTATGGTTTTGGCGGGATGGAGCTTGATGATGTACATGTCTTTGATCCAAATAATGAAAAGTGGGTTCAAGTGGAGACAAGTGGTGAAAAGCCTACAGCACGATCTGTGTTTTCATCTGTTGCGATTGGGAAGTTCATATACTTATATGGTGGGGAAGTGGACCCTAGTGATTTAGGCCACCTAGGTGCGGGAAAGTTTTCCTCTGAACTCTTTGCACTAGACACACAATCATTGGTGTGGAAACGTGTGGAAGATGGGTCAAACTCTGCTGATCATCCAGGGGCTCGCGGATGGTCTGCTTATGCAGCTGGTCAGCGACATGGGAAAGAAGGATTGTTGGTGTATGGTGGAAATTCAGATACCAATGATCGTCTAGGTGACATTTTCTTCTTTACTCCTTGATTGGATGCAGATGGAAGAATAATTCGTGATTGCTTTGTGATGTGCTGGTAAAATGTATGATTAAATGTGTGGAACTCCTTTTGCTTATATTACCAATAATAAATATGTCTCTTTTAGTCTTTAAATTATCTGGATGTATAAATTTTAATGGAATAGTTCAATTTCTTGCATAATTAATATCGTTCTTTATGCTGGAGGCTGTTATGAGCCTCAGCAGTAGCTATTGAGTTCCTAAAATTTAATCAAACAAACATCAGACTTCCTTACCTTCATCTAGATTAATAGATTTGCTTGTGCTGCATTTTGTGGTATGGAACAAAATGACTAGAGTGTAGAGAACTAAGAGTTCGTCTCTGATCCTGCCCAATCTGAACGAGTCTGCATTATTTTGGCTTAGGTTATTTCTTTTAATTTATATATAATTAAATAGACTTATTTTTCATGATCAAGCATTGGTGTAGGAAAGGTACCCCCTGCTTCCTTGGTAAGTACCAGTGTTTATAACAATTCTGGAATCCTTGGTGTTGAATCTGTAAGATGGAGCCTATATGGTCAATCAAGAAAAAGGTTCTAGGTCTAGAAGTAGAAATACGAAAGCAAAGTTGAAATCTAAAGAAGTGTCTTATGCTACTTTTAGTCTTAATGTTATCGCTTACAATCGTTATAAGAAAGCAGAGTTATAAAACTTACACTCTATGAGCTATTCCCCTTCTATCAAATGAAGTTTTGAAGCACTTGCACCACAGCTTGGGACTTTTCTCAAGGTTTGTTATTGCCGTGTACTCGTCAAAATACAACGGCCAAAGCTCCCATATCTAGTGAGGCTGATAAACTTGCAGCTATAAGTTTTTGGGCCAGCAATTGATGAAGTGCTTTGTCCACATATTGTGCAAGTTTTGAAAACTAAGGTTACGATAAAGTAGTTTTCATTTTTTTCTCATGCAAACAACAGATATGTATCAGCTCCTAGATTCTTTTCCTTGTGTAATACTGCATGTCCCCATGGACTGGACACAAGTGAAAAAAAGAAAAGTAGCAAAGTAAGAGAGATTATTTGCTTGTTTGTTGTGTTGCTTGATGCCTTCCTTGTGTTTTGTCCACTTTTTTGTTTCTCTAGAACACATATAAAATAATCTGCATTTTTTACCCTTCTTTGGTTTATGGAGCGCGTTAATAGAATTAGCTCTCAAGGCGGCGGCGGCTCCTGCTGCTGCTGCTACTGCCCTCAGTATTTTCACAAAGTTGGAATTAAACAAAGCAGAGAAACATTAGATGTGTAGAAAGTAAACTTCTTTTCAATTAGATAACTTTGATACCACGTATTCTCCAAATAGTTCCCCTGGTACAACATTAATATTGCTATAGAAGAAGTAAAACTTTTATTCACAACTCATAGTGAAAAACATAAATGGGCATCACTAGTCACACATATGCTAAACCAGAAATAATTACAATGGAAGAGAAAACAGTAGGAAAGCCCCTCAATTTTTAACATTCTGTATATAAATTAAAAGTAAAAAAAAAAAAAAAAAAAAACTAAGAAAGCAAATCAATCAATTGTGTAATGGTCCATGATAGATATGTCACCAGCTCACCATGTCGGTGATCACATATATCATTGAAAAATCTTTCATGCTCGTAGAAACACCCAAAGCCCTAAAAGCACTGTAACCACCAGTCTCACACCACTTATCCTCTCAGACCCATTATTGTCAGCCGTCTGATCTGCTGGATCTTCGTCATCCGATGGTCCTGGTGCATCTGCATCCTCGTCCGCCTCCTTCGGAGAAGATGGCAACTCTGCCTTGAACAATTCCCTAGGCAGCAAAACCTTATCAATCTTGTAAACAGCCAGGGGCTCCTCATCCACCAGTGTTCCCTTTATCGTTGCAGTCACAACTTTAGTCTTTAACAACACCGACTCATCATCATTTTGTATTGTAAAATCATACTTGTTCGCGCCTTCAGTCGCCAAAGTATTCATTAATCCGTTGTTTGACCTTAACATTCCCATAGAATTATACACTGGCACACCGTGATATAGCAAGAGTGACATCTTCCCGTCCTCTGTCAAGTTCTTGTACTTGGGCATGAAAGCTTTAACAACTTCATCACTTGGGCAGAAAACTGTTAATCCTCCATCAACAGTTTGCATGAAAGTGTCATCTGCTTTTTCTGCGATCAACATGTCTGAAAATGCTTTGCATCCTTTAACCCTCATGATATCTGTTACATTTACGGATGGTGCAGCCGCAGGGGCTTCAGCATCAGGGGAAGACAGTATATTGCTGATGTGTATGACAGAAATGTTGTACGGCTTTTCGTAAACGGATTTCACAAAGAAGGCATCAAATTTGCCGGAATTATCTTCTGGGGCAAATCCGACCCGTCCCCCTTTTATGTCAGTGATGTTTACAAAGCCCGAGGTTCCCTCGGCCTTACCGGTGGCTTGGAACATGGTGGCAGTGAGGGTGGAGTGGGTGCTGATCTGGTGTAGTTTCTTGGCGCCAAAGTAATCAGCAAACACATGGAGGGCCAGTACATTCTTGATGGTGAAGATGGAGAGGTGTTTGGCAAGGAGGTCGGACATACCGGCGTTATCGACGGCGCAGACGGTGATGGTCAGCCGGCGATTTATGTCGGAGGCAAGGTGGGTGATGGTTAGGTAGTGGTTGAAGGTTGAGAATTCGGGGTGTTTCGCTAAGATTTGGGTGATATTGTGGGCGTGGGTGGTGGTTGTAGTGGCGGCAAAGAAGAGGGTAAGCAGGAAAGAAAGAGTAACCCCCGAAAAGAACTGCATTTTGTGCCTTAAGAGAGGTTTCAAGAGTACAAGTTTGTGTGAGCTTTTCGACTATGTTTATATATATGGCAGATCTCGTATTTGTTCAAAGGGTTTTGTGCATTATTGTTAACGGGTGGAATGATAATGATCCATGACAATATGACATTTTCCCGGTGCAGCTTCTGTTTCAAGGTTGGCTCCACAACAAGTTTTTTATTATTGCATTAAAGGTGTATAGTTAAAGTTGAGTTTTTTTATGATTTAATTTTTAGTTATGCTAATTATAAGTAGAGCTTCGCCCAAGTCCAAATAATTCTGGCGTAGGTTTTTTTTTCTTTACTCCACATAATTTCAAATAATTTTCGTTGAGCATTGCTAAATAGTGAACTCAAATGTCCGAAGAACCTGTTATTTTCAGTTGGTTGGAGCATATAGCTTCCGACAGAGAGAGAAAACTTATAAAATGCAAAACCCAGAACTTTAACACTTTAAAGTAAGGATATGTTTATTTAACTCTTAATAGTTCTTAACAGAATTTGTAAGTGTTCAAATGTACATCATTCAAACTGTTTTTTTAGTCTACTACTTAATTTTTAATAAGTTTAGTTTTATCTGAATCTAGTAAGTCACTAAAATGAAACCGAATGTGTTAAGACTTTTATTTTTTTAATAAAATAATAAAAGAAATCAATTCAAATATTTAAGGCAAAATATTAAACAAACAATAAATTTTATATTTAGTTTCATACACGAGTTAATACTTAACTAATTTAGCAAATTAAGACATAATAAATTTATTTAAATTCAAACACTTATAAATAACTATTACCTTCGTTGCCCAAAAAAGTAAGTACCTTGATGTCTCTACAGTACAAAAGTAGAAATTCGCGTAAATTGTGTTTCATACCATGAAAAAGTTGTTAATTGTGTTTGGAAATATTTGTCTAAGTTAAGATACCCTGGCGGTCTGGCACACATTTATTCTTGAAATTGAGATGGAGTGTAATAGTGTATTTTTTTATAAATTGATGATGACTTGTCCATCATTCTATCCAAAGATTTAATTTTTATAAATGAAGACAATTAAACCTCTTTTGTGTATATAGTTGATTGAAATTAAATAAATGTTTTCGGTTTTATATTTAAAATTTTCAATTATCTGTTGTTTAGGAACGTACGTCTACATCACAATATAGTTCACGAAACAACCATGGGATTGGGACCTCTAGAGACATTTTAAAATTGATAAAGACAACAATAATGCTGGTGATAATGATAATAATAAAAATAAGAAATTTTCAAGCTAGCAACAAATGTTGGTGCATTATAATTCTAAAGTGGGGTCTTATTTATTTGATTTCTTGTACATTGGCAAGTAATATACAGACTGTATTGAGAAGCTCTACTTGATTCCTTGCCTCCAGGAAATAAGATATTCCACCTACAAAAAATGATAGTAATTGTAATAAAAAAAATTTTAAAAAAAGAAAAATATAAGACTTTTTGTAAAACAGATTTAATTAATAGTGTTGTTACATCAAACACCTCTATGTGATCAAGTCAACATAGATTAATATGCACGTGAGAGGGAGTTGGAGATAGAAAAGAGAACAGCAATTTATCACCGAGAGAGAGAGAGAGAGAGAGAGAGAGAGAGCGCATCAATTAATTACTCCATCTGTAAATAATGTAATAAAATAATTTCAGGTATGGCGTATTTGTAGTTGTATTTATGTTGGCCTAGTTGATAAATGAAGTCGAGTCTGAGGAGTGTCTTGGTTGCACTAGTATCATAGTGTCACATTCACACCAATATCAAGTTAGCAAAATTAACAAATTGATTCAGCGGAATTGATTTCGTATTTGAAACAACAATTATTAATTATATAATATAATAATATACAATAGCCTTAAAAATTTGAACACAGTACATATATGTTTATAAAAATCGATCTAAGTTTATTTATTTAACTACAGTGTGATTTGTGATTATTGATTTGATTATAATTATTTGAATTACATAAATTTAATTAATACTTATTCTTTATAATGATTAATAATTATTCACTATCAATCGGCCCGGTACCTAAACAATTCTTCTGAATTAATATAAACTGAAATATTAATTTAGCTTGTAAAAAAGTTCATCGGCTCATTTCGTGAACCGCTCTTGTAAATCAATAAGAATTTAAAAGATGATAAATACACTTGGTCGTTGCGAAGAGCTCTCAATTTTAAATCTTGTATCCTATAAATAAATATTCATTAGTACAAAACTGATCATATGCGTCCGTTAATTAACATATTTTGCGTCGGTTACGGATAAATACATATGGAGGAGACGCAAATATACATAACCATATGCATCGGTTAAAGATGTGACGCAAAAAAAGATTATTTGCGTCGGTCTTTTATACAGACGACGCAAATAGTGTGTCATTTGCGTCGGTTCTTCACAGGAACCGACGCAAATTATTGGTTTATAAAAATTCATTTTAAAAATAAATTAATAAATATGTGTTGCACTTTTAAAAAAACCGACGCAAATTATAGTGTAATTTGCGTCGGTTCTTCACAGGAACCGACACAAATGATTGGTTTATAAAAATTCATTTTAAATATAAATTAATAAATATGTGTCGTTCTTTTAAAAAAAACTGACGCAAATTATAGTTTCATTTGCGTCGGTTCTTCACCATAACCGACGTAAATGATTGGTTGAATAAAATTCATTTTAAAAATAATTTAATCTATTTGCGTCGTGCTTTTAAAATAACCGACGCAAATGATTCTTTTTTTTGTTCAAAATTTCATTTTAAAAATAAAATATCCAACATGTACATTAAAAAAGATACATTCTAATGCCACAACCGGTCAAAATAAAACAAAATTCAACCACTTCAATATTTGGAAAACAGAAATATATACAAACACTGTTCAAATATGCAAAGGTCACATACAATGACTTCTACAAACAGGTCTCTAATTTCATCTATATCAAACTGTGTATATGACTCTTTTGCACTCAACCCCTATAGAATATTATAAAAAAAAAACAATTAAACATATAATTAAAACCAATATACAAGGTACTTTGTCATTATATTGAAATAGTTAATTGCATGCATATAATTAAAAACAATATACCTCAGTCCATTTTGTATATGGAGCACGTTGATATAACTTGACGATGTCATACATGTACCTCATGACATAGTAGCCGTATTCAACACTTCCTTGTTGAGAACACTATATAAATAGTCAAGTTGATTAAAAATTTAATAAGAAATTATATTATAGGAACAAACAAACTCAACTTTGTTTGGATAACTTAGCAAGTATTTTTTACCTTAACCTCTTTCGTATACCAATGCAACTTATTATTTCTTTTCTTGTCACCTTGAGCAACATATAATCGAAATGTCCTACAAAATTATACATATTATTATATATGAGTAAATAAAAATGTTAAAAGAGTTTTACACGTTTAACTTATATTAATAACTTAGAAATTAATATATAATTTATTTACACTGCAAATGCTGTCTTGATTGGCATATTCCTTTCGTTCTTCAATGAGTCAAACACATATATTGCATTTTGCTCCCAAGATATAAGAAACAACATCCAATACTCCCTACATTTTTACAAATTAAATAATAATGTTAAATTATATCAATGAACAAGCTAGTTAGAATAAATTAAGCCCACCATTTTTATGTTTTTACTATTGGAAGTACGTCCCTAAGATGAATTTCGATCCCCGGCAACCTAGAAAAATATCCGCAATGTATCGACTTGTGCCATCTGGATCATTTACTGCATTTGTCACTTTTTGAGAACACAGGAATCCAAAAGCATTAGATCCCTTAGTCATCTCCTTCAGGTACCTTAAATATAATATACAATTTACTAATTAGTTAGTTTATAAAATAAACTTGTATAAAAAAAAAGATAAATGAGAATGTATGAAAATTATAGTTTCATCTCATGAAAATTTGTTCGACACTTATATTTAATCATTCCATTTTACAGAATTGGATTATATTTTCGCTCGCAACGTATATCAGTTCTTCAACTTCCTTCGGAGCATCATTGCATGAATCATAATCTAATGGCACTGAAATTAAGTCGTCCAAGGAAGGCAACGCCATAATCAATTGATGTAAATATTTACATTTTTGACTCAAGTTCTGATCCATGTCAGAAGCCGACCCTTTACTACTACGAACTTGGTTATTTTTGGCGGGGGGAGACCCAGACTCTTTACCCTTATCCTGTAAGATGAGATCCTAATTAGATATAAAATTAAACAATAACATTTACATGAATTAAATAATTAACAACAATCATTTATAATTAATAATGTTAATTTGAAATTTGTTACCTGCCCCAACATTACAAGTTGTTTAGGCCACTGAACAAAGCTACCAGTTGCGTCACCTACTCTTATATGTTCATTAGTAGGCACGGGAAGGGGAGCGAGTTGAAATTCAGAAAAAACATTATCAATGGATACTTTCACATTGTCTAGCCCTATTTGTTAACCATGAACAACATTACCCAACGCATTTGTTGGAAAAACAGTCTCAATAGCCACAATCACTTTGCCGATCTCAGCAAACACACAGAGACGACATGGAGTCGGGTTCTATGTTAATTATATAAAAAAAATTCAGATAGGATCATATAAGGCACTTATATGATAACTTATGATTGAAAGACATAGAAACGAGTAAAAATAAGTATACCTTTATTTCAAAGAATGAATCCACCGAGTGGGATCTACTTTGAATCAAGTCAGTTGTTGGAGTTGTTGGAGTTTGTTGGGGAATAGGCATTCCCATCTGGCTCATGTGATTGAAGATGCCCGCAAGCTGACTTTGCAGTGTACCAATCTGATCTTTGTATTTCATGTCCATTTCATACATTTGAGTTTGGTACTATTGCGCAATTCAGTTGACCACTTTTGTTTCAATTTCTTGAGTTATCGTAGACAACTCATCCATTGATATTACGACTTTACGGGACTTGCCTCTGTCCGTCCCGAATACATCCTTCATACGCACTGTTCCTCCAACCCCTCTTACACGTCCACCGTGCTCCTTCTTTCCAAGTGCACGTGACAATATGTTATCATGCTCGTGAGGAGTCCACGAACCTTCGAAACCTTTATCTTTCCATTCCACCTGTTTCAAAATCAATTTAACGATTAATATTTTAATCATAACTGTAAATATAAATATTTTTAAATGAACAAAATACTCTTACCATTTTTTGAACAACATCCCTAGTCTCGTCCTTGGGAAAATAATAACCTTCACTTTCATCCCTCTTCCTAACTCTCGCCCGAATCCAATCGTAACTACGATCAGTTCGATCGGTTGATACAATTTCTGAATTAACTGATTCGGACGAAGGTAAAGAATCAAGAGGGTTATCAACCATCCACTTAGATTTTTTCGCTGCATATCCAAGTCTTCCTAGATAATGTGGATACTCATTAAACTTTTGGTTTTCACGTGTCTTCTCACTTTTAGTCTGTTAGAAAATAAAACAATAATATGAGTAAACAGTCCCTATTCAACATAATATTATCTGAAAACCAATAATAATATAAATATCAATGAAAAATATACCTGAAATTCTTCACTTTCATGATCATGAATGAATTTATCCCATTGCTCTCGAGTTATGAAGTCATATTTCTCGCAAGGGTCCTTGTCTAAACGCAAGTATCGACAGACTAACCTTTACTTGAAATCCCTCCAAATTTTCGATGCAGATTTTAATAAGTCCTTTCGTCTCGCATCATCCGTTATATTCCACTCAGTCTAAGTCAAATCATGCATATAAGTAACTTGTAATAAAATTTGAATGGCAATATATGTTAAAACAACTAATTATTCTTTTCAATTCATATTTTAATATCTTCCCAAAGCGTATCCTTTAGTCCATCACTGACTTCTTGCTAACTCTTAATATTAATGTCAACTTGAACTCTAACTACTGCTCCTATATACGACTTGAATGTAGTAGCATATGTTCCAATGGGAACACCAAGATTATCATTAAACTCAATAACTTTCTGCACTTATTTATTTGCAGGCTTTTCTTTCAATTTTTTGCAAGATGTTGGACCTCTAGTTTTTTTAGTATGTCTCTCACTCGAACTTCGGTGGTCCATGATAATTATAAACTACAAAGTAGAACAGAAAATGTCAAAAACATCACATTTAAAAATAGACTACAGAGTTAACTTTACAATTACAGTGCAATAGGAAATCTTATAGGATTATATTTACTAGGATTAAATTTATTACAGTGCATTCGTAGTGCATTGTAATTACAGTGCATCCCAACAGTGAAGTACATAATGCTTCAACAAGCAACATTGAAGTTCAGAATGCTTCAACAAGCAACAGTGAAGTACATAATGCTTCAACAAGCAACAGTGAAGTACAGAATGCTTCAACAAGCAACTTAGGTGAAAAAAAATTCCCAACTCGCAGTATGTATTGTTCAATCATCAAGAAAATGAAAAGGTACCAATTTGTAACACGGCATACAAAAATGCAGAAATATTGCCAAAAATTACAGTGCATCCCAACGACAAAAACAAAAGACACACATACAAAACACATAATATATTGCAGTGTTGCCATTCATTTTTAACACAAACAGAACACATAGAAACACAAATAGAACACATATATCACAAGACACACTTTGGGACTTTAAAAAATGTTGTATTAAAACAAAAAACAAAAAAAGAATGTAAATCGCCCAGTTCAGTTGAAAAAAAAATTATGTACCTCTTTCACTTGTAACAAATCTGAAGCCGATTACAGTGTATTCGCCAGAAACTGAAATGGAAATGTATCTTTATCGATTAAGAACTTGAAATGGAAATGTATGCAGCTCATATGCAGCTTCTGAAGATTTAGGGCAAAGCAAATGTTATGTCGCGCAAAGAAAATGAAAAGGCGGTAAAAAGATGGGCAAATGAAAAATATACCGCGTAATCCAATAATAATATAAAATAAAAAAATTATACACATTTGCGTCAGTTTTTTTAAAAACCCGATGCATAAATGTGTTAATAATTTATTTTTTAAATTAAGTATTTGTGCCAGGTCATTTAAAAACCCGACGCATAAACCCAACATTTGCGTCGGGTCTTTTAAAAGGACCGACGCAAATGAATTATTTTTTTATTTTAATATACTATTTATATTAATATATTACATAATAATATAAAAGAAAATTAATATTTTACTCATATTAAAATTCATTAATACCATATATGACCATGTAGTATGATAATCATTATTGTATTATATAAGTACTATACTATATTATTATTAACTATTAAATATAAATGTGTTAATAATTTATTTTTTAAATTGGGTATTTGCGTCGATTCATTTAAAAAATCGACGCATAAAACCAACATTTGCGTCGGGTCTTTTAAAAGGACCGATGCAAATGATTTTTTTTTAAATATACTATTTTATATTAATATATTACATAATAATCTAAAAGAAAATAAATATTTTACTCATTGAAATTCATTAATACCATATATTATAGTAATTAATTCAAAAATGTGATATATATATATATATAGATATATTATAATATATCATATATCATATATCATATATATAATATATTAATATATACGTTATACTATAATATATAATATAAACTAATATATAATACATTAAAAGACAAATGTTTCTATTTTAATGTAAAAATACATAAGTATATGTAGTATGATAATCATTTTTGTATTATATAAGTACTATACTATATTATAATTAACTATTAAATATAAATGTGTTAATAATTTATTTTTTAATCGGGTATTGCGTCAGTTCATTTAAAAAACTGACGCATAAAACCAACATTTGCGTCGGGTCTTTTAAAAGGACCGGCGCAAATGAATTATTTTTTTTTAATATACTATTTGCGTCGGTGTTTTAAGAAAACTAACGCAAATACTCAGAAACAGGGGATGACTTAAATACTCAAAAACAAGGGACTTGAATACTCAAAAATAGGGGATTGTTGTATGATTGTTGCCAAGAACTACTTCCCATACTCAACCAAAAATATATAAAATTTACTTCAACAAACAATCAGCTACAACTATTGGAATAAAAATAAATTAAAATTTACAGTTATTGGAATAAAAACAAATTAAAATATATAATTAACAATTATTTACAATTTAAAAAAATTTACAATAATTGGAATAAAAAAATTAAAATTTACAATATACAAAAATTTACAACTATTGGAATAAAACAAATTAAAACCTTCAAGTCCTGCACTTATTTTCCATGATCAATCCTTACATAACCCTTCACCATGGTCATTACGTAGGTAGTTTGTTTCTCCATTATCGTCACCATATGGGGTAGGTAGACCCATAGAGAAGGGAGGATTCTTATCAAATTGGTTATACTCGTCTTCGTCAACAACATCATCAATACCAAAAATATTTCTCTTGCCTTGAACAACAATTGAAAACTTAGGATCAACGGGGTCTTGGATATAAAATACTTGTTTTACTTGCGTTGCGAGTATAAATGGGTCGTCCACGTGACCCCACTGACTAAAATCTATCAAAGTAAATCCTAAGTCATCCTTTCAAACACCACGACGTATATCAATCCAATTACAACGAAAGAGACCAACCTTGAATTCTTTGTACTCAAGCTCCCAAATATCTTCAATCACCCCATAATATGACTTTTTCACATCTTTCGATCCTGAAGATTTGCCTCTAAATAATTCTGTTGATGAAACTTCCATGGTAACTCTACTATTTTGCATAGTGCTCTTTCCATCTTGACGTTGGGTGTAAAAAGTATATCCATTAACATAATAACCTTTATAAGATCGAAAAAGCGTGTTGGGGCCATATGCTAACCATTTTATTGTATTAGAAACGACATTTGGTGTATTTGACAACTGACACATTACACGGTTTTTAAACCATCCAACAAATGAGCGATTATGTTCAGTTATAATCCAAATTCCACTTTTTGAAGGATTCTGCCTCCTAATCAAACTGACATGACAATCTAAGTAAGGATGAACTCCAGTCATGTGTTGCAGGACAAAGAGATGCGCTCTATCGCGCAGTTCACACCCAGGAGAGATCCATTTGGATCCCAATGTACCCTGCCCATGAAGTCTTCCCTCATGACGAGATTTGGGAATTCCAATAAGATTGATAGCTACTAAATACTCTGTGCAAAATTCAATAACCTCCTCAACTGAATATCTTTCAACTATACTAGCTTCCGGCCTATATCGGTTCCTCACATATCCTTTCAATATACCCATGAATCTCTCAAAAGGATACATATACTGCAAATATACAGGGCCACATAACTTAATCTCTCTAACCAAATGAATAACCAAATGTACCATAATGTCAAAAAATGAAGGTGGAAAATACATTTCAAATTGACATAGTGTGACAACAATATCAGCTTGTAATTTATCCAACGTGATGGGTTCAATCACCTTGCTGCAGATGGCATTGAAGAAAAAACAAAGTTTCATAACAACAAGTCTAACGTGATTCGGCAATATTCCTCAAATTGCAATTGGTAATAGCTGTTGCATTAACACATGACAATCCTGTGACTTCATACCCACGAGTTTCAAATCCTTCATCGACACAAACCTTTTGACGTTTGAAGAATATCCATATGGAACTTTCACACCAAACAAACACTCACAAAATACAATTTTCTATTTTTTACACAAAGTATAACAAGCTGGAGGTAGATATGTACGCTTCTCTGATTCTTGTGGTGCTAATTCTAGTCGTATACCCATTTCTTTCATATATTTTCAGACTTTGATCCCGTCCTTTGTCTTTCCCGGTATATTCAACAATGTCCCAACAATACTATCATAGACATTTTTCTCAATATACATAAAATCAAGACAATGTCTAACTTGTATGTGTTCCCAATACGAGAGATCCCAAAATATGGATCTCTTCTTCCACAGATTATTCGGCTTAGGAGGTTGATACAACTTTTCAAATACAACATCAATATCTTTAACCCGCTCAAAGACTTCTTTCCCAGTTAAAGGCAAACGGGCTTCTCGAGTCTCGATATGCCCGTCAAAAGCCTTTTTCATCTTACGATAAGGGTGATCATGGGGAAGAAATGTTCAGTGGCTCATAAAGATATTTTTGGTGCAATTATTTAGACGATTGTCAGTAGTAGCATCTTCACAAATTGGACATACTTTAGCTCTTTTGACAGTGTACCCTGACAAGTTTCCATAAGTAGAAAAATCATTTATGGTGCAAAATAACATCGCACGTAATGTGAAATCCATTTGAGTATTTGCATCAAAGATCGAAACACCTTCATCCCACAAAAGTTTTAAATCTTCAAGAAGCGGCTCAAGATAAACATCTATGTTATTCCCCGGTTGTTTAGGTCCTGAGATTAACAAGGACAACATAATATACTTGCGCTTCATACACAACCACGGAGGCAAATTATAAATCACCAAAAAAACTGGTCATGTGCTATGTTGACAGCTTAGAGTACCATAAGGATTCATCCTATCCGTACAAAGTCCAAGTCATAGATTCCTAAATTCTCCACCAAATTCAGGAAACTTATAATCAATGGTTCTCCATTGTGGAGAGTCACTCGGGTGTCTAAGCATCCCATCTGATTTCCTCCCTTCCGCATGCCACCTCAAATGTTTTGCATCTTTTGCATTTGCAAATAGGCGTTTGAATCGTTACACTATGGGTAAATACCAAACCGCCTTTCTATGAGCCCTTTTTTTATCATCCTTAGAAGAATCATTACCCTCCCGCTTGTACCGAGATGCTCCACACTTAGGACATGTGTGTAAATGTTCATTCTCATTTCGAAACAACACAGTCATTTGGACATGCATGTATCTTCTTTACGTCCATACCTATAGGACACAACATCTTCTTTGCCTCGTACGTGGAAGTGGGAAACTCGTTATTCACCGGAAGTATTTCTCGTAAAATTTTTAACAATTCTGTAAAACTCTTGTCACTCCATCCATTCTTGACTTTCAACTTGCACAACTTCAAAGTTGTTGACAACCTTGTCAAGTCGTCACTGCAACCGGGATACAAAAATTTCTTAGAATTACGAACTAAGTTCTCAAATATATCCGGTTGTGGCATCATATGGTCTTGGAGATCTTGTATCATATCTTTCACCCTATCAATGTCCACATCATCTTCGTCATTATCGACCGAATTATCGCACTCGGTTGCATAATTCGACCTTGAGCTATCAGTCATATCAGAGTCTATTCTCTCGCCATGCCAAATCCACTTCGTATAACCCTTTTTAAAACCCCGACGAAATAAATGTTCACGCACTGTCTCTACGCTCGAATATTTTTTTAAATTACCACAAAGGCGACACGAGCACACAATCATGTCTTCTTTTCCATGTTCCTTTCTGATTTTTTGGTGTTGAACTGTACATATAATAAACTCGTTAACCCCTCTCACATATGCATCATCGTTACGCAATATATTGTACATCCATGTTTGACGATCCATGTATAACTAAATAACCACAACGATTAACTAAGTAAGCACAACGATTGTACATATATCATACATAAGATGCGGACAAACAATAGTTTAAGCAAACATACTAATATTTTAAATAATGCTTGTGATGAATGTATTATTTTAATTAACAATTACTTACACAACAAAACTGAGCTCTCGGACGGAGACACTGAAGAAAGAAACCTGCAAAATCTCAGCCAAGTTTCCCGCCAAAGACGATCTTGCTCTCTTTTCTCTCTTACGAACCAGACCAAATAGCAAAAGTTTTCACTTAAATACACTTTTTAATAATATTAAAGAATATGCGTCAGACAAAGAAGAAAATCGACGCAAATAACATAACCATTTGCGACGGATATTTAAATCAAGCGACACAAATGTTTGAATAATTTATTTTTTAAAATTTTTAAAGCATTTGTGTTGGTTCGTCTAAAAATCGAAGAAAATACATGAGAGTATTGCGTCGGGTCTTTAACCGACGTGACGCAAATGTGTTTTTATTTATTTTTTTTAATTATTTCTAATCTTTGGCGTCAGTTATACTAAACACCGGACGCAAATATTCAAACAATATTATTTAATTATTTAATTAAAAAATAATTATTTTTAGTTATTTATTTTTTTAATTATTTTTATAGTGTTTGCATCGGTCCTTTAAAAGAAATGACGCAAATACTCAAACAATATTATTTAATTATTTAATTAAAAAATAATTATTTTTAGTTATTTATTTTTTTAATTATTTTTATAGTGTTTGCGTCGGTCTTTTAAAAGAAACGATGCAAATACTGAACATTATTTGCGTCGGTTCTTTAAACAAGCGACACAAATATAATTTGTTTTATTTATCATAATGTCACCGTTCTACTATATGCGACAGTTCTATTAAAGAATTGACGCAAATAAAACGACGTATAAGTCAGTTTTTGTACTAGTGGTTGTAAGAAAAGATAAATATAAATTATGAGATATATAATCAAATTTTTATGTACAAAATTGGGATGGGAATCAAAGTTTACCCAATAAAATATTAGACTAATATATGCTACTTTTACGCCAATATATGTTGATTTCATGTTTTAATTTTCTTTCCTCTCTTTTATTTTATCCCGCGAATCATTTTCTGTATACTACTTATCTGATACGGGAGGAAGTGGGGTCCATCGGTGTCGGCAGCAAAATTGCCAGCCAAGATGGTTTGACGCATTACCATGCATGATTTAACAATCAAGAAAATAACGTAAAGGAAATAAAATGATGTATGATACTCCCTCTGGTTCCCTCGTGGTTAAAATGATAGTTATTTTAATTTAAAATACACATATCCGGAAATTTAATACTTACAAGTATTTTTCATATGTTTTTTTTATCAACCTGCGGTTAAAATTTTTTCTAAATATTGAATGTGTGCCTTTTTCTCTCTCTTGATTTGATGCAGTTTAAAATTTCTCCCAAATATTGACTGTGTGCCTTTTTTTTTTCTCCGATGGTTATTCTAAAGGATAAATCTTGGATACAATAGATTTGTATTGCAATAAAAAATATTAAATAAAAATTCTGTTTTACCTTTTACAAGAAATATAAATATATGAAATTGAAATTGAAAGATTGATTAATTTCATTAGCAGAATTCCTTTGGAGATTATATAAAAGAGAGATTAATGTCAATTTTGAAAAAAAAAATTAAATAATAAGAATGACTAATAATATGAGATTTCAAATTTTTTTTAGAGAGTCTATTATTATAACCCAAAGAAAATACGTAGGAAGATACCATTAACATTGTCATCAGGTATCACCATTCATATATCTTTATAGATTTACATTTAGAGTTGTAATAAATTGTTTACCAACAATAATATTAAATAATAAATGTTGCAAGTGCTGATGATGCCTTAGTTTGATTATTAGAAACGAGAACTTAAAATCATGGAAATGCTGTTGATCAGTCCTAATAGAACAAAAGAAATATTATATATTTGTAAATTTTTTTAGATTATAATTTGAATATTTAATAATCAATTTTATAAAGAACTGCTAATGCAACATAGTCTTTGTTAAAAGATTCAGAGGACTCGTAATGCTATACAAACAGTATTAATTGAGAAGAATTTAACTTTAAGATAAGCAGAGATTCCACATCATGATGAACAAGTAGATATTATTGAACTGAAAAAAGTAGAACTTCATGAGGTTGTGAGCAATAGAAATCTAAAGAATAGAGATAGTAGAGGATTCTTAAATAAGCAGAAAATTTAGCTCAGAGAACACAAAGCGAAAATGTTCCAATTATAAATAACCAACCAGCAGAAGGGCTAACATATGAGGTATAAATGGCGACACAAATAAATTTCATCGTTTCTAGCCGGCTGTGAGTTCTATTATGTAATTAATGAATTATTTGTTTTTTTAGAAGAGAAAATATCCGCCACATGTTTTATCGTAGGCAATGGATGAGGAGAGATCGCATTCAATTTAGTTTCGCGCAATTGAACAAATCATGGGAGGATTATACTTTATGATTTTGAAGATGAAATTAATGAATTTTTTCAAGAAGACCAAAGTCCAAGAAAAGAGGGGATATTGAAGATGTTACTAAAAATTCTGCAATTATCCTACTAGTAGATACAGAATTTTGTGCTCATGGAGATGACTTTGCGTTTTATAATCAATATTCTTCTCGAGGAGGAGTTGGAATTCGAAAATTTTCTTAGTACTTTTGTGTGCGATAAAGAAGGCTTCAAAATAAATGCTAGATAGAACAAAGATAGACAAATAAAATGTCATCGAGATGAGATGAAAGGGAAGGTTATAAAGTTCGCATGGTTAATATTGTGAGAAATAAAGAAGAGAAATGGTTGGTGAAAACTTTTGACAACAAGCATTTAATACTTTGAAAAAAATACGATCCCATAATCAGGCACATATCACAGTTGTGGAATCGGGTCATCAAAATTTTTTCCTCTCACTTAAGTGAGAGTGTGAAGAAAATATATTGGTAAAGAGTGCTTAATGCAACAACAAAGGTCATGATTAAAACTTGTAAGAAAGATAAAGGTTGGCAGACGTGTTTGTTGTTTAATTTCAGGTGTCTTTACATTCTTAATGTTTTCTTTTTGGGTATGATTATGTTTGTTGTGATTTTTTTTAATCAGGGAAATTACTATTTGAATTAACTCAATTTTTATTTATTTTGCTCATTTAATTCTTGTTCTTTATTATTATGTGGCTTTTTTTATCAGAGAAACTGTTCTTAAACTAACTTAATTCTCACTTATTTTGCTCACTTAATTCTCGTTCTTTATTATTATGTGATTTTTTTTTTATCGGCCAAACTACTCCTTGAACTAACTCAATTCTCACTTATTTTGCTCAATTCTCATTTATTTTGTTCATTTAATTCTCGTTCTTTATTATTATGTGGGTTTTTTTATCGACAAACTAACTCATTTCTCACTTATTTTACTCAACTAACTCAACCTTCGTGACTTAGTGGTCGTTTGGTTCACATGATTTTAACTTCCTAGGAAGTAGTGAATTAGGATTTTGTTTGGTTGACAATGAATAATTAAAATGGAGGAAATGAGACTTCCTTGGGAAGTAGAACTTCCCACAAAATGTGCGAAGTTGCTCACCGACCCCCCCGGTAAGTCACACTTCTCACATCAGTTGTATGATAAAAGTACCAAATTGTCCTTATTAATTACATATTAGGCGCCTTTTTTTTTCTTTCCCCCCCTTTTTTCCCACTTTTTTCTATTCCCTGTAAACCCTCTTTGCTACCCTAATTATATATATGACGACCCTCCACTTCCTCCATCCATATGCTCTCAAATAATCTCTTTCGTCTCCTCTCCCAAAATACAATCAAAGGTATCTTTAGAAACTGAACAAGTATTTTTTATCGGTAAGTACATATCTTTATCCTCTTTTACTTTTTTTTTTTTGGTTTATTTGGTTGTACAATTTTTCTCTCTTTGTTTCTTCGAGTAATTTGTCTTTTGATCTCTCTTCCATGAATCCGTATACGTTCCTCAATTTCTATTTTTGCCTTCTCTCGGTTATTTAAATTTTCCTCATCTCTTCCTCCAGCCATGAAAAGTTCGTGATGTGGATCTTATGCATTTTTAAGTTTGTTTGTAACTGAAATTTAGGATCAATCATATTTAACAAATTATAAATTTTTATGGAGTTTGACAGGGAGGAAAATTATAGAACAAAAAGAAATTGAAATTCATGGAATAAAATAAAAGACACTAGAGTACTAAATACATAAATTTTTGCTTTGATTTCTTTTTCAGCTTTCCTGAAAATTTTAGATATGCATATGTACAAGGTTTACTGCTTCCAGATCAGTGATAATTTACTATCCTTACTACCTATTTGTGTTTAGAAACTAAAAATTTATGTTTTTGGAGTTGCATTTATATATGCTCCATCCTTTTGGATTATTATCTACGTTAGAATCTGAATTATGTTAGTTATTTAGTTAAAGTATTGAACACTTTGCATTTTTTACTGTCATCTCATTTCAGACATTGGTTTTTGGCTTGGAGTTTGATATATTAGATTATTGCAATCCTCTAACATTTACTTCTTTTTCTTCTTCTTATATATAATTTTTTGTTATAAAATAGTTGCCTCAAGTTTACTTTCTATTTTTCTAGTCATGCCAAATTAATAAACATAAATTTATGGATACTTGAGTATGTTGAGTTCGTAGGTATGAAGTATACCTTGTCAAATAGGTATGACCTGTGAGGCAAATATAAGTTACGTAGGTACAAAAAGAAAAAAATATATGATAAAAGGAAAGGTAAACTATGTCAATACCAATTATTAATGATTAAAATAGTTAAAAATTGTAAATGGTATATTAGTTAAAACATATATAATGCATGGAAAATAGATTTGCTGAACCAAACAAAACATAGGGAGTTAATTCATGTGAAGTCCAAATTCTCTAATGTCAACCAAACATGATAATGTCATTTCTTGTGAAAGTGTATATGAGAATTAATTGCAACTTCCCATAAGAAATTACTTCCCATGTGAACCAAACGAGGGTTTGAACTAAAAATCATAAGGAATATGGTTTAATCACTTGAGCTAACCACAATCTGTTATTATGTGCTTGTTGACTAATTATATTTCTGTTTTTTCCTTATTAGGGTAAGAATAATAATTTCAAGTTTTATACAATAAACTTCCTTATTTTTATTTTCCCACGTATTGTAATTGGTTTAGAAAAGAATGCATTATTTTTTAATCTATAAAGTGTTGGGTTTCGTACTAGCAAACGCAGCGGAAAAATACGGTTTAAAATAAAACAAAACGAAACCCAAACTCGAGGATCTATGCGAAACAGTTTAATACAGATAGTTCAAGATTTTACCGATTAAAAGTGCGAATCTGAAACTTTGGTGAAGGTGTTGATCGTCTCCAAATCTTTAACGCAACCCAACTGGACAGCGTCTCTACGGTATCCACACGAACACCCGCGAACCGTCTTACGATTCGAGCAAAGAGGATAACAGTACTAGCTGTAAATAATCTGTATCTCTTTTATCTCTCTTAACCTCTCTTATGAGCGGCTACGTCAAAACGTTGGTTTTTAAGAGAAAAATTCTATATCTTTCTCTATCTCACAGAGAATAGCTGATATATCATATATATATAGCCTTCTATAGAGTAGATTCCAAAACCTAATCTAATTAGGAGATTAGAATCCGAATCCTATATTCATTATATATTTAATCAAGTCTCACTTAATTAATATATGTACAAATAAATATATATTCGTATTTCCTTCCAAATGACTCTTCTTCATACAGATTACATATATATATATATATGTATATATATATATATATAATTTAAAGTCATGATTTAATTAAATCAATCTTATTGATATATTAAAATCATTGACATTTAAATTATATCTCCTTGACGAATGTTCTATGTGTGTGACCCTGTAGGTTATTATTACGTTGGCAATAATTTTAAATCATATTATAAAATTATAAACAGTGAGCGGCATCTAGTAATACATCACTGTTACCCAAGTAATAATAAAGTTATAGATTCGACGTTACCTTTTGTGACCAATGTTTCAATGTAATTTAATCCTTTTAACCATGATATCTAAGATTAAATTCAAGGCATGGATGTGTCATCCTCTTCATAATTTAATCTCAGTTTTCTTGATCAATGAGTAAACTATATGAAACAAATCTCTATTTGAGCATGGCCATGCATTTCATAGTTTTACTCAATCAAGAGGCCTATAGATATCACCCCTAATTTATAGGAGGGTTAAATTCCATCTACATCATTCCCATTTCTCACATAACTCATTATGCATCCAACAATCACCTTTATCGTCCACCCGGTTAAAGGTGACTTTTGATAATGTCAAAACGCATAACTCCTTATGTAGAAATGTCATGACTTCAGGTCGAAGGACCATTACATCATTGTCACTATGAGAATTACTTATGACACATAGCATAACGCTCCATGTAGAATTCTCATGGTGGGTCTATCCAGTACTATGTTCTCTAACATGTACCTATGAATCAACTTAATATATCTCGTATATATTTATGACCAATGAGATATGGCCATCAGTTAATCACATACTAGTCTCAATATATTATTGTTGTCCTGATGACAATGATACTCGACTAGGGACATTTAAGAATAATGATACATTACATACTTATATGATCTCATATTCAAGTCACATACTTGAATCCATATAATTAGTATCATTTTTTTTTTCTAAGGACATTTATTATGTTAATTATTTATATAACGCAGTAAATAAAACATAATAAATTATCATTAACCAAAAACATATCATAAATATAGTGTCACAATCATTACATAATTGGCCACTAGGGCATACACTCTAACATAAAGTAGTACGACTAAACGATTATGTCGCGATATAAAGTGGTTTGTATTAACTAATACACCAGTTGTTTTCACACACACACACAAAAAAAAAACTAAGTAACATTTGATAATAAAATTTGTTAAAAAAAATAATAATATTTGCTTAATTTTTTCATTATAACACTATATTTAAAAAAAATTGTCCTTGCAATCTTCTTTTCTTATATTTGATTGAACATTTATAATAAATTTCACGTGAAAAACATATTATTTGTACATATAATTCTCAATTAAACATGCAATATTAATATTCGTCAAAGTTCAAATGTTACTTTTTTTATAGAATAAAGAAAATATAAACTATTAGCTATTAATTTAATATAAAGTATTAGCTATTAAATCACGTGCAATATAAATTCATGAATTCTATAAAAATTAGTAAATTGGATTTCAAAAAGTCAAAAATAATGTTTTAAATTAAATTTTAAAAATTAATAATACATTTTTAATAAGTAATAAAATAAGAGTTATACACGATGCACAGATTTTTAAGCTAGTAATAATAACTAGGTTAATTGGCACACACAAATGTGTGTAATTTTTTTAATTTAAATTTGGAAATATATTTTTTATTTTATTTATTGAGAAGGTGAGAGTAGTTCGACAATGGAAGTTATAATGGAAAGTTTGGAATTTGTGGGAAATGTTTTTCTTTTTCTTTTTTTTTTTTTTAAAAAATTTGATAACACAAAAATAACCTATCCCCAAACTGTTAACATGATAGATAGGTTAAAATGGGAGACGAAACTAACCAAGAGCCCAAGATAGTCTATACTCCTAAGTACCAGTACGACTACTATAACAATTGACAATTCAAATGGGACTCTACATATGAAAGAAAAGAAAGCATATATGCTGACTTGGCCGAAAGACCGACTTCTCAATAAAGGCAGTTATAAAATGCTATCCTAAACCATAAACAACCTATTTTTTTAATTTTGGACTATAGTAATTTTTTTAATATTTTATAATGTTTTTTTGAAAACTTTAGCCATATAAAAATCTTTAAAAAATAATAGAATATATAAAATTGCATAAATTTATATGATGTGCATCATAGTTTTTTTAATGATGTAAGTTCAACATTTTTTTGTGAGTAAAATTTGTATAATTTTATATAATTATAAAAATTACTCCGCGCATTATCAAAAATTATGAAAATTTGTATATTTTCATGTTTTTGAATGCTCTATCCATTCATACGGTTGAATTTCGTAAAAAAAAATTAAAAAATACAAAAAAAAAAAACTACTGCATCCTAATTTTAAAAAATAAGTTTCAACCTATTTCGACTTTTCTCTTACTATATACTTTTTCAAATATTTTAAATGAAGAGATCTTATCTCTAAATAACATCCATTAATCGATTTCAATTCAATTTTGAAAATGCAGGAATTTCGCCTATGAGTATAATCTCTGACCATCACAATTAAAGAAATTCTTTGATTATCGTAATAAAAAGGTCGGCTAATGACCATTATCATAAGCATAAAACATAAAAAAATAATAATAATAAATAAAACATAAAAAAATAATAATAATAATAAAATCACTCATGTCTATCAAAATTAAAACATCACGAAAACAACTAACAAAGATATATATAACTTAAACAACTCAAACATACAAGAAGACAATTTGACATATAAAATAATTGTACTATAGTAAAGTGATGTTAATGAGTTTTTTTGTAAAATTTTCTTCTCAATTAATATATAATAATAAATTGATAGATAAAGTAAAAGGATAACAAGGTACTGATCCATTAAAGAATAAAATAAAATAAATTCTACAACAACTCATAAAAACGGCCAAAAATAAAACACCATAATGAAATTACTAAATTGAAAAAATATATATACAAATTTTTAGATTTCATAGTATATTAAAGTAAAATATATTTAGTGTTGCAATGCAAATTATTTCAGATAATTACATAACTAAGAAAACAACTTTGAAACTATAATTAAATGAAATACTAATTTATTTACTCACATTTATTAAAAATAAAAAATACCCATTAATTTAATTTTAAAATTTATAAGTATAAAACTAATGATATTATAAACAACAATATTAATTACGGATCATATATTTAACACAATAAAAATTGTCAAAAATTTTAAAAATACTTATTAAAATTTAATAATTTTATACAATTAAAAAGAAACTCATGATATGCACGAATTTTCAAACTAATGTATAGTATATAAATATACTGAGTAATGAAAATAGGAAACGAAATCTTACAAAATACTACGTATCTACTTAATTGTCAAAAAAAAATCAACTAGAACGAATGATCCATATTTAAAATTTATAATAACTCCAATAAACTTTATATGAACATTTACATATAAATTTATTTATTAATAATTCAATTTATTCATGCAATACATGAATTTTAAAGCTGGCTTACTTTACATATATTACGAACGTCATATACACATTGCTATCTATATTATAAAAACAGGTAAGATGCTAGAATTGATCTCAATATCTCTTATGTTCAGAAATTTCAAACAATAGTACAAACATCAGTGCCGCACTACAATTTTAAACATTTATTACAATATACGGTTTTGGAACAGATGTTTATAATTTTAATTTTTAAATCCAATCTCATCTATATAATATACTTCTATTATATATATGTTTCTTGAGTATATATTTATATGTATGTGCAGTGGGGCATACATATATTGTGTTTATTTAATTCTTAATACATCTTAACAGACTAAGAATTTGATTGTGTTTAGATTGTTTATATAGTCTATCACTTATCTCTTAATAAATTCAATTCAATTTTATGTGAATTCAGTAAGCTGAAAATATAAAATTGAATGTATTAAGGCCAGATAAAATATTAAAATAAATTAATTCAGGTATTTAAAATAAAATAATTAAATTTATAATCAGATTCAAACATAAATACTTAACTACTTCAGTAAATTGAGATCTGATGAATCTATTTAGATTTAGATACTTAATAAATCAAATACAGCCAATAAGTTAATAAGTCATACATTTAGTTAAATTTTGTATACTTATTTTTTTTATTTGAAATACTTTTTTTGAGTAAAATACTAATAGTCCAAATTATATAAATTTAATTTAAATTTTTCGACATTCTTAAATTTCAAGACAAAGAAAATCCATATAAAGTAAGCAGTACAAATATTTCTAACTAAAATATACACAAATATGTATACTACAATATTTTAAAAAATCATAAAAAAACAAGTGCGCCCGAACCTCTTGTGCATGCATAGGCTATTGCGCTAGTGTATATCTATATGTGTGTGTGTGTGAAAAGATGTTAATGTACACATCTCTTATATTCACACTAAAAATAGAGTATTAAAAAAAGAGTATTTGAATTTTCTTGTATTTTTGTGATATGTAATATTATTTATTATAAACATACAACATAAAAATGCATTCGTCGTTCGTATTTTACATACTTATGATAATGATAATGATATTATACATCGCTAAAAAATATGAAAATTTGTATATCCCTTCTTTTTCATATGTTGTTTTTATTCATATCATTGGATTTAGCAAAAATAAAAAAAAATGAAAATGTGTGTGTTTTTAATGTGGAAATAATTTGTGTGTACGAGCACTCATATATATATCATAAAAATATTATACATATGTTCGATTGGTATATATTATAAGACCAAGAGAACAAGTAGTCATGCGTTTAGTTGAATTTTGCATACTTTATTTTTATTTTTATTTGAAATGCATTTTTAAGTAAAAAACTAATAATCCGTAATTGAAACAATTTAATTTCTAAAATTTAATGCAAAATATTCATAAATTTTAAATTCCAAAATAAAACTAGAAAAACTATACAAAGTAAACCATAAAAAATTTGTAATTAAAATACAAATAAATATGTAGACTAAAATACCCAAATGAATTTAATAAAAAAATTCATAAAAAGCAAATGTCTATGTTATGCACGCAGTACAGGCTAGTCTCTAATTATCATAATAAAAAGTTAACTAACAACTATTATTATAAATATACAATTTTAAAATAACCATGTACATATATCAGGATTAAAGCATAACAACAAAAAGAATAACCACTTTTTGTTTGACAACAAAAACAATAACAAGATAATCAATAATTAAAAAATATAATAAAACATAATTACTACAAAAAAAAATATAAAAAAAGGACAAAAAATAAAATATAACAATAAAACTACTAAATAAAAAAATAAAATTATAAATTTTAGAAATAGTAAATTATTTTAAATTAATATAAAGTAAAATATATTCAGTATATTAAATAAAAATATAATTAAATGAGATACTACCTTATTAGTTAACTCATATATAAAAAGATATAACACAACCATTAATTTATAATTTATAAATTTAAAATAATTATATTGTACACAATAATATAAAATATTAATCTCGTATTTAGTACAATAAAAATTAATAAAATATTTCAATTAATACATATTAAACTCAATAATTTTATTTAATTAAAAAAAATATATGTGTCGTGCACATGCTGACAAGTAGTAGTGTTACGTTAGAACACTTGCATCAATATCAATAAAACTATTAAAACCTTTAAATTTAATGATTCATTTGATAAATAACTGAAAAATGGCGTGGCATCAATGTCGCTATTTAAAAATTAAGCTATGAATAGTGTCATAAAAAAAAAGTTATGATTTTTGAATGTGTTTTGATTGATAAGAAAAAAAAAATGATGTTGATTGATTGATTAAGAGGTATTAAGAGAATTTTAATAAGGATATTATAATTAAATTTGTAAAAATATTATTTTACAAGTTTTATTACATAAACTAATTTAAAAATTAATTTTATTTTAATAATTACCCTTTTAATTTAAATTTTAATATTATTGAGATGGTTAAATTAATTCTATTATCAAATAAATTTTTTAATTAAGATTCAGACGTAATGATTCGATTTTATTAAACACAACCTTATACTATTAATTCTTTGGCCTCATTTACGGTGGTTGTTCAACTGTCTAAAAATATACTTTACCAATCAATTACTCCGTATATTTATTCATTGTCTTATTCAAAATATTCTTATTTCTCAAACCTTAGTTTATTTCTCCGGAATCGTAATTAAAGGCGGAATTGTACCGACTCCCATTAAATGTTTTATTGACAATTACATTTGATAACAATGTGCTGAAAGCACATAAAAAAATTAATTAAAATCAAACCTATCTCCCTCTCTAACTTAATAATTGTAGAAAATTTTAATAAATTAGCAGCGTTAGTCCGAATCAATGTATGTTCATAACTTCACACAATTTGATCCTCCTGTTTTCTTCGTTTTTCCATTTACTACACCATATCACATAGAGAGTGGCCGGAAAAGATGGACAGACATCTACTTGGCGCCGGAGAAAGCAGCTCCGGCAGCAGGCACACTAGGTCCGCTCAGTGGCGAGATCGGCCTATGTTCAATCGGAGGTCCGACGCCATTGCATTTGGTTCTCCTTATCAGAAAGCTGCTGCACTTATCGATCTCGTATGTTCAGTTTCCCATTTTTAGTAATTGTACTGTGGGTACATATTCTCTAATCAATATTAGGATGTAGTAGTATTAGGCGCCGTTTGTTTCAAGGAAAAAGATTTCTTGGTAACCTTTTCGTATTTTCTGTTGTTTTTTAGGCGAAAACGTTTTCTAAAAAACTTTTTTCGTTGTTCGTAATATATACGAAAAATGAAAAGAAAGAAAAACGTTTTCCGATTCCTTTATATTTTCTTAAGTTTTTTCGAAAAATAATTTACAGAGTTTAAAAGGAGAAAACGTTTTTTGGATAAATTGGTGGAGTTATTTATCACTATATATATTTAATAATAATAACATAATAGTAATTATTATATAAAATAACATAATAACATAATAATATAAATTACTATTAAATATATATTTATATAATAATATAATAAAAAATAAATATTTAATATAAAAATAAAATAAAATAATTATTCATAGTAAGTGATAATAACCTTTTATATACATAATAAAATAATAAAAATAATAACATTTTCCTAAAAAATATTATCAATCAAATATCGGAAAATGATTTTTTCAGAAAATATTTTCCTGGAAAATGATTTTTTCGGAAAATATTTTCCTAGAAAACATTTTCTCAGAAAATGTTTTCTTCAGAAAATGTTTTTTTATAGAAAACGTTTTCCTGAAAATGATTTTCTTGAAACAAAAGCAGCCTTAATTACTAACTAATATCTTTGTTTACGGTTGATTTGTGCAATTTAATTTTCAAATATAGAATTGATGGGAACTTAATTCAATTAACTGATGCAGAATCAAGTTTTTTGAACTACTCTATTTTGAAATTTTTGATAACTTCGTAGAACAATTTGAATTTTGGGTCCAGCAAATGTATATGATCAAAAAATTATTAGATGAACGGTTGTTTCAGATTTGTTAGATTAACTTAGGTATTAAGTTCAGAATTTCAAGTTATACAGGCTGAAGATGGCATTGGTCTGCCCGAGGAAATTCTTGATGATCAATCAAGCTTTGAAGAGGCTGCAAAGTTCTACTTCATTTTCACTCGATTTGAATTCCTGTGGTTCCTTAACTATTGTGCGCTGTTATTGCTTAACTTCTTGGAGGTTAGTTAAGTTCTTCTACTCGGCATTGGTCTATCTTCTAAATTATAGTTGTAGAGATGCATCTCTCTCTCTCTCTCTCTCTCTGCATTTCTCATTCTTTAATTATCTGCCGTTCAATATATTTTTCGTCAAGCTGGCTGATTTGCTTGATTCATTTAAATATTCCCACAGAAGCCACTTTGGTGCAACCAGGATCAGGATGTTGCAATTTCTTGTAATGATAGGGATTACTACTTTCTTGGACAGCTTCCATACTTGACTGGGCTTGAGTCTCTCATATATGAAGTAAGTGTCTCCCTAAACTTGTGAAAGGAAAATGTTATTCTTTGGTTGTGACCAACTCTGACCACTTTCCAAAAGATATATAAGGAGACGTAGACATCTCTTTGAACATTTGCTAATTTAAAATTAATGCAAATTCCAGTGCAACATGAACGTTAATTACCACCAAAACTTCCAAGACCAGTTGGAGAAACAGGGCCTAAGGATAGAACTCCTCGCATCCCTATATTTTCTTTGTCTACAGTATTATAACCCCTCTCTGGGATACATTGCCTTGTAACCCAAGAAATCCATCACACTTCAGCCTGTCAAGAACGACTTATTTTAGAATGCACTACAAGTCAACACTAAAATATCTTAAAAGTCATTTCAAGCTGCAACTAGGTTAGAAATGTTTGGAGCTAGTTTGACTTAGAATTCAAAAGTTGTTGAAATAAGTTACAAAGATGTATAACTAATATCATGACTAAGTTGTGATAAATTGTGAGATTACTAGGTAGGGCATTATTAAAGAAATGAGCTGGCAGCGGTCGTGGGGTGGTGGTGGTAGTCATGGTGGTGTGGGGTGGGGCGGGGATGCTGTCAATGGTGCGAGTGGATGAGCAATTGATGCTGCCAGTGGTGATGTTGGTAGTGGAAAGTGTAGGAACAACTTATAATACAAATCCCCCACCCAAAAAATAACAAAAAAAAAAAAACCATATAGGATGGCAATATAACTCATACATTAATGGTGTACTAGTATAGAACTACTTACATGTCAGTTTGGCCGATGTATAGTCATACACGAATGCCCCGCAGTTTTTTGTTTTCCATGGCCTGCCAACGCTAAAGGATCTTCTTACTCCTTGAATTCCTAATATAACTTGTTACTGGTTTGTATTGTTGACATGGAACAAGAAAATAATCAAGTACTAGATCTACTTACTGGAAAGAAGTTGTGTCTCAAAGTTTACATCAAGAGCGTGAATTTATACATCTGTACTTGCACTTCAAGCTTGAACTCATTGGAAATTTAAGGGGTGGATGTTTTTTGTTGTACAGTCTGGAGATTTTCACATGCTAGAGTTGTGAATGAAGAATGTTTTGTTGTACTAACAAGAGTTGCATGTGTTCCTCTTTTATCTCCTTGTTATCAATTTCAGTTTCTCCCGCAGTATTTAAGTACAAAATTTTGACACTCTTATGCAGGGAATAACCCTTTTGGTTCTCATGGCACATTTGTTCTTTCCAATTTCATATGAAGGGTTCAATCGCTACTGGAAAAGTCGTATTAATAAACTAAAGGTACTTGGTTCCTGAATCATGCTTATGGAGTCATTGCTTCCTCAATCGCCCCTGTCCCCTTTCTAATGTTACCTATCATTATTTTGTTTTGTAAGATATGAATACTTTCTCTATCAAAATAAATTGTGGAAAAAACTCATCATGAAAACATTAATGTGCCACTTAGTTAATAAAGATTTTCGAAGATACAACTGTTCTACTTACATGTCTAGTAAGATTGTTTGGGTTTAAGGGAAATTAAACAATAAATGTGAACACGTGTAATTGTCTGCTTTTATCAGCTGTTGAAATTGGCTGGATTTTATGTAATTGGTGTCTCGTTGTTACGCCAACGACAATAGTTAATAATTATGGTTTCAGCTTATACGTTTAGATCTTTTTAGTTGATATTGATACAGCTGAAAATGCCAATTAGACTATATGGTATTATCTCGTAGAACTTCAGAGAGGATGGAAAGAATGAGGAGAAGAAAAAGTTTTTTTAGATAAAATTGTTTAAACTTGGACCTTCCACATGGTGATTAAAAGTTTTCTGTGAATGGAGTAAAAGTTTTCTGGTAATGTTTATGCAGTTCCTAAATCCCGATACTTTTAGAATTCCACATAGACAGTTTCTTGAATTACGCATCACCTTAATATTCAGAATACAACTCCATTGAACTATAGAAGAACATGCTTGACTAGGTTTTCTAACTTCTACTTAAATCTGCTTGAGTGAAGCGTGAGAGCTCTCTGATTGTTTTTATCTATTATTAATTTCTTTTATTTTGACTTGATGGGGATCTCGGACTCCCGTTTGATTTAATCTAGTTTGTTATTTGCTTCTCAGGCTTTTTTAGCCCCTTTGTTAACCAAAAAAAAGAAAAAAGAAATAACAATTACAGTGGCGAGGGCCATTCCCAAGTCAAGATAGCATAAAGATCATCTGGGCAACCAAATGATGGGGCTTCTATTAAAAGGAAAGATAAAAGAAATTCTTAAACATCAAAGAATATCTTTGATGAACCAGGTGGAAAGATTTCAGTGACATTTATTATGATCCCTATCTGAATATATGGTTATCTGTAGTGTGTTGTATTTGCTGTTTCTGGTGTAATCTAACAACTCCATCTTGTGCTTATTAAAGATTTTGCTGAGTCTATTAAAGGATGGCTTGCCAGAATTACCAATTTAGCATTCAATTATTTCTTTTTAAAAATTAGTCAGAAGTGCCAATACAAATATTTTATGAAATTATGCTCCAATTGGCTGTTAGTCATTGACATGCTTTAGTTGGAAGTCCTGCACCTGATAATATTTTGATGCAGACATGGTCAGGACCTGCCAAAGCTAATCTGCAAAATTCTCACTGTTAAGGCAATGCATATCAAAATGAAACCTGAACCCTTGATTGCAGGAATTGGAATTTGTCAACCTCTATAAATAGGAAACATTTCAATCCAGTACTGATGCCTTACTTTTGATTCCTAATGAAAGATCAATTATGATGAGCAATAGAAGGAGGATCATAGTTTATTTATTTTGACAAATATTTGTACTACAAAATTTAAAGAGAATAAGAGAATGAATGAATTCATAACTTCTCAGTCTTTTAGGCAGTATCATCTCAAAAAGGAAACAATGGGTTATATCCCAGAACTAGTTGAGATAGGCGAAAATGAATACCTTTTATAATTGTAAAAGTAGAAAGGAAGAGAAGAGTACAGCATTTAAATACAAAAAGAAAATAAAGGTATCAATGTAAATAGAAATAAACAGGATAAACACATTAAGAAACAATTCAACAAACATGTCCTACAAAATTGTGATGGTTCTTTTTACCACCGATGATTTTTTTTTTTCCTTAGCAAGAGATTCTAACAATTGTAAATTGAAATTCCAAGAGAGAAGTGTAATCGTAACGTAGCTAATCAGTCAAAACTGTAACCTAGGAAAAACTGTAGCAAAGATATGGTTCTCTGTTTATGTTCTTGACAATAAGATCTCTATACGTAGGATTCGAGTGGAATTGAACCAAGGATGTATCTTTTACCGACATCTGTCTCGTACGAAGTTCAAATTTTCAGTTGCATACACACATGCAGCAGATGTCATCTATTTCTCTAAGATTGTTTGCTCTAATGGTGTCCATTTCTTACATGCAAATGTTTGCTTTTTGAGTATCCATCAATTCAAACATTTTGTGTTGGTAGAACATCCATTGCATGCATATTGTAGATGGTAGAAACTCAAATAGTTATATATTTTAATTGCAGGGTAGTTACTTATCTTTATGATCCAGATTTTTTTTTTGTATGTTTTCACAATAGTGGCATTAAAGCTTTTTCATATTAAGGTTTACTGTTTTCAGTTTATAGGATTGGTACCTCTTTCCATATCGAAAACATAACCAGTCTAATATTAGTTCTATCTTGTTTATTTTCAGGTCATTTTACTGTTTATCCTGGTTGCTGATATAATAGTATTTGTACTTTATCTATCTCCACTGGCATTCTATTTCCCATTCAGGATAGCACCTTATGTCCGGGTTGTTTTTTTCATCTTGAACATCAGGTAGAGAATGATGTCACCTTCAAGTTTTTGTCTTGAAATTAATGACACATGAAAGCAGTATATTCATGTTATATGTAAATACATATCAACTGTGCAAACTTGTACAGAACTTGGATTCAGGTTTGTTAGTTTTGTACACATTTTGCATGCTTAGATATACCTATTCTTCAGAAGATTTTTCATCTGATTTTTGGTAGTAGAATTGAATCTTGTGAAAGGGATTAAAAGCATATGATTACTTATCAATTCCCTAAAATGTGTAATTATCTCCAAGATGTTTCCTCAAGCATACTTATTGACAAATAGAACTACAAAATAGAATATCAGGAGATGTATATATGTGAACTTTATGACACCGTATTAAATATATTTCCAACTGCCTATTGACTTTGAATCTTCTATATTTGCAATAATAAGATTGATTGGCAGAAGATTATCAATGTTCAAAATTAGCTTAAGATGGCAAGTGGTTGTAAATTATTTTTGAAGTTTATATTGCTAGTCTTGATTCTTTTGTTGGTTTCGTCTATTAATCTATCTATGAAGATCATTACATGCTTGATAAAAGTCAAACCTGACACCAGTAAGACAAAGCTCTTCACCAAATATATAGTACTTATTTGCTAAACAAATTGCTGTACTATACTGTCTAATAGACTTTATTATGGCTTATTACTGTGGTGCACATGCATTCCTTTTGTTCTTTGTGATAAAAATCTCGCTGAGGAAAATAATTCATCATAACATTTCTTCACTCCAGGGACCTACGAGACAGCATTGTCATCCTTGCTGGAATGATTGGCACATACCTTAACGTCTTCGTATGTTATACACTCGTCATTTTTCCTTTTCCTTCTTTCTTCTAGTTGTTAGCTACTTTAGTTTAAGCTGTAAGATTGCAAAATTTTTCGTGACAAACTAAAAACTTTTTCTTGGAGCAACAGATGTTGACTTTCATCTTGTACATTTTAATTTCTGAGCTTGAGGAGTTAGTAAGAATTACATCTTCTAGTTCACATTCCTTACAATCTGTTCTATTTATGTTCATTGCAGTTTTTAGGACTTCTATTCCTCCTGTTCTCCAGTTGGTTAGCTTATGTCATGTTTGAGGATACTGAACAGGGGAAGACGGTATTTACTTCATATGGTACAACAATATATCAGATGTTCATCCTATTCACTACGTCCAACAATCCTGATGTCTGGGTTCCTGCATACAAAGCATCACGTTGGTACTCCCTGTTTTTCATTCTCTACGTGCTCTTGGGTGTTTACTTTGTTACCAACTTGATCCTTGCTGTGGTGTATGATAGCTTTAAGGGTCAGCTAGTTACACAAGTTCTTGACAAGGATCGTGTAAGGAAAAGGATATTAAAGAAAGCATTTGATCTTATCAATAATCAAGAGTTTCTTAACAAGTACCAGTGTATTCTTTTGTTTGAAGAACTAAAAAAATACAGGTCACTGTCAGATATATCAGAAGAAGATTTTGGGTTAATATTTAATGAGTTGGATGGTAATCATGATTTCATGATTAATTTGGTTGAATTTTATGATATATGCAATGCTATCGCATTAAAGTTTCAAAAGGAGGACTCGCCATCGTGGTTAGAAAAATTCCCGGCACTCTACCATTCACCTGTGTCAAATAAGTTGATAGCCTTTGTTCAGAGCCCTAAATTTGAGTGCATTGTAATTTTTGTTCTCACTTTGAATCTTGTTGCTGTTGTTGAAACGACTCTTGACATACAAAATAACTCTGGGCAGAAGTTCTGGCAAAAGCTAGAGTTTATTTTTGGGTGGTTGTATGTCCTGGAAATGGTGCTAAAAGTCTATTCATATGGTTTTGAGAACTACTGGAGGGATGGTCCAAATCGTTTCGACTTTGTTATCACTGGGGTTATAGTTATTGGAGAAACAGCAACTTTTATGTCTCCCAAAGGACTGACATTTCTTTCAAATGGAGAATGGATTCGCTATCTTCTTATTGCAAGGATGCTACGATTAATAAGGCTCCTGTTGCATGTTCGTCATTACAGAGCCTTTGTTGCCTCATTTCTAACTCTGATACCAAATCTAATGCCTTACCTGGGTATCATATTCTGTGTGCTGTGCTTTTACTGCTCTTTAGGTGTACAGATCTTTGGTGGGCTGGTCAATGCTGGAAACCCAAAATTGGCAGAAACAGATCTTGCAGATAATGACTACTTACTTTTTAATTTCAATGACTACCCAAATGGAATGGTGACACTATACAACATATTAGTGATGGGAAACTGTCCAGCCTGGATGCAGAGTTACATAGTGCTGACAAACTCTGCCTGGAGTACTGTATATTTTATCAGCTTCTAACTGATTACCATTCTACTGCTTCTAAATTTGGTCGTGGCGTTCGTCTTAGAAGCATTCTTTGCTGAACTGGATCTTGAAGACTCCGAGAAAGGGAAAGAACAGGACAAGGAAAGTGGAGGGAAGGGTAAAGGTGGTCGCTATGGTCGTACGAAGATACGGAGTCAGAGAGTTGATATGCTCCTTCATCATATGCTCAGCTCAGAGCTTAGCACTACAGAGTGTTAGTCTCCTTGAAGATGCTTGCGTCCCCCTACCAGCCTGTGTTCCTTTACTTCTCTCTGCGTTCCAGGCAGCTGATACCCGTTTCTTATTCTTTTTCCGTTCATCTTGTCAGCGTGTTAGTATTTAATTTGTCAGATTTCGCTATTGCCATTTTAGTAGTTGAATCTGTTGTAGATAGTGTTTGTCTTGACATAATTTTATTAGTCACAAACTGTTAGTTAAATACAGTACATCCCTATTTCATCACCTTGTTATACAAGTAATGTTTGTAGTAGAATTCTACGCACACTTTACTCAGTTCGACTTTCGGTATGTCTTTCTAGTTTGTACTAATTATAGTCCATATCTTTTCCGGCATGGTAATTGGGTAAAAGCTGACTTCATCCTAAAGTAGTTTTAATAACGAAATGCTCTATTTATTTGTCATAATTCTGAAACCACAAAATTTGTACCTAGTACTTGAGCATTACTTTTACTTAGTTTAGGAAATTGGTTTTCGAGCTTTAAGCTTTATCATTTTTGTTTCCCTCCTCCTTTAATTCATCATATTATAGGAGTATCATTTTAAACTAACTACTTATAAACATGTACCATGAACTTACCCTTTACGGTTAAAAGAAGCTCCAAGCTAAGGTCTACCATCAAGGAAATATACAGTTCACCTTTTGAGTAAGAATGGTACCTGAGACTCCTTGGTTTAGAGGCCAGTTAATGTATCCACCTATTCAGACGAAGTTGTAGTGTAACTTAATTTAGGGCAAATCATGGGTCGGTTAAAATATTGGATCGGTACTGTGCGAAATCCAAAATTTCCTAAAACTCCTGTTTTTTAAAATAATTCCGTATAAGTGTTTTTTTTTCCGTAAGTTATTATTTGTAAGTTAATATTTTCAAATTACTATTATTTACTATTTGTAAGTTACTATTTATAAATTATTATATCTACAAAAATACACTTGTAATGAATACAGTTGCAGCGAATAAAGTTTTTGAGGAGTTTTAGTCATTATTTCATTCCATCTAATTTTTTTTAGTTATGTGTCAAACAGTCGTTTGTTATTTTATGCAATAATAAAAAGTAGAACGAACGTTTGTTCGACCAAACGCCCGCGCAACTGGTTGTTAAAATTGCCGTCACAGCTAATTCTAAATGTTCACGACTTTTTCTCTATTTTTCACTCAAGTCACGACTAGCTCCACCAAGACTCAAAAAAAAAAAAAATCAACTCCTTTTTCTCCATTGATATTTCATCTTGATTTTTTTGACTTTTTCTTTTAGCAACTTCCTGAACTTGATCTCATATTCATCAACAGAATTCTCGAGTAAAGCAATGAATCCTTCAAGTTCAGTTAAGCTCACCTTGTTGATATGTTTGTCATAGTCAAAGAAAATCACATCTCCATGAAAATTCTCATAATACAATCCAAAAAGAATTGCTTGCACTTGTGGTAGCTTGAATAATTTCTCCATTTCTTCAAGTTCCTTCTGCATCTGTTTTTTGAAATCTGAATTTAGTTGAGAATTCTCTAGAATAACAGTTAGCAAGCATTCGAAATCTTTAAAATACCTCATCTCTAGGCTTGTCTTATTTAGACGCAGAATCTCTCCATCCTTTTGAGTGATTTTGAGATATTCTTTGCCATCTTTATTCAATTCAATGTCAATGACCTCAACAATCTTCTTGAAAGCTTCCTTGATCTCAGATGTGTTGGTCAATCCAATCCTAGAGATTCTACTACTTGGTACTGGTTTGGATGTTTGAGTTTCAAATACAGTCACCAAAACAGTTTTTGAATCTTTTTGGGCTTCATTTATCACTGATCTCCGTCTTGCTTTCTTTTCAGCATGCTCAACTTCTTTGTTCTTTTTCCTTGTTTTTGTAGACTTTTGAGCTCTAGATTTTCTTGTTGCTGCTTTTTCTTTTCTTCCTCTTCCTCTCTAGTTGTCGCCATCTCCTTCTCTCTTAGAAGTTGCTGAGCATATAATGTATTAGTATTTACCAATTTCTACCTTCCCATCAATTATAACTTCTACAAGTTTAGGAAAGTGAGTAGTCTTCATGGCGTCTCCCAGCAGCTTAGGTTGCCCTGGTTGAGTAAGCTTTTGCTTCTTAGGAACTTCAATCAAAATACTTTTGCCTTTGTCCTTTTTGTTGTTGCACCCCTGCTTATATTATCTTTGCTTAAACTTTCATTATGTGTTTAATATATAAAGAATTGATGATGTAATATAGTCCTTGCTTAGACAATGTAAAAGGACTTAGAAAAATATCCAACATGTTAGGTGGATATAATTTGGAGTTAAGCAAGGACCTTTGATCACCATTGAAGTCTACTGATAAGCTTGCTATGAAGGATTCTGAAGACGAAGAATTTTTCAAGTATAGTCTTGCTTAGAATGGAAATAAGCAAGGACTTTAATAAGCAAGATCCTTTGCTTATCAAAGTAAAGATTGTCAGAAAAGCTATCTTATTCCCTGCTTAGTCAACTTCTAGGAATCTCTACTGAAGGGCACTAGAAGACAGAAAAACGGCTAACTTTTTGAACTAAGCAAGGACTGCTGAAAAGGTACAAGTCACATCAAGGACAGTACACTCCAACGGATCTATTTCAAATTTCCAATGGATATATTCTTTGGAGGAGTATAAATAGAAATCATAAATTTCATTTATGACTAATAAATGAACGAACTACCTCCTGAACAAAACTCTCTGACATCTTAAAGGCTACAGCAAGACATCATAAAGCTTGAACAAGTGCTATCTATCTGCTCAACCAAGGAGCCTTCTACTTGAAGATAGCAAGCAAGATTTTCTGAAATCTTCTTAGTGTCTATGTGACAATTGGACTAAGTGTCCTGCTAAAGTGGTCTAAGTGACCCATTGTAAATTGGACTAAGTGTCCTCTTGCTGATTGTTCTGTGTGAACAAATTATAGTGATAGCCTTCTCAAGTAAAAGAGAAGAAGAGTGGAGTAGGATTATTCCGAACCACTATAAAAATTCTATCTCTTCTCCTGCTTATCTTTTATATTGCTTCCTTGCTTTGTTGTGCTTTGCTTTAGTCCTGCTGAACTTGTTCAGCAAAGACTTACTATCTTTGCTACTTCAAGCCATTAACTTTTGATACAAAATCTAAGGGGTTCCTTGCTTAAAACAATTCCGCTGCTAAATTCTTTGAAAATCATAAGAAACCTTTTTATACGCAAGAAGTTTTTTAATTCAATAAAGTTTTCTAAGTAAGACTTAATTTTTGAAAAACACTATTCAACCCCCCTTCTAGTATTTTTACCCTTTGGGACCTAACAAGTGGTATCAGAGCTTGACACTCTTTGCTAAGCCCTACAGCTTGAGAGGATCCAAACTTAAAACTTTCTAATGGCTTTAAGAAGTGATTTTGGTGGCAATCCCCCTATGTGTACCAGAGATAGATTTGTTAACTGGAAATTGAGAATACAGTTATACATGGATGCCATTGATGAGGAACTATTTGAAGCAATAAAGGTTGGACCCTACATTCCAGAAAAGCTATCTGCTGATGATCCAAATAAGCTCATTCCTAAGCAGAGAAAGGAATGGACAGATGAAGAGAAGAAGTTGGTTGGATACAATAAGAAGGCAATGAACATTCTCTTCATGGCTCTTGAAGAGGAAATGTTTGAAAGTGTATCCAACTGCACCTCTGCTAAAGAGGTATGGGATGCCTTGCTAGTACTCAATGAAGGAACAATTGAGGTCAGAGAGAATAAGCAATCCTTGCTTATTCAACAATATGAAATGTTCAACATGCAGCAGGGGGAGAATCTCACTGCTATATACGAGAGATTTACTGTCCTACTTAACAATTTGCGTGCTCTAGGGAAGACCTATGACACGAAGGACATTAATCTTAAATTCATGAGATCCTTGTCAAGGCAGTGGGATCCTAAGATCACTGCTGTCAAAGAGTTGAGGAATTTACACACCACTGATCTCCAACAACTCTATGGAAACCTGCTGACTTATGAAATGGAGTTGGCTCAGAGAGAAGCTACATCTGAGCCGAGGAAAGATAGAGTTGCCTTGAAGGTTACTGAGTCTAAGCAACAAGTAGATTCTGACTCTGAATCTGCTGATAGTGATGAAGATATGGCTATGCTAGCCAGAAAATTCAGAAGGTTCATGAAGAAGGATAGAGGAAACTTCAGAAGAAACACAAGCAGCAGTAAAAGAGATTCATCTAAAGATCTCTGCTATAATTGTAAAAAGCCTGGTCACTATGCTGCTGACTGCCGAAGTTCAGCAAGAGAGGAAAAGAAATTCCCTGCTAATGACAAGAGCAAGGGAAAAGAATATTACAAGAAGAAGTACCAGCAGAAGAATAATTCAAACAGCAAGGACAAGAGACTTATTGCTGAAAAGTCTTAGAGTGAAAGTGAAAGCGACTCAGACTCCGGACCAGAAATTGCCAACCTTTGCTTAATGGCAAGGGAATCCGATCCCAGCAAGAAGGTTGACCTTACTGAGGTATTTGACTTTGACTCTCCTGACATCACTGAAGCTGAGTTGCGTTCCTTGCTTAAGGATGTTGCATCTCAGTGGCATAAATATAGAAGATTGCTGAGAGTTGCTTCAGCAGAGTCTGATCAACTCAGGAGCAAGAACTCTGAAATCTTGCTTACACTTGAAAAGGTGCAAATAGAGCATTTGGAGTTACTTGCTGCTGATGGTAAGAGGACCTTGCTTAGACAGCACCTCAGAGACTCTCAAGAGAGAGTCTAAGTTATCCTCTCAAGTTGAGGAATTAACCATTACAATCTCCACATGGAACAAATCAACTTCTAATGCATGCGCTTTGCTGAAAAGCCAAAGAAGCATGCTGGATAGAAGTGGAATTGGCTCTGGGACTTGCGAAGTCCTTGCTGAAGAGAGTGGAGAAAGTGATGCTGAGTCTATCAGCAGAACGATCTCTGTGCATTCAGCAGAGTGTAAAACTCCTACTAAAACAAAAGGTAATAGAAATGTTACCTTGCTAAAGAACAAATTCCCTGCTGACCGTAACTATAAGCAGGGACATGGTACTAAACAGACCAAGGGTGGAAAGTTTAGCAAGAACCATGTTTCTCCTGCTTATAATTACAACAATGCGAGGAATTTGAAATTTAGCAAAGGTGATAGGAGCAAACACTGGAAACAACCTCAATCTAAGAGAAGAGGTAAGCAGCACACACATCACAACATGATGCATCTGAGATGCTATCGTTGCCATAGGATTGACCACATAGTTTCTCTTTGCCTTGCTGACCCTTACTATACTGGTTGGTCTCAAAAACCAAAATTGAGACAAGTATGGGTCCCCAAGGGTACTAACCTTAATGGACCCAAGTCTTGCTGGGTACCAAAGTAATTGCTTATGTTTTGCAGGTTGTGAGCAAGGAACAAATTTGGTACTTGGATAGTGGATGTTCAAGACATATGACAGGAGATAAAGCCTTGCTCACTAATTTCAAAGAAAAGGATGGACCACAAGTGATCTTTAGAGATAATAATGCTGGAAGGACTAAAGGGTATGGTTCAGCAGGGAATGGATTAATCTGCTTCAACAAGGTTGCCTTTGTGGAGGGTCTCAAACACAACTTGCTTAGCATAAGCCAGTTGTGTGACACAGGGCATAAGGTCACCTTCCTAGACAATCAATGTCAGGTAAGAGATCTTCAAACAAATTCTCTGAAGCTTTCTGGCTCAAGAAATGGGAATGTTTATGTAGTAGATTTGGCTAAGCTAAGTCCTGCTGAAACAACCTGCTTTCTTGCTAAAGCTTCAGCAGATGCTAGTTGGTTATGGCATAAGACACTTTCACACTTAAACATTAAAACGATTTCAAAACTTGTTGCTAAAGATCTTGTAAAAGGTTTGCCTAAATTTTCCTTTGAAAAAGAAAAACCTTGTAGAGCTTGTCAATTTGGTAAGCAAACAAAACAATCTTTCTTAAGCAAACCTGAAAAATCAAACTCTATGCCCCTTCAGCTATTACATCTTGATTTGTTTGGCCCTATAGCAAGTAGTCTTGGTGAAATGAAATATGCATTCACTATTGTGGATGATTCCACTAGATTTACATGGGCATTATTTCTTGCTCACAAGAATGATGCATTAGCAGAGTTTGAGAAATTCAGCAGACAAGTGCAAAATGAGAAAGAACTCAGAATCAAGTCAGTAAGAAGTGATCATGGAAGAGAATTCGACTTTGGAGGCTTTATTGAGTTCTGTGACGAGCAAGGAATTTCTCATAACTTCTCTGCACCAAGGACCCCACAGCAAAATGGAATGGTTGAAATAAAGAACAGAACCTTAGAAGAAGCTGGAAGAACATTGCTTGCTGATGCTAGACTTCCTGAGTACTTCTGGGAAGAAGCAGTGAACACTCCTTGCTATACTCAAAATCGATCACTCATTCATCCAACACTTGGCAAAACTCCATACGAGCTATGGAAGGGGAGAAAACCAAACATAAGCTACTTCAGAATCTTTGGGTGTCCCTGCTATATTCACAAAAATGGTAAGGAGTACTTGACTAAATTTCAAGCAAAATCTGACGAAGGTATCTTCTTAGGGTATTCTACCCACAGCAAAGCTTTTCGTGTCTTTAATAAAAGAATTCTAACAGTAGAAGAGTCTGTTCATGTTGTATTTGATGAAACTAACCATGAGGAACCAAGTGGTTCACTCCCTCTTATAACTGAGCAGGAACCAAAGGAGAATCTTCAAGTCATAGAGACCAAGGAAGACCCTGCTGAAGTACCATCAGAAAGCACTGCTCCATTGGATAGCACCCCTGCTGAAGTAAAAGATGATGAACCCAACTTGGAGGAACTAAGACAGCAAGATATTCGATCAGATCTACCAAGAAGGATGAAATGGACCAAGTCTCACTCAGAAGACTTGATAATTGGAAATCCTACAAGCCCAGTAAAGACCAGAAGATCTACTCAAAATGAAAATAGTTTTCTAAGCTTCCTTTCTCAAATGGAACCTAAGAAGATTGAGGATGCTCTTGCTGATGCTGATTGGGTCCTTGCTATGCAAGAAGAGCTTAACCAATTCAGCAGGAACAAAGTTTGGAATCTTGTTCCCAGGCCAAGAAATCATGCTGTAATTGGCACCAAGTGGGTATTTCGAAACAAAATGGATGAAGATGGGATCATCACAAAGAACAAGGCAAGACTTGTGGCTAAATGCTACTCTCAGAAGGAAGGAATAGACTATGATGAAATCTTTGCTCCAGTAGCAAGGCTTGAAGCAATAAGGATCTTTCTTGCTTATGCTGCTTATCAAGACTTCAAGGTGTTTCAGATGGATGTCAAGAGTGCTTTTCTGAATGGAGAACTTCAGGAGGAAGTCTATGTGGAGCAACCTCCAGGCTTTGCTGATCATGCCAATCCCCACCATGTTTATAAGCTTGATAAAGCTTTGTATGGTCTTAAGCAAGCCCCACGTGCATGGTATGATACTCTATCTTCCTTTTTAATTGGCGAAGGTTTCAGTAGAGGTAAAGTAGACACCACACTCTTCATTAGAAAGCATAAAGATAAAACTTTGCTAGTACAAATCTATGTAGACGATATAATTTTTGGTTCTACTGATGAAAAATTTTGTGCGAGATTTGCTAAGCTTATGTAGAGTAAATTTGAGATGAGCATGATGGGAGAGCTGAACTTCTTCCTTGGACTTCAAATTAAGCAAAGAGGTGATGAAATTTTTATCAATCAATCGAAGTACACCAAAGACTTGTTTAAGAAGTTTGGGTTAGAATCAACAAGTCCTATGAAAACTCCTATGTCATCATTAACAAAGTTAGATAAAGATGAGCAAGGTAAATCCGTAGACATAACGAGCTATCGAGGTATGATCGGATCCTTGCTATACTTAACTGCTAGTAGACCAGATATTATGTTTGCTACATGTATTTGTGCACGTTTTTAAGCTAACCCCAAGGAATCACACTTAGCTTCTGTTAAGAGAATTTTCAGATATCTCAAGGGAACTCCTAACTTAGGAATATGGTATCCAAAAGATTCAAATTTCAACCTTGCTGGATATTCCGATGCGGACTTTGCTGGGTGTAAAATAGATAGGAAAAGCACAAGTGGAACATGCCAATTTCTTGGAGGAAGACTTGTTTCGTGGTTCAGCAAGAAGCAAAACTCAGTGTCAACATCCACTGCTGAAGCTGAGTATATATCAGCAGGAAGCTGTGTTGCTTAAATTCTGTGGATGAAAAACCAACTTGCTGACTACGGGTTTGATTTCAAGTCTATTCCTATATTCTGTGATAATACTAGTGCTGTTGCCATTGCTTATAATCCTGTTTTACATTCTAGAACTAAACATATAGATATAAGGCATCATTTCATTAGAGATCATGTTCAGCAAGGTACCATAGAGATAAACTATATTCCTACTGAAAATCAATTAGCAGATATTTTTACAAAACCCTTGGATGAAAATCGTTTTAACAAATTGATAAGTGAATTAGGCATGTTAAATTGTGAATAGGCATTTTGCTACTAACATCTTGTTTGCTTAAGCAAGGACCTTAGTTCTTAGCAAGATAATTTCAGGAGGAAAAGCACTGCTGATGTCTCAGCAGACCTTCCTATCCTTGCTGATGACGTGTCAAACGTTGCTGATCCAGTCCTTGCTGATCAAGTCCAAATGCTGCTGAAAATTCCACATCATCCCTGCTGGAAATTTTGAAAAAGGGGGAGACGTCCAAAGAAAATGAAGTTTCAAAAACTATGTTAGTCCTTGCTGGAACAGAAAAATTGCTGCTGAAAGTATCTCTGCTGATCGAAGATTGATGAAAAATCTATAACCCTGCTGTGAAAATTTTGAAAAAGGGAGACGTCCAGAAAATGAGCTCAAAAACTATGTGAATCCCTGCTGGAACGTCAATAATCCCTGCTGGAACTTCCATATCATCCCTGCTGAATAATTTTGAAAAAGGGGGAGACGTCCAGAGAAAACTGCTGTTTCAGAAATTATGTTAGTCCTTGCTGTCTCCTTGAGCAAATTACATTCCTGCTGTAAACACTCAAAAACAGCAAGGATACTATTCTTGCTGATTCCAGCCCTACCCTTCCACATCAGCAAAGATGTACTACAGCAAGTCTGATCCTATCCACGTTTACCGCCGGAAAAGTAGGTCATCATATCAAGCCGCAATTTTTTTTTCTCTCACCTCATTAAATGTCACTCTGATCCATAAACTTTTTATGGCTGCTGTCCTTTCGGTAATTAATTCTCACTACTACCCATATTTTTCTCCCACTAACTCTTCACCTTCTCAAAGCAGTTACCACTCTCTAAACCCTTCAACTTCCTTCACCTCCTATATAAACTCATTTTTAACCCTTCTCAAATTTACTGAAACCACTGCTCTGATCTCTCTCTCTCTATATATTCATTCTAATCCCTGCTGAAAACTGCCGTAACCTACCTCCGACTACTTTTTCCGACCACTATCAGCAGACATGGCCAACTGGTTAGATAAAATTGAATCTAAGTCCATCATCGACTTAGATTCCTTTGCTGGGATTCAAGATGCTGAAATAACCGAAGTAATATCCCTACTGAGGAACAACGGGATACATTATGTGATCTCTGCTGATACTCCCATATATGGGGAAGTGATCAGAGAGTTCTGCTCAAAAATACAAGTTCGAGACCACAACATCATCGGACGGGCAAATGGGCAGATAGTTCTCATTACTCCAGCAAGCATCGCCCGTGTACTACAGATGCCAAGTGTAGGTCTGCTGACTCCACCTACTGTCTCCACTACTATCCTTGCTGATCTGGGATATGTCAAGACCCATGCCAGCAAGAAAAGAAAGGATTTTCCAAGGAAATGGGACTTCCTCATGGACATACTTCACAAGACCTTGCTGTGTAAGTTCACCTCTCAAGACGAGGCATCAGCAAGGGTTATATCATTGGTTTCCCTGCTGAAGAACGGAGAGCAGATCAACTGGGCTCAAATCTTCTTCGAAGTCCTTGCTGAATCCTTCTCCAGCAAGAGGAAGACAAAGATCCGCCATGGACGAACTCTGTCCCTGCTGCTCAAGGGCATACTAGGAAAACACTTTCCAGCAGGGACCCAGGCCAAGAAGCTTGTGTACAGCAAGGTGATCAATCCATCACTGCTGAAGAATTATGGGCGCAACCCTGCTGCCCTGGCCAAAGCAGCTGCAGCAAGGAGAGCTAGGGGACCAGCAGAGGGGCAAACATCTTTAACACCTAATGCCAGAAGTGACGAACGCATTCCTGCTGGTCAACCCAGCAAGAAGAGGAGAGTAGCAGGTCAAATTCAGAGGCCTAAAAAGAAGTCCAAGGCAACGCCTGCTGAATTTGACCTCTCTACATTGACCGAGGAGGAGAGGGAAATTTATGAATTTTACATGGAGTTATATGATGAAGATTTGGCTGCTGAAGCCATTGCTGCTGGAGGATCCGATGTGGAACCTCCCTCTGAAGAAGACATCCCCTCAGCAATCCCTCTCACTCCTGAGTCAGCAGGGGATGAAATTTTTGAAGAAATTGACAACTACATCCCTGCTGATTCATCTCCTATCCCTGCTGAAGAACAACAAAGATCATCCTCAGAGATCTTCAGAGAGATTGATGAAATGACGGAGGAGGCGACTCCTACTGAACCTATCCCTGCTGACTCTACAGCAAAGGAGCCTGCCACTCCTACTGAAATTCTGGAGTTCACAGAAACCGAGTCTATTGACACTCCAGACTCTGTCAATGGACCTGCTGAAGTGGAGATTGTTATCCATCCTGCAAATAAAGCCAATCCACCACCTCCATACTACACTGGAGAAATAAACAGATCAGCAGTGTCCCTAGCGGAGCAATCAGCAGAGACGGTTGCCAAACCCTCTGCTGCTCGAAGACTTGTCCTCCCTGGCTTCACCATCCGATCTCCTGCTGACCCGACCCTTCCTTCAAGAAGAAAACATGTTGCTGTTAAGGGCAAAGGGAAGGGAAAGCAAATTCAAGCATCCAGCAGTGACAGCGAAAGTGACTCTGATGATGTTCCTGCTGAACGAACAAAGGAAAAATAATCAGAGGAACTCATCAGGTCCTTGCTGATTGAAGACGCTCTTGCTGCCGGCTTGGATCCCGATGAGTACCTTGCTGAGAACTTTCATGAAGGACCCAGCAATCAATCTCCAGCAAGGGTACTATCTGAGGGGGAGCCCACTCCTGCTGAGTCATCTGCTGAGATGTTAGCCATTGAGGGGGAGGACAAGGACACTCCTGCTGACGAGGCACATTCTGAAGAACCTGCGGGATCTGACCCACAACCAGCTGTCAGCAAGGACTCTCCTACCTCACAAAAGCTTGCTAAACTTGAGGCTCAACTAGCACAAGTCTTAGCAAGGCTTCCTGCTGAGTGCAACCCTGCTGCCGAAACCTCTGCTGATCCTGCCTTAACCTCCAGATTGTCGAAGATGGAGCAGAAGCTTGAAAAGCTACAGCAAACACTCAATAAGCTGATTGACTTTCTCCCCATCATGGTTGATGATATCAAAAAGGGGGAGAGAGGTCATGAAGCACAGCAAAAACAAGCCGAACAATTTATCCCTGCTGATAGGATCCCTGCTGCTACTCCAGTTGTTGTACCAAGAAGAAAAAGACTTCCCAAGCATATCCCTGAGTCTGCTGTGCAAATCATGAATCCATCCCCGTACATGAGACTTCAGAAGGCCCTTGAAGAAGCTGATGTCATTTCAATGAAGTCAGGGCCTGCTGAAAATCTCAAGCTTATAGCAAGCATCAAAGAATCAGAATCAAGAATTAAGCAGTACGAGGTGGAAATGAAAAGACTCAGGGTACAAGAAATGCAGCTGAAGTATGACAGAAAGAAGGAAAGGATGCAGAGGAGGAAAGCAGAGAAGGAGGCAAGGAAAAGAGAGAAAGAGGCAGCAGAGGAGAAGCGAAGGCAAGACTTGTTGAAGTTTGGAGAAGGAGAAGACCAGCAGGGATCGGATGAACCAGCTGATGTATAATTTCTTTTGTTGTGTAATTTTATTTTAACTTGTAATACTTTAACATTTTGAAATAAAATGAAATTCTTTTTGGTTCTTGCTGTGGTGATCAAAATAACTCGTTTTGACATCATCAATTAGGGGGAGATTGTTGTTGCACCCCTGCTTATATTATCTTTGCTTAAACTTTCATTATGTGTTTAATATATAAGAATTGATGATGTAATATAGTCCTTGCTTAGACAATGTAAAAGGACTTAGAAAAATATCCAACATGTTAGGTGGATATAATTTGTAGTTAAGCAAGGACCTTTGATCACCATTGAAGTCTACTGATAAGCCTGCTATGAAGGATTCTGAAGACGAAGAATTTTCCAAGTAGTCTTGCTTAGAATGGAAATAAGCAAGGACTTTAATAAGCAAGATCCTTTGCTTATCAAAGTGAAGATTGTCAGAAAAAGCTATCTTATTCCCTGCTTAGTCAACTTCTAGGAATCTCTACTGAAGGGCACTAAAAGACAAAAAAACGGCTAACTTTTTGAACTAAGCAAGGACTGCTGAAAAGGTACAAGTCACATCAAGGACAGTACACTCCAACGGATCTATTTCAAATTTCCAACGGATAAATTCTTTGGAAGAGTATAAATAGAAGTCATAAATTTCATTTATGACTAATAAATGAACAAACTACCTCTGAGCAAAACTCTCTGACATCTTAAAGGCTACAGCAAGACATCATAAAGTTTGAACAAGTGCTATCTATCTGCTCAACCAAGGAGCCTTCTACTTGAAGATAGCAAGCAAGATTTTCTGAAATCTTCTTAGTGTCTGTGTGACAATTGGACTAAGTGTCCTGCTAAAGTGGTCTAAGTGACCCATTGTAAATTGGACTAAGTGTCCTCTTGCTGATTGTTCTGTGTGAACAGATTATAGTGATAGCCTTCTCAAGTAAAAGAGAAGAAGAGTGGAGTAGGATTATTCCAAACCACTATAAAAATTCTATCTCTTCTCCTGCATATCTTTTATATTGCTTCCTTGCTTTGTTGTGCTTTGCTTTAGTCCTGTTGAACTTGTTCAGCAAAGACTTACTATCTTTGCTACTTCAAGCCATTAACTTTTGATACAAAATCTAAGGGGTTCCTTGCTTAAAACAATTCCGCTGCTAAATTCTTTGAAAATCATAAGAAACTTTTTTATAAGCAAGAAGTTTTTTAATTCAGTAAAGTTTTCTAAGTAAGACTTAATTTTTGAAAAACACTATTCAACCCCCCTTCTAGTATTTTTACCCTTTGGGACCTAACACTTTTTAATTGGGGCTTCTGTAAAAGGAGCTTCCAAGTCAGCTTGAATACTAGACTTGATGGTTGTATCAATCTCTTTATTAGCTTCTTGAATTGTGGTAAGCCCAGCCATCAAGCTAGCTAAGCTTGAATCCTCAGCAACAACTTTAGTATCAGTCCTGGTCTGCCTACTCTCCCCTTTTTTGACATCAACATCCTTAGATGGAGGAGAAGAAGTAGCCAGTGAAGGTATGTCATGAAGAAGAAGTTGTTAGAGGCCTTGAATGTTATCTGAAAGTTTGGACTGAGTGTGTAGGATGGGCTGGACATTAGATTCAAGTGCTTGAAGTCTCCTCTCAGTGTTGGACTGCTCTTTTAGTCTCATATCAATAAAGTTGAGCATCTTTTTACTAAGATGACCTTCATAGCATTAACGCATTTTGTCTGTCTCCAGTTCCATCCGTGTCTTGACATTCTGGAGTGCAGTCTTGAGAACAGTGATCAAGAAGTGCTAGAGCTTCATGTTTCTCTTGTCAGACTTGATCAATTCCTCATAGACTACACTGGGAGTGAGATCAATTGCACTAGACCCCAGAGTGATCAAATAATCATGTCGAAGTTGTGCAGTTGCCTCATCCAAAGTGTTTGTGAAGCTTGCATCCAGCCAAGCATCTACATTTTTTTCATGTTCCTCTGCAACCTCAGGTTCATTTGCAATTTGTGTCTTCAATTTTGATATCATATCTTGATGCTGTTAAAGCTCATATAAGACTTCAAAATCTGCATTGGACATGTCAACAAGCAACTGAAGTTTTACATCCCCTGGGTCAGAGCTTTTCTCTATTTCGTCTGATGTTGAATGTGTAATTGGAACAAAAGATACTTGAGCTTCGTGAGAGGTGGATGGCTCAACAAGTTTTAAAAATTCACCTGCTAAGAATGTAGATTTCTCTCTATATTTTGACTTATCTCACCTTTTCTCAGGTTAGGAACCTGATTCTCACTAATTATTCTCTCCACCTCACTTATTTGATTAAGTGCACTTTGTCCTAAAGAAATAGGAGGTAAAAAAAAAAATTATCCATGCCACCAAGGGGAGAGGGTTCCTTTAATAAAGTAGTGGTTAGGGATCTCTCCAAGGTAAATGTATGAGCCATGGAGTGAAGAATCATGTCTTGAGAACTGACTGCACTTGTACTTTGAACAAGTGGTTATTGTGTGTCAGTCTTTGGTAAGATGTAAGCATTAGTCTCTGGTGGGTGACTAATCTCTGACCAGTCCATTGCAGAACTAGTCTCTGATGGTTTTGCTTGATCTACCATGAGTGTTGGCTCTTCTTGCAAAAAATCAAGAAGATTTAAACTTTGAATTACTAAAGAATCAAGAATATGAGAATAAGAATGAGAAAGTGTAGATTGGAGTGTTGGCTGCTCCTCAGGAATAGGTATTTGAGGAGCAGCAAGTTGAGTTGACTTTGTGTGTGCACTCCTTGTGTCACTCTTTCTTTTTGTTCTTATCTCATAATGGTTTTTCCCTTGTTTTTGTATAAGGGGTTGTGCAGACTCTTTACTTGTTTTTGATTAGGAACTGTCTTCAATGTCTACATCCTTTTGGGAGAATGTTTCCAGTCTGCTGCTTTCCCTTTGAACCTCCATTGCCTTTTGAAAGGTAATAGATTACTTTTGGCTAAGGGTTATTGATCTCTTCTTTCTCTAAGGAGCCACCTTAGCTACTTTTACTCCCTCGACCTTACTGTCACCCTCATTTGTTTTTCTTTTGATGAGTAACTTTGTGGCTTTCTTTGGTTTTGCAACCACAGACTTTTGAGAGACTGTGGAGGGGCTGTAGATTATTGTTGTGAAGATGTTGTTGGAGGATCAGTTGGATTTTTGGTTTGTTGCTCATGATCCTCAAAGAAAGACAAAGAATAAAGGTTGAGATGTCTATCTATGATAAGTGATCTCATAGTAGGAGGATAAGAAAGAGGAATCTTTACCTTTGCAGCTTTCCTCTTCACATCAAATAAGATTCTCTTACTCTGCATTATTGTAAGCACAATTTGCATACTAGTGATATTTAAATTAGGAATTAAATGATTAGTAATCATCATCAAAACCTAGAATAATAAATTTTATTTCTATCACCAGTTTTAAGTTTAGTCATTAAGCTTTTCAGAATCAACAATCCTAAATTTATGTGCCTATCATACAAAACACAGTATGCAATTTGTTGTGTTAGTGTAGTGATGATATCATAACCACAGCATTTAGATGTGAATGCTTTAGTGATAATGTCAAAAAATAATGATCATTCATGTCTAAGGTAAGGTCTAGTTATTGTCCCTACAGATGCAATTTCTTCATCATAATGTAGGTTTTTAAACATATCAAAAATTTCCTCATCAGAAGCAAGTGAATCATATGTATCATGAGTAGGCAGATTTAAAGCGTTATTAACTACTGCATGATTAATATTATAAGAAACATTATCATAGTTAAAGGTTACCACAGGAGAGTCATCACTCTTATCCTGAATTGTAACAGTGGACCATATGACAATGATGATATCTGCGGCCTGAGTAGGAGCTTCGTAAATGGCATACGACAACGTTGATGCTTATAGAAAATCCACAAATGGATAGTACTGTGCTTCAAATTCATTTTTGTCGGAGACTCTAGCAAGGTTGGTTTTGATGAAGTTGAAGTCGCCGAACTTGAAACACAAAGTTTTAGATGCCATTGTTGATATAAGTGAAAAGCTTGAAAAACTTCTTTGCAAAACGGTTAAATTATACAGATATCAGAGAGAGAGAGAGAGTTCTTTAAGTGAATGAAATTGCAAGTGAATTTGATTTTTCCCTTATTAAAGTTTAAAAACGTTTGCAATTATATAAATAATGATCGGTTTTTCAGAGACTAAGATTATAGTTAATTACTTTCTTGCCCTTACAAAAGTAAGTTTTCACAGACTATCTTAGTTTCTCCCTCGATCACTACCAGAGACTAACTTAAGTTAGTCTCCGATAGTTGAATTGTACTCATCAGTGACTAAAAAAAACAACTATCAGAGACTAATGTTGGCTAGTCTCTGATAGTTCAATTTTGACTAGTCAGATACTAGTGAAAAAGAATTATCAGAGACTAATTTAGTCTCTCACTCAAATATTCTTAGAGACTAATTTATGGTAGTCTTCAATAGTTCAATTTGACTTATCGAGGACTAGTAAAATAACTATCAAAGACTATTTTATTATCTTGCTTGATTTTTCTTAGAGACTAAGTTTAAGTAGTCTCCTATAGTTCAATTTGACTTGTTGGGGACTAGTGAAAAAGAACTATCAAAGACTAAATTTTTAATTCAAATAAAAACTAATTTCCTAGTACTTTTATTCTTTAGTCTCTGTTGCAACTTTATTTCCAAAGTTATCTAACAATTAATTCAATGATTATTAGTTTCTTAAATTTTGTTCATCAAGAGCAGCTGCAATCTAGAACTTAAATTCTAGCTTCTGAATTTCTAAAAACTTGTTCTTTTAAGAAGTTACTCAATTTTTTGAAGCATAATTCAACATGCCTAGTTCATAGACTAACCTAGAGATTGTAGGTTCATCGAAAGGCTTTATGAATATGTCAGCAAGTTGCTTATCAGTAGTAACCCAATGCAATTCAATGGTACATTGACTAACATGTTCTCTAATGAAGTGATACCTTATATCAATGTATTTTGTTCTTGAATATTGTACTAGGTTTTCAATTATTGCTATCACACTTGTATTATCACAATAAATAGAAATTTTGGATAATGACATACCATAGTCCAGGAGTTAATTTTTGATCCACAGGATTTGAGCACAACAACTTCCTGCTGCAATGGATTCAGCTTCAATAATTGATATTGAAACTGAATTTTGTTTCTTGCTAAAACCAAGAAACAAGTCTGTCTCCAAGAAATTGGCATCTTTCACAGCTTACATCCTGCATAGTCAGCATCAGAATAGCCAATTAATTTAAAATCAGATTCTTTAGGATACCATAGCCCACAGTTTGGGGGACCCTTTAGATATCTGAATATTCTTTTAACAACAATTAAATGAGACTCCTTAGGATCAACTTAAAATCTTGTACATAAGCATGTGACAAACATTACATCAGGTCTACTTGCAGTTAGATATAAAAGTGAGCCTATCATACCCCTATAGTTAGTTATATCAACCTTCTTTCTTTTAGTATCCTTATCTAGCTTAGTGGCAGTGGTCATATGTGTTTTAGCAGATCTACAATTAATCAAATCATATTTTCTTAGTAAGTCCTTGAAATACTTAGACTGACTAATGAAAATTTCATCAGTCGATTGTTTTATCTGTAATCCTAAGAAAAATGTCAAGTTAACCATTATACTCATCTCATATGTAGACTGCATTAGCTTTGAAATTTTTTTACACAGTTTCTCATTTGTAGACCCAAATATAATGTCATCCATATATATTTGCACAAGTATTAAATCATAACCTAGTTTTTTGTAAAAAAGAGGTTTGATACATCTAACAAATTTATTTTCAATTAAAAACATAAAGAGAGTATCATACCAGACCCTTGGAGCTTGTTTCAAGCCATAAAGTGTTTTATCTAACCTGTAGACATGGTTTAGAAACTTGAGATCTATGAAACCAAGTGGTTGTTCAGCATAGACCTTTTCTTCTAACTTTCTATTTAAGAAAGCACTCTTGATGTCCATCTAGTAAACCTTGAAGTTTCTATAAGCTACATAAGCCAGAAAAATCCTTATAGCTTCAAGTCTTGCAACCGGTCTAAATGTTTCATCATAATTAATTCCCTCTTCTTGAGAATATCCCTTTGCTATTAATCTTGCTTTGTTCCTTGTGATTGTACCAACTTCATCTAACTTGTTTCTAAAGACCCACTCGGCACCAACTATTGATCTATTTTTTGGTTTGGGAACCAGTCTCCAAACTTTGTTCCTTGTGAATGGGTTTAATTCTTCTTGTATGGCTATTACCCAGTTAAGATCTTGAAGTTCTTCTTCAATTTTCTTTGGCTCAATTTTTAAAGAAAACTGAGATAAAGACACTCATTTTATGTTGCATTTTTTGTCTTGACTCCTTACTCTAAATCTTCGATTATCAAAACTGGTGTATGGTCTCTCAACTATGATCTCGCAGGTGGCAGATTCATTCTTGAAGATAAGGCTTTATTTTCGAGATGAACATTGTCCAATCTAGTTGTTGGATCAGAGACTGCTCTCCTTAAACTAGTGACTTCTAGATTGTTAGCTCCCCTGAGCTATTTGTTTCTTCTTGACTATTAACTTCAGTAGTCTCTGATTGTGCACTTGTATTACCAGTCTCTTGTGATTCATTTGATGCTAATACTCTAGTCTCTGATAAAGTATTAGACATTGGTACTTCATGCACAACCGTTAACTCCCCCTCACTAATTGAAGGGATATAGTCATCTTAGGGCTGTTCATTAGTCTTTGATGGATCCTTCTATGCATCCAATTCATTTTCAAATCTCAGAGTTTCATGTAGTCTTTGTCTAATCATTCCTGAAATCTTGATATCATCAAATACTACTTGTATAAATTCTATAATGACTTTTGTTCTTAGGTTATATACTCTATATGCTTTAAGAAAATTGCCTCATCAAACTTGTCAAATTTCTCTCTAGTCTCCGATGAGTCTCTCAGAACAAAACACTTGCAACCAAACACATGAAGAAACTTGAGAGTGAGTTTTCTCCCAGTCATCAACTCATAAGGTGTTGTGTTGTAAATCTTGTTGATCAAGGACCTGTTTTGTGTGAAGCAAGCAATGGTTATTACTGTTTTCCAGAAGTAGGTTAAAAGCTTGGACTACTCTAGCATTGTTCTTGTTGCTTCAATGAGGATTTTGTTTTTCCTCTCAACAACTCCATTTTGTTAAGGGGTTCTAGGAGCTGAAAATTGATGAGATGTTCCTTTTTCAGTGTAGAATTCATTGACTTAGGATTTCTTGAATTTTGCACCTCTATCACTCCTTCTAACCCTTACTGACTTTCCTGACTCAATTTCTACTTTCTTAATATGATCAATAATCAACTGAGCGGCTTCATCCTTTGTGTGAATGTATTTTACCCAAGAATGCCTTGTGTGATCATCCATTATAATCAGTGCATATCTATTCCTTGAGATTGACATCATATTTATTTGACCAAATAAATTCATATGTAGTAATGAGTCAGTAATTGATGTTGTTGGTTTACTCTTGAATGATACACTCCTTTGTTTTCCTTTTTGTCATGAATCACACAAACTATCTTGTGTGAACTCCAATTGAGGAATGCCAGTTGTTAACCCTTTTCTCACCAAAATGTATATATTTTTGAAGTTTAGGAGGGAGAATTTCTTATGCCAAAGCCAGCTTTTACTAGTAGAGGCTTTACTATGAAGGCATGTGACTTGATCAGTAGAAGAGATCAAATTTGTTGTGTATAGATTTCCTTTTCTCTTCCCTGTCAATATCACATATCCAATCACCTTGTCACATACTTGACATTGATCTTCTTTGAAGGTGACATGGAATCCTTTATCACATAGTTGACTCACACTTAATAGATTATGTTTTAAGCCATCAACTAGTGATATTTTAGTGAAGATGACATATCTATGCTCAACATTTCTATAGCCCTTGTATGGCCTTTGTTGTTATCTCCAAAGGTTACCTTAGGGCAATTTCTTTCTTCATACTGTACAAGCAGGGACTTATCTCCAGTCATGTGCCTTGAACATCCACTGTCCAAGAACCATGATCTCTTATTTTTGCCCTTTGAAGAATCACTTGTCTCATCAGTTTGAGCAATCAAGGCAAAACTGACAATTTCTTCATTAGAATCACTATCAATCCAATATTTGCCTTCAATAATCAAGACCTTGCTATTTGATTTGTACTTTTTGTCAGCAAAATCATTCCTTGATTTTCCATTCTTGTCATCTTTAGATCTTTCGGTTGATCTAGGATTCTTGCACTCATTAGCAAAGTGCCATAACCACATTTGTAACATTTTATTTTCTTTTGTCAAAGGTCACAATTTGACCTTCTTTCTTTGGGTTGGGCTTCCTTGATGATTTTCTACCTTTCCTACTAGCTCTGAATTTCTTGAATTGTTTCACCATGAAAGCCATGAATTCCTCCATGTCATCACTAGTGTCAGATCCAAATTCTTCTTCAGTAGAACTTGCAGTGTAGGTTTCATCATCAAGTTCCTCATGAGACATCTTTGTCACAACCATTAATGCAGCTCCTTTGTCACTGCCATGCATCTTTTGTCTTTTCTCTACTTCAAGTTTATATGTCTTTAAATTTCCGTAGTGCCTGTTTAGTGTGAGGACATCCAAATAATGAGGTTCCTTTATTGCAGTTGTCTTTGGATCCCAGCTTGGTGGAAGAGCCCTCATGAATTTGGTGTTGACATCTTCATTGTCATATGACTTTCCAAGAATCTTTAGGTCATTCAGCAAAGTATTAAATCAATCATAAACTGATGTTATTGGTTCACCAGACTTTGCTTGAAAGAATTCATAATGTTGCATCAACAATGACCTTTTATTTTTTCGGACTTGGTCTGTCCCCTTACACAAGACCTTGATGGTGTCCCAGATCAGTTTTGATGTTATGCAATCGATAATACTTGTGAACATATTTTTATCCAAACCATTATAGAGTATGTTCATCACTTTAGCAACTTTTAGCACTTGTAACTTGTCTTCAGTAGTTTAGTCACTTTCAGATGCAAGTTGAAAGTGCTCAACTTTATTGTTCCTTCCACTGTCTTTGAAGGAACAAATTTTCTTGGCTGATATGGACCATTTTCAATTCTTTCAATGTAATCAGGGTCAGTAGTAGCCCTTAGGTGCATATACAACTTTTGTTTCCAGATTGGATACTCTTCTCTCTTCAATAATGAAATTATGGTTCCACCATCACGATTGTCAGCATAACTCATCAAGTTGGAGCTACTACTTTCGTCGTTGGCCATCTTTGGATCTCTTAAATTAAATCAATTAAGCTCTTATACCAACTTTTATATTTACAAAATGTTAGTTAGACTAACTTCAAGAATATAATGAAAGTTTTACTTCTAAGTGATCTTAAATTGTGTGCAAATTGTATTTCAGTCATCCTTTTTCGAATATTATATTAGTATATTTAGTAATTAATGTAGAATAATATATTAATATAGACATTTTTATATATATTTATATTGAAAATATTACCATATAATATGTACATATAAAATATAATATAATATATAATAAGATATTATCATTTTTTTTGCTACAAGATATTATCATGTTTAACATTAATATATATATATATATATATATATATATATATATATGAGTATTGAATAAATATTATATACATTATAATATATATTATACATTAATACATTATCCATACATACTAAAATTGTACGTGTGTATTGTGTGTGCATAAATATATTAAACCGAATTGTTTGTAGTGTGGCTTCACTCAACTTGAATCAAGTTATTTAACGAATCGATCGTGAACATAATATTTTATTTATTTAACAGTTTAAGTTACACTCGGCTTGATTTTAAAACACTCGTATTCGACCTAATTTAATTTGACTCAATCACTTAAACGAGTTGTTTAACACAATTATTTGTTTAACTCGTTTAATAAATAAATTTTACTAAACTCAGCTCGATTCAATCCGTTTACAATCTTATTTTTAAGTATAAACATTCCAACTTACATATATATTCTTCTAAATTCATATCACAAATAAAATAAAATACTTATAAAATAATATTCTTATATTACAACTTTTTTTAATAAAAAAATGTGAAATGTTAGCGACTCTAGATTCAACAGAATTCATGTACTTTATAGGTTCCGCCGGTGAAGTACAGTTCATAGAACTTTAACAAACTGAGAGTTGGTTAAAACCTAAAATAGTAACTTAAAGTCCTAAAATTCTCTTCCCGTATATAGCATATAATGTAAGCAATTTACACCCCAGCAGTACTGGCGGTTATTGACTGAGAGTCAGAATTAAGAAAGTGAAAGCATACATGCATGAGACAGAATCTCATTTTGTTAATTTTATATTTAGCAAAAAAAAGATTCTCATTTTGTTTCCAAAAATTAACAGACAATTTACATCAATTGTATGTATGGAGGGAAAAAGGCAATACATACCAATATTTGCTTCATTGCTAAAACTCATTCTTATACTCCCCACCACAAGGTCCAATTGTCCACGTAACAAGTATATAATGTATTTATATATTTTACACCAAATGACTACAAAATGTTAACCGTCAAATTTTTTTTTAACAAAACAATCTTTAAATATGATAAAAATAGTTTTTTAGATCCAAAATTAATTTGAATCTTAATTTTAGAGACGTCCGATATGTCAATTAATTTAATTTTAATTATTTTTTTAACACATGACATTTTACTTGACTTCATTAATAATTTTGACGGTCTCTCCACGAGACTTTCATTAACGAACTCAATTAAATGAAACCAAGTAAAACATGTCATATCATTAAAAGAAAAAAATTAATTGACACACTAGATGTCATGTCAAATTAAATATAACTCGAGTTAATGTTTAAATTAAATTAGAGTCTTTTTGACTATGTCTTTGTAATGTTTAAAAAAATGTTAAAAAAATTGATCAGTGACTTTTTTTATTAAAACGTGAAAAGTTTATAAGTGTTTTTTTTACAATTAACTCAAAAAATGTTTACCTTATGTTTTGAAATTTACAACATCAAATTATTATTAAAAATGAGATAAACAAAGTCCATCATCTTGCACTAATTAACACCATTACAAAACCAGCCTTCCTTTCCTCGGGAATTGGAGATTTTCTTTCTTTCCACAAGTAAATCAACTAACCTCCAATTCACCAAAGAAATAATCTACAATAGTTAATTCAAACTCCGTTACCCCTAGAAAAAGAACCCCCAAAAAAAAAAAAAAAAGGGACTTGCAAGATAATTTTCTCTGAAATTCACGTGTTAATGGTTAATAATAAATTTCATTACCAAAATATCATATAAGAAATTAAAAGTAAAAAAAGAAATAAAATATACAAAGAGAAATAAAAGCTCTAACATAAAAGACATGCAATTATCCACTCACTCCTATAGTCTTATCACTATAAGATATTAAAAAAGCTTGTCCCACCTACCTATCTTTGCCTCCCAGTGGAGCTTCCACCAGCGCCGCCTCCTCCACCACCCCCTCCAGAATTGCCCTTTCCCCCACCACCACCACCACTACCACCACCCACCCCCATCCCTATTCCCATCCCCATCTGATGATACGAACCAGAGCCGTACATCTGTCCCTGATTCCCACCTCCGCTATTATAATGCTGCTGATGGTGACCCCCCATCATCATCATCGTACTCTGCATCCCACCAGCGCCGCCTCCGCCGTACATCGCCACCCCACCTCCCGAATCATCCTTCTGTCCACCAGCACCGCCAACCGAGGTCTTTTCCCCCTCCATCTCCCTATACTTGGCAAGGTACACCTTCAAAGGCTCAACGTACTCCTCAAACCCAAGCGTTGTCATGGCCCACAATAGATCGTCGCCGTTGATTGTCTTCCGCTTCTCCCTCTGACACTTATCCGACGCCTCGCCGGTGATGAAGCTGATGAACTCCGACACGCACTCCTGCACCGTCTCCTTCGCGTCCTTCGATATCTTTGCGTTCGCCGGCAACGCTTTCTTCATGATCCTGCTCACGTTTGCTATCGGCAAAAACCTGCAATTTACATCTACAGTTACAAATTCTTTAAATTTTTTTGTAAAACCCTCTTATATATATATATATATATATATATATATATATATATATATAATTGGCGAAATCACTCCTAAACTACTAACCCAATTCTAATTTTAATGCTCATATAATTACTGAAAAATTAGCAATTATATATATGCTTCATAATAATTAGGCAACTATTGGCTAATTATTATCTATGAAATTTAATTTAGTAACAGTTAACAGCAGATCGATATTACACCATTTAACCTGTCTTGTTCGCGGGCCGACAGCAGCTCGTTGGCGTTTGGGCCCCCAGACTCGTTGTCCGAATCCGCCATGGCCCGGTGGGCTTCAAATTGGAGCCGGCGATCTAATTCCGGCGCGAATTTGGGAAATTGGCCGGCGAGGTGAAGGTCAAAAAGGATTTGGGGGAGGGAAAAGGGAGAAGTGAAGTGGGTTTGGACTTGGGAGAGGTGAGAGAGCAGATGATGATGATCAGTGTGTTGGGTCCGTTGGATTGTTGGTGGTGTAATATCCGATCGTGGTTGACACGTGGATGTCTAATGGCCGTTTATTTGTTGATAAGCATATGTTTACGTGGGAGATTTATGCCCGTCAGATGGGCTAGTGGGGTAGAATGATCTCGATGGTTCGATCATGTGGCACGTTGCAATAATACAATTGGGTGCTTTTGTTTATCACCATTCTTTATTGTTTGGAAAGGGGATGTACCAACAACTCGAACTGGTCAGCAGAATTTTTTTTATTTTTTAATTATGCTGCATTTACTTTTCAAATTTAAATTAAATTTAACCTTAAAAGGGATATCTCCCCTCACATGAATATGGATTGTGATTTGTAGATGATCACCTCCAATATTGATGTTTGGTTAGTTATATATTATATCACTAGAAAGAAGTTTCACTAGTTTATAATGGAAAAGAGTTCGTTTTAAAAAAAACATACCGTCTACTATGAAATGCATTAATTTTATATTTAATTGAATAAAAATTTTATAAAAGTTTAATATTATTTTTTAGAAATTTATTAAAAATAATAAAATTTAAATAAATTAATACTAAATATAAAAATATTATAAAAACTTAAATAATTAATATTTAAAACTTAAAAATGACATATAAAAAAGAATATTGAACGAGTATAAATTGAATTAATCACGAGGTTGCTTCTCTTGCGACACAGTGACTGCTGCCAAAGTGCTAAATAATCGTTTAAGTGCGGTGCCGAAAGTCAACATTAGAGTCAACAACTCCAGGGGTCAATGCATCACAAGGCGCACCTTTCGTGTCCTATATATATTTATAAAGGGAATATAACACGTGTCTTAACTAAATTTGATTAAGATTATTTTAATTAAATTTAATTAAAATTATTTAATAAAATAATATAATTTTAATTTTATATTATTTTTTTAACTATAATATTTATTAAATTATGAAATAAAAACACTAAGAAGGACTTGAAAGTTTAAATTAGGTTATTTTAATTAATAGTTTTAGTCAAATTTAACTAAAGTATGTTTATATTCTTTTTTTTCCTTTTTATAATGCTTCATATGTTTCATAATAAATATTGCCTAACTTTTTTGTACGTAAATTTAAGATAATTATTTTTATATTAAATATTTTATTCTAATTAAAAAAATTATTCCTATTAGTTTTTATTTAAAATATTTTTATTATCAATTATTTAAAAATTAAAATAAAATATTTAACATATATAAATATTCACAAAATTATGTGGCAAATAAATCAAACAACACTTATTATGAAACAAAAGAAGTACTTTCTCTGTTCCATAAAAACAACATTTAGATTTTTGACGACTTAATTTTGTATTTTTGATCAATAATTAAATCTACAAATAATAATTTTTTCTCATGAAATTTGTTATGAATCTTTAAGTTATAACGAGATTTATAAGTTTGTAATTGAAAATTTTTTAATTAATAATAAAATAACAAAAAAAAATTTTAAATACAACTCTTTTTTATTCAAATATAATTTATTTCTTTTGGGAACAAATAGAATATATCGTTAAGAATTTAGAACCTTTGGAGTAAATTTGCGTCACGAGCACAAGAAAAAAAACTGTCACACGAGGTAAAAAGCGTTAAGCGTAAGGTGGAAAGAGTTGGATGCCACGTATGTACGAAAATTAAGGGTTTGTTTGATAAAACTGATCTGAAAATTATAAGAGCCGAATAATAAGAGTTAAAAATTTAAAATTGTAGAAATTTACGTATCTATTGTTTGTTAAAATATCTAAAAATTAAGAGTTGAAATTATTAAAACTGTTTGATAACAATATAATGTAATATATATCTAAAAATAACAAATTTTATATTTTTTTTTTGAGAAAATTTATATTTTTCTTTAAGTCGTTGAATTTGTCGTGTATGATTTGTAATTATATTATTTGTATTAGGGCGTATCATTTCTTTAGAAAAATGAATCATGACAATTAATATTTCATAAGGGTACTTACGTAACATTTGTGTTAGAGTCGCGCCAGTTTTAAATCACATGACTTTTTACTTATTAAAGAAACTTATTACAAAAAATACTGAATATATTAAGATTTAGGCTTAAGCATGTTATCAAACAAGCCTAGACAAATTTTTTCTTCTTATTTTTAAAGATAATTATTTCAAATTATTTTTTCACATAATAAATAGGGTTACATCTTTAATGTGTTACATGCATTTATATATATAGATAATTCATCGTAATTTAGAATATAAATTTACATACGTATAAGTGTCCGTTATATTAATTCTATATTTCTATCGGAAGTTTCCAATTACATAAAAGGTTTTAAAGTGTATTGAGATTTGAGAACATTAAGATTTGAGTTTGAAGTTTTCTGGTAATGATTATACAAACTTAAAATAAATAAATAAATAAGAGCTGTTTGACAATATGAGACAAAATCAATCAATAAAACTTAATATGCGTGAAAAACATAATATATGAGAAACTATTGATTCTTAAGAAATTAACGACCTCTTGCATAACAATATAGAAATTTAATGTATGATTTTCAATAACAAGTATAACAGAAAGTTTCAAACCAGAACATGCTGAATATAGAACTAAATGTATGCTAAATATAAATTTCTCTGCAAAACTAATAAAATTGAATTTGCTTACAATTTGGATTTTAATAATAATAAATCTGTCAGATGGAATAATGTTTATATCTAATGTTAACTATAGATTTGTATAATGTATTCGTCGGTTCTCAATAAACTGAATAGAAATTGACATGAACAGGTAAGGACCCGTGAATACCTTCAAATTTGTTGTGGATGCATAATTACAAATTACTATATTAGTGCTAAAATTATATATACGTCTTTATTTCTTAAATCAAACAATAATATATTAAATTTTAAAACTTATATGACATATAAAAGTGTGAAATGTAGATTATTTTGCAATCACAGAATTTTGTTACAAACAATAAGATTATAACAAAGAAGTTGATATTGTCCAAATAAAAAATACTTCCTCCTTTTTTTTATTGTTGTCTTTTGGTGATTTATTCTTTTTTTATTTTTAGTTGTCATTTTTCAATTCTCTATGTGAATTAATTATATACATTTCAAATATACTTATCTAGTTGTTCTTTCATTATTGAATAACTAAATAACACATGATAAATGTGAAGGTATTATTGGTATAATATTTTATAATTAATGGTACAATATACGTTAAATGTATTCATTGGTCTAATTGAAAAGGAAAAAACCGCAAAAAAATAAAAAATGGAGGGAGTATATGTTGTAAGAGGAATTTGACATTTTGTGATAAAAATTATTTTTATTGGCAATTGTTGCTATGAAGCATAATTTTTCGTTGAACAAAATCACATCCCTATGACAATTATATTAACTAAAATCAATTAAATCACACTAATTTTTAAATAGCTAAAATCAATTAAATCAATATTGATTTTAAAGTTTAATATGTCGTTATTTAACTTTAAAAATTAAGACATGTCTGTAATTCTAAAATAGATTATAACTAACTTGATAACCCATACACGTCACGGTTTTTTTCTTTTTTGAATTGATTAAAATTATCGAGTATATAATATGTGTTTTTTTAAAAAAAATTTAAATTTTTTTATTATATTAAATAGGAGATTAGTAATTCATATTGTTGTATAATATTATTAGTTTTATATTTATAAATTTAAAAATTGATTGGTGTATTTTATGTTTTTCTAGATATAAGTCATTTAATAAGTTAGTATTTCATTTGATTATATTTTTAAAGTTGCTTCTATATTACTTTTTAAAGTTATTTTACTTATCTAAATTTACATGACCAAATACTAAATTTATTTTATTTTATATTAATGAAAATAATTAAATAAATCTATATTTCTTAATTTTTTTAATTCTCTTTCAATAAATTTATTGAGGTGCTCTATTTTTTCTTTCATATAAGTGGTTGTAGTTTGTATTTATTTTATTTTTAAATTTTTGATTATTTTGTTAGTTTTTTTGTTGTTTTTATTTGTAATATTTTGATTTTGAAAGATGTACATGATTTTTTTAATATGATATATATATATATATGTGTGTGTGTATATATATATATATATTTATATATATATATTTATATATATATATATATATATATGATAATGATAATGGTTGATTTTTGATATAATTTTTTTAATTTAATAATTAGAGATGAAATTCGATTCAAAAAAAAATTATTTTTAAAAAGTGAAACGATCTCGGTGAAATTTATATAGTAATAAATATATAAATAGGGTTGGCTTGTCTCACTTGAAACTCAAAAGATGAATTTGTAATGACGCCGGAAGCAGATTATAGATAATAAGGTACTTATACCAAAAAACCAAAAAAGAAAAAGAAAAAAAGGTAACATAGTACGTCATTCTTCTTGTCTTCTTTGTATTAAGTCTTTTTTCTTAGGATGTACTGTATTTCTTTAATTATATTGCAAATATCACAATCCACTATCATGTGATGAAGTGCACTTTGTGCAAAGTCAAAGGTAAGTAAAATGATTAACGGTTAAGATTATCAACGCATTTTAAGCCACCCACGCGTGTGTATGTATTATAATATATCTATCTACAAGTTTTTTTTTTTTTTTTTTTTACATAAAGAGTTAATGAAACTCACACCAATGTGTGATAAATCTTATGAAAATATCAGTTTCTCATGCGTAAATATCACATCTATTATATTAAAAACATAGAATTCTTATTTATATAAATGTATTTTTTTCACAAAATATTTTTAAAAATTAAAAAATAATATTAAAATCAACTTTCACAACCTTTGTCATCTTATTTTCAACTTTTTTGATAAATTATTTACTTTTTACCTGCATACTGCAGTATATTTTTATAAGCGATCCATACGCGGTGGAACCTAGCTATAATTAAGTCTATATGTAATGCAACAAAAAAAAGTTTGTGTATTATACTACATAATAATTATTAAGTGTTTATAAACAATTTTGTAAGAAGTTAAATTACTAATCGACTATGGGAATTGATATTGACAAGGCTATATTTATAGGGACAGGGCAGTTAACAACTTATTTTCTTTCTCGGACAAATATCTTTTTACTGTGAAAAATACCCAATACTCCCAAACCCTGCAAATGACGCATGAGAGACGATGCTCTGTTCGCCTCCTAAAATTTCCAGAATTTACAAACCTATATCATGAACTTTTTAGCAAATTATCTTCTTCATTCATCCAAATTGAACTCTTTTAGCTTATTTGATGGATATCACAAGTTTATATTTTTTTTTCAAGTGATACATAAAAAGTGCCAAGTGTTTGTTATTATTTCATTATGTCTCTTAATACAATATTCTACTAGTTGTGATACTTGAGAGATGGAGAACTTAATCCTCAAAAGATGGAAATTTTAGTAATAAAAAGATGGATTCTTGGATTATCATTTATCTCTATTAATCATAGGGAGAACTTAGTAAGTTTGTGGCCAACCATATAGAATTATCTATGTTTTGACTACTCTCTACTAGCTTTCCACAAAAAAATTTACAGCTATTGAATCTTTTGCAATTTTAATCAAGTTGAAGTTGTTGCTTACTACATCTTCATGATACCCCAGAGTTCAATATATTACCTATATTTGTTTTAATTTAAATTTTAAAAATTTTAGATTGTGATAGTATATAATTTATAATATCAAATTTTAAAATTTTTAAAATTTAAATGGAAGCAAATGAGTCATAATAGTTTTAAAAGTTGTACATTTAGCTGGAGCAAAGAAGAAATAGATACATGCATATGATATCTCTCAAATGAAAAGAAACAAAATATTAATTAAATAGTTGGCTAACTAAATTGAATATAAAGAGGTACATCAGCACTGAAGTAATTTTAGTAGTCCACCTTGAAGATACACAAAATACTTATTATAAGATAATTCAACTATCAATATTGCGTGGATTAGAAAATAATAAAATAGATGAAAACTTTTTTCTTCTCCTAACCTCTCTGTTGAAGAAGAAATGCTTGACGAGCGATTGAATACTTCATTTTTGTTCGTGTGTTTAGCATGAGTAGTTATATGAATATATATGATAGCTTGGATGATATGTATGCACAAATCTGTCCAACGTAGATAGCAAAATTTTAATTGCTCTATCCCTATAAATTTAGCCCTGTTAATATTAATTCCGGAGAAAATGGATAAGTCAGACAAATTACGAACTTAAAATAATTTAGAGTTGATTTTACTTAGTCAAACATTAATTCGGTCAATTTGATTATTTTTTTTTCTTATTCTAACTAAAAGTAATTTTAATTAACTGAAATTCAAATACTCTATACAATTTAATTATGTTATCACCTTTAGAACAAATACTATTTAATTTAAATTTTAAATGGGTTAATATTAAAAATATATATATATATATATATATATATATATATATATTAGAAACTAAAAAATTATATTTTTTTAATATTATTTAAAGAAATAAAAATGTCCACACTATTCACAGGCATATAAACCAGTTACATACACGTCACACTCTCACACATCATTCTTCTTCGACTTTTATACGGAGCACTATGTGTGACATAATCTATTGCCGACCATTTCTAGCTTTAAATTTCATCCATCTACCGTCACCGCCATTTCTACGTTTTTTAATGAGAGAAAGTGACGGAAGCTTCCGACGTACAAGATATAGGTGCCTTTAGTTTATAATTATCATGCTTTTTCTTCTTTTTTTCTTTTTCCTAAATACAATAATTATAATTTTCATGCTTTCTTACATCTTTTCTATTCCTATAATTATATATATATATATATATATATATATATATTTCATATATGTGAGAACAAATAAAAAGGAACCTATTATTTTGAAATATCTTTTAGTTGTAATTATTTTAGTATATGACTATATATTTCTATATCTTATACATATAACTTTTATTTATTATTTTAATTGTATTTTTTTCAAATATCTTTAAAAAAAATTACATGGTTATACTGATCATTTCTTTAGGCTAATTTTAAGTGAAAGTAGTAACCATTTAAAATCGAAAGTAAATAATATTTGAATTATAAAATTAATTTTTACAACAATGGAGAAGCAATTAGTCTTAATGTCCGTGTATAGCATGTGCCGCTTTATATTTTTATTTTTTTGGATAACATTAAAAAAATTATATGTTTGTATTTTTTTATATATGTATTATATGCATAAAATTATATATGTATTTTAAATTTATATAAGATAAAACATACGGAGTATTATTTTAAGGACATGAGTAATTTTGTATGTGCAAAATTTTTAAAAGTGACTTGAAGAAAGAGGCTAACAATGTAATTTAACATTTTTGTAATACAAATTTAAGGATTTTATACAAAATTTTTCCCCTCCCTTTCCTCATATATCTATATATATACACAATAATTATGATAAATTAACCCCAACATTAATAATAGCAATATACCACGTGCATGCCCAAAATATCGAAAGAACTCACAATATTACAAAACCAAACAATATTTTTCTGAAAATAAAGCACCAACAAATGCGAACAATAGTATTATATCAATAATATTTTCTGAAAACATCTGTTTATTTATTTATTACGATATATTAATTGACAGTTGTAGTTTTATGAACAGAAACGACTCAGTTGAGTTAATTTGTTAACTTGATTAACTTAATTTTTATTTTATTATTGTTATAATTAATTTTATAAATCTAAATACTACAGAGTATTTGGTTTCGATTTTAAATCCTTCTAATTATACTTCAACTTAAAACTAGGATATAGAAAGAATCATTGAAATTAAAATATGTTAAGTTTTCAAAATTATAATAAAAATAAAAGATAAGAAAAGTGTTAGATGTTTTTTTTTTCCCTTTCATCTCAATGTCCTGTCGAGGACGGGGAGTTTTATAGGAATGGAAAGAAAAGAATAGAAATGAGAAGAGAAGACAATGAGAAGTTTTTTTTTTTTTTTTTCCTATTCTCTCTTTAACTAGATTCCAAGACAATGTGCAAAAGTGAGAAGAAACTTTTTTAAATAACATAAATAAATTTTTTTAAATCCAAATCATCTATTTTCTTTATTAAAATAAATTCAAAGATAACCTAATAATTAATTTTCTCTCATTTGTCTCGTCTAAAAAACTCAAAGATATCTTCTTAATTTTCTTTTATCCCGTTTTCTTTCCTCCTCAAATTTAAAATTCAAGACAAAAGGTCGAGAAGGCTGATCAGCTAAAAAAGTCTTAATCAAAGTTTGACCTGGCCTGAGGAGCGACGACAACTTACGACCATGCAACATGCATGAGCTGGGATAGGCATGAGAATCAATCGAGAAAGCATGTATTCTAAGTAAATCTATAAATAAAACTAATAATAACCTAATTTATAGGGTTAAGGAAAATGAATTATGACATATTTGTTAAATCTTGCTCAGCAATTTTATTCATAAATTTGCAATCTATTTAGAAAATTCAATCGTACGGATAAATAAACGTATCAAAAAATAGAGAGATATATTAATTTTATCATCTTTTTGTGATGTATAACATGATTTTTATAACCATATAAAATTTGTACATTTGCAAGGGTTAAATATTATTGAGTTATACATTATTACAAAAAAAAACTGTAAATCAGCTCAAAAATAATTTAGAAATTCAGATATTGTATTACTATTGCATGTTTTTTCAATTATACGATTACATTTTTTTTATATATTTTAGATATCGAAATATAACACAAATAGATAAGATTACAAAAATAAACTATAAGTCTTGTTTTTTTTTCCCCCCATATATTGGAATCAATCGATCAGTTAGAAGAATAATTAGGTGTGTATCAGGTAAAGATAATAAATCTTAATGAAGGAGACACATACACTTTGAAGGAGAAATCAAAAAAAAAAAAAAAAAAATTCTACACATTTTGTTTGTGGGATTAGCCTAATATCATCTTGATTATGTATTTCGTCCTAAGATTCGTGTAAGTATTAAATTTTTAGTCGGATGGAAAATATTTCTAATATTACACAATACATAGCTGTAAGTTTGAATCACATGAAATGGAGTACCGAATAATAGAATGATTTGTCTTTAAACTATGATGATATGAGTAAACAAACGAAACCGTTGGCTTGCGATTGGTTAAATGGAATGAAATAATCTGAGAATAAAATTAGTGAATAAGAAAAAAATAGTGATAAAGGACAAAAATTATAAAAATTACGAGGAGAGTATGGAAATGAAGAAATGGTAGATTGTGTATAAAATTTTGGTTATGATGGAATTGATAAACTCCATTTTGAAAGGTGAATTTAGAAATACATATGAATTTGTGAAAATGAATGAAGAAATAAATTTTATACATAAATGAACTAATAGGTAGTGTAAAAGTCATTACATTCTCATATCATTCTATTCCATTGAAGTATTCTAATTAAGTATAAACGAATATTAAGTATAAATCTACTCTAATTATTATTATAATATTTGAATTTGAACTTGAATACGTATTTGATCGAATAAATTTTTAGTATTTAAATTTTATTACAATTGTATTTAAATTATTTACAAATTACTCATGAGTATTTAGCCAATTATATTCACAAAAGCTAGTGTTAGGTGTAAAGATGATATAAGGATTATTTAATAACTATAAACTTGTAAATACTCAAGTTATGTTATAAGTTTTAGTATATTTGAACAAATAAGCATTCACTTATCGACATCTAAGTCCGTTAGGGGATAACTTTAACTGCACTAGGCAAGTCATCGGTGGATATTCTAAAGGACTGGTCACTGTTACGGTATGTCTAGTTGTACTTAATGTTTAAGTTTTTCGCACATCAGACATCCTTGAAAAATCCAACAAAGTATCAATGATCAAATATGTTAGTGTACAAAAATGCATAAGAGAATAGCTTGACCGCAGGGGACACCATCAGGGGATAACTTGACTGTCAGGGACACTATCAGGTGATAACATGACCATCATGGGATACCATTAGGGATAACTTGACCGTCAGCAAATATCATCAGTGGATAGTTTAACTGTCAGAGGATACCATTATGGGATATCCTAAACACTAAATCAGTGGATAACATTAGGTCTTAACATCAGGGGATCAAGAAGTACTGATCTAATTCTACATCAAGAATTAACATCAGTGGATAGTGAAGCATTGATCAACTCTACATCAGGACTTGTCATTAAAGATCCAGAAACACTTATCAAGTCAACATCAAGGCTTGTCATCAGGGGATAGTTAAGACTTAATCCACATGTCATCGAGGCTTAAAAGATATGCACTAATACTTTGCAAAGAAACTAGGGGTATAACTGAGAAGATATTGCTTAAAATATGGTGGTCTAATAACAACCTTTGCACCAGAAATGCATGGAGAAAAGAGACCGAAATAGAAGCAACAATAGCCAATAGTAGTCTAACGCGTGTATTTCTGAATGGACAATGTGTGGCGGCCCCAAAAATCTCATACCGAACTTCGGGCATCGTAAAAAATTGACAAAAGAAAAGTAATAACATCCAAACATGCACATTAAATAAGAGAAATAAATAGTAATCTCTGTTGCATTATCCCAAAAATAAATGTCTAACAGCGGAAGTCTATGAGGGGTCCATATAGACTTTACAATCTAAACATTTCAATAATCGTCACACGCTTCACTCTTCCCCTGAATGCCATCCATAGGAGGGCGATCAAGAAACGTTCATCATGTCATTCTCGCGTTGCCTTTATCAGACGGCTCAGCCTTCTCACCATATCATGAAAAAAACATTTGATAATAGCAAAATGTGCGATTTACGCTCGCAAGTATATAATCATGCATTGGGTGAGCCTTGAAAGATATATAATTTATAGAGCTTAAGTGTTTATGAGTTTGCGTGGAGACAATGCCGACATCTCTTGATAAATTTGAAAAAGACGTATAACTTCTAGGGTCCCTGAGTGATAACGAGAGATTTGACCTTTTACTTGAAAGAATCTTGAATAATTCACATGCGTCCTGTAACCATGTCCGTTTGGTACGAGCCCTTAGGAAACTCCATATCAAATAGTATATCAGTTGGCCAGCTTGACCACTGTCTAACTTCATCATAATGACATATGTAGTCAAAACATAAATCTTTTATCTACGAGGGTTCGGTCATCGATGCCTCGATTTCTGTCCCCTATCATTCCTAGGCTCGGGGTCCCCTATCATAAACTCCACAGGAATTGTCATTGGTTAAAATTAAAATCTAATCAGAGTAATAATAAGATATATTGAATCAAATTGAATAAAATTAGAGAATTTATACGGGTAAAATATTTGTTGACTTTTTATATATAAAGAAAGATAGAACGAAATGACCTGACATATGTGTCCAGTCATATGAGTACCTTCTTCGAAGAGTGAAAAAGTTGGAAGTTAAATTTTGATTACCATTATTATAATTGTTATAGACGTGTGAGTTTTAAACAGTAATCTATATTTAAAAAAAAAGAAGATGAAATAACACAATATTCTTTGTTTTAATATCTATATTTATCATTACACTATCATTGCTAAAGTAATATAGACTTTTTTTCAAAGAAAACAAGTGCTCTAACATTTGGCAAGAAATCCAACACTTGAAAATATATAAACTAATGCTCCTACGACAAAACTCATTCCTTCCGTGACAATAGACTAAAGTTCAAAATTCTCCTCCTAATTGTAGTGAATAATAGGATTTTTTAATAATATATATATGGAAAAAATTAATATAACACATACCTTACACAAATTTATTTAAAATCACTGATTAAAACAACGTAGTTTAGGATTTAATAGATCTTCATAAGGTTTTTATTTCTTGTTTTAAAATTTAATTAAAACTATGTCGTTTTATTTTACTTAAGGCGTGCTTGAAATTCCTCTTCCATATATATATATATAACTTCACGGAGTGGACATAACACGGTGCTTATATATATAGTGATACAGTAACGAGCAAAAGAATAAAATAGAAAACATCATAAAAGTTGAAACGAAAAAAACAAAACAAACAGAAAACGAAACTATCTTGATTGATGTCGACACCTCAACGCAATCGTAAAAATATCAAATTTGTGGACTAGATCTAAAATTAATTCTACACATATGATCAGATCCATTGACTGACAAAATATCAACGCAACAGTAGATTTGGCTTATGGACAACAAAATGATGGATTATGAGATAAGGAATGCAAGTGGAAATCCTTTATATATATAATTAAAATAGATATTGGCAAAAACTTTTTAACTTTCAATAAGGAGTATTATAATATGGGTTCGAGAGAAAACAAAAGGGTCAAATACAAGTGCTTTCAATGGGTATCCAATGTTCTGTAAGGGGAAAGTTATAGCACATAACAAAGGAAAAGACATCATTAATCTCATATCTTAGTTAAACCCAAAAATTTCTAAAACCCTTGACAACAATAAGGATTAAAAAAAGAAAGAAGTTTAAAGGTTTAAACTCTATTATAAACGATCAAGAACATAGATCATAATCAATTAGTCAGGCTTGAATCTCAAACCTTGAACATTTGATGGAGCCCATGGAAATGTCGATTTCGATCAAATTTTCTTCCTCATTAAATTCTGCAAAGAGCTCCATAAGGCCATGCTGCCTAAAGATATGTTGTTCTTGTGGTGACAACTTTTGCTGAAAACACAACTTGGTGTCATCTTGTTTTGTGTGTACATAATGCCCCGGAAGAGCTATTTCGATCAGGCTTTCCTCATCGGATATGGAACCATCCGACGACGATAAGCCCGAGCTCCGAGTGGCGGCATCACCGGAGTATGCATCAGAATCGTCTTGATCAGTTGTAAATGACTGATCAATGCAGCTCTCATTTTCGGAATACGAAGAATCTGCTGATGACCTTATTGTCAAGTAGTCCTGAATATTCTGATCAACCCCATTTACTTCTTCGACCTCCTCCTCCTTATTTTGTGCTATAAAAGCCTCAGTTTCAAGGTGTAGCTCATCATATGCAGCAACTTCTTCTTCTTCTTCTTCTTCTTCTTCTTCTTCTTTTGTTGGACTGATTAGAGCCTCATTTTGCACAACAACATTCTCAGCAGAAACTGGATTTTTCTTTGAGAGTGATATGAGAATTTTAGTAGATATAGTCAAGATCATCAAAGATGTGAAAAGGAGAGCTAAAAGGCCATGGCCAAAAAAGCTGGATAAAGTAGTTATAACAGGTATGACAAGACAAGTAAACCAAGGTAGTGAATTTCTGAAAGAACACAGACAAGAAGAAGTCATCTGAATCAATAAATGTATAGAATTTAAGCTTGCTGCAACTGTGGGTAGTATGGATCTATTATCAGATCAACAAAGGTCGAGAGAGATAGGAAAGAAATTAAATCAAGATTTCTGTTTTACCTTCAATCTTCCAACCTCTATGTACTGATACTGTTGTTGAGATAGATACTAGATACAAACAAATATAAAAATGTAAAGGTGAGAATACATATGCCCATAACATCAAAATATAAATATATTTATAGGTGCTATCTTGAATGGGGAAAAAAAAAAAAAGGAATAAAGCAGCCCACATTCAATCTGGGCTGCACAGTGCTTATGCTGGAGATTTTAGGAAACAGAATGAATCTGGTTTGCAAAGAGGAAATTAATACTAGTGGTAGAAAAGAAAGAAGAAAAGAGGGTTTTTTTTTTTTTTTTTTTTTGCTTTACTATTGTTGTTGATGTAAAAAATTGCTGGCTGTATTTTTAATATTGCCCATCACACACACACAATTCAATATTAGTCGTCCATTACTAAAGAACAGGGGTTTTTTATATTTATATTTATTTTTTAAGCACAATCAAGTCGTCTTCTTCTGCAACTGATTCTCTTGAAAACTACAAATCCTCTTGCCTCCCCCCACTGTATCAAATAACTTACAGTGTCAAAGCTTGGAGATATGGGAAGAGCCATGTGCACACCTCTGAACTCACCACATGCCACTTTCCCTCCAATTTTACATAGACAAAACAAACCCATATATCCAAACAGTATAAAATTGCTGCACTACCTACCAATTTAGTATTACTACTAGTATTGTCTTTATTACTACTATATTTTCCTTCATTTAATTATTTGCATTTCCAAGAAAACCATTATAACTGTGAGGAAATAGTGATTATTAAAAACACAATGAAACTAGAAATTAAAGTAAAGTGGAATAACTTATCAGGTAGGGCAGTAAATGATACTCCCTCCTCTTCAAAAATAACACTCGGCTTTGAGTTTTTTGCATGTAAACTTATATAATATCTTTTATATGTTAAATATTTTATTTTAATAATTTTTTTTATTTATATTAATTTTTATATCAAATATTTTTTATTATTAATTTTTTAAAATTAAATAAAATATTTAATATATAAAAAATATTACTTAAACTTATATAGAAAAAGTCAATGCCGACTCTTATTTTGAACATGAGGGAGTGGTATCCGAAGGGTGCTATGCTCTCACGCGGTAAATTCTGAATTTGACAAATGGGCACGGCCGACCACCCCTTGGGCATGTACTCGCTGAGAAATTTTCGGAATTACATGGATTTTCCCGTAAGAATATAAAATTGAATAGTGTACAGATTTATTTTTTTTCCGTGCTCTCAAAAAAGATAATAATGGTCTCTATTTCTGGTTGTTGTTGTGATCAATGTTCAAATTCATATCTTATAATTGAATAATGAATAAATTTTAGTAAACAAATTATTTTACAAGAAAAAATCACAAAAATATAAGGATAAAGAAAATTAATTAATCTCATTGATTAAAGAAGAAAATGAATAATAAAATTATACACATATCAAATTTTCATTGGTTTTAAGTATGTTAGATGCTTATTCATGGAATTCAAATTCACCCAAATCAAGTCCTAAATTAGGAGAATATTGTTTGAATTAAGAAGTTAAAAACCAAATCAAATTCCTTGAATACAGATAAATTTAAGAGATTGAAAATTTTGAGTTAAGGCAATTTTAAAAAGCATAAATCATAAACACAAATAAAACAAAAAATATGCCCTCCATTCCATAAAAAGAGTTATATTTGAATTTTTGACAAATACTAATATTTGTTATTTGACTGAAAATTATATATATAAATACTACTCCGTAAGTTTTTGTTATGAAATTTGTTACGAATGTTTAATTATAAAAATAAATAAGAAGATTGTAATAATAAATTTTAAAAAATATAATATTATAATAAAAAAAATTAAATAAATATTACTCTTGTTATTTTTATTTTTTTTTTTAAGAACGGAAGAGTAATAATTTTGAAGCAATATCTCACAATCACAACATACTTGTGAAAGCTTTACAATAAAGATGAAAATAGTTATCCATACATGTATGTATTGTCAGCCATATAAAAGACCATTTATTTACATATTTATCATGAAGCCAGTCAACCTGGTATATGTGTTTTTTTTTACCTAAATATAATTGTCGCACATAATATTCAAAGAAAAATTTAGAAGAAAATTTTTCTATATTACTTATACATTGCATGCACTAATCTAGTTTTTAATTTTTCTAAATTTATTATAACAAACTAAAGGGTAAATGAGTAATTTTACATCTATATTTATTGCAAAAAAAATAGTACTCCATTTGTTTCACAAAAAGAGTAATATTTAGATTTTTGACAAATATTAATTTTACATGTTTGACTGAGAGTTAAATGTACAAATAATAAGTTTTTCTCATAAAATTTGTTATGAATCTTTGATGATTAAAGATAAGTTTAAAAGATTGTAATGACAAATTTTAAAAAATATAATATTATAATAAAAAAAAACTATGCAAGTATTACTCTTCTTGGGAATAAATTTTATTCTCAAATATATTTTTTTATAACAAAAGTAATATTAATATTATTTCTGAATAAGTGTGAAAATTTGTAAGACTATAAATAAATATGTTACAATCGATTCCAAACATGTATAAAAGAGGAAAGAAATGCAAGGAAATGTGCCACCTGTTGGCCAGTTTTAGGTCTCACTTTCGTAAAATAAAGGAGAGTTTGCGTAGAGTCAGCTGAATAACCATTTTGCTCAACATTTCCAAGACCAAAACATTGGTAAAAACTTAAATTTTACTGTATAAACTAATTAAATATTAAATGAAAATTTTATCGAATTTATATAGTCCTAAGATTTTTGTCTTGAAAGGAGAAATAAGATAAAAAATCCGACCGGTGTTGGAAAATGTAACATAATTAAAGAATGTTTTTTAGCTGCGATTATCGATTCAACAAGGTGGGAGGGGACCATATCTCAATGTTGATGAAGGTTTCATATAATGCGTATTGTATTGTATCGGTACTATTTATTTGTATTATCTTTGTCCAAATTTATTTGTTACATTTGATTTAGTCTAATTTTAAAATTTATTATTTAACAAATAATTTTATATTAAAAATTATAAAAATTAAATTTGATAGTATTTTTAATATATTTTCTTACGATAAAAGTTGTGTGCTTTTATATAATAAATATAAACAGTATTTTAATTTTATATTAGTTCAATTTAATCAGAAAAAAATAAAATATGACAATCTATAAGATTGGTTACTTTTTCAATTAATTGCAATTCGCTATAATGTAGTCCTGTGAGCAAATTTCGTACTTCGAACATAGAAATTATACTTGAATAATGAACCCATAGGGTTCCTATATATGTTCACATCTTGCAACTATCTTTCTTGTATTTTGAAACCCTCATTTGACTCTTTTCTGCCCTTCTTCTTCAATAATCACGTTTTTTTTCCCTCTCCTATATTTTGCTGTTTTTACTTTTCCAATTATCGAGTTTTTTTACTTAAATAATAAAAATCCTTTCATCTTTATCTTAAAGTGTTTTTCTAATTAGTTATGCGTTAGATGATATTTTACCGTGTAATATCTAAATATCTGTTTTATTTCAATTACGTACGGATACAATAAAACTATACACGTGTCAAATTTTGATTAATTTGTGAGTTTATTTGTGTACGTAAATATACTCATAACACTAGCAATAAGTCGTGCTTATACTACCTATATTTGCATAGCTAACATTCCTTATAACAACTGCTTTTCTTGTTGGTTAATTTCTTTAAAAATTAAAATAAAGGAACACGTGCGTAAAAATATGTAATTTATATAGATATTCACTCTTTTTATTATGGTTCTTGCGTATCATGTTGACGATAATTTTTCTGGTATATATCTGAAGATTATCAAGAAATATATATAGTTATGTTGAAGTGGTTCATATTGTGAATGAGAATGCACGAAAATTATGTATAGGTTTCATCTATATAACTTTATGCAAACACTGCTGTCTACTCATTAAAACAAAAATTTAGAATTATTAGAAATAAAAACAGAAATATATGTTGCATAAGAGTAAGAGGCCACTAGCACTAGTATGCGTAATTATGAACGTATATGAAACAGTATTCAATATGCGGAAGCAGTTTATTGCATTGTCTTGCCCAATATCATCAACCAAATGGACCTCAAACAAGGCCTCTTTCAGTAACCAAAATAAAACAAAATTATTGCAATACTCATATGCTTAATATATGTTGTTGAATGTAATTTTATGAACAAAGTCTACACATTGCCAATTTAGGGGCTGTTTGTTTACTCGTAACGACTTCTTGAACTCTATTGCTTAATAAATCAGGCATTTGGTTTATATTTATCTCGCGATACTCAATTATGCATTATGAACCAAAATGATCTTTTTCTAAAATTCAAATTCAATTTTTTTTAAAAAAACTTGATTTAAAAAAAGGTAGTTAATGATCAATTTAACCAACTAGGTTAAATTAGAGATACTAAATTGAACTTGAGATAATGAGATGATCTTGTTATATTCGGCGTTTTTTCTTCATCACGTTTTATTTCAAATTAGGAGTTGTTGGCTTTTGTATCAAGGAAAAAAAGGTAAAAAAACAAAAGAAAAGAAAAAGGAAATAATTATGCAGTTATGACTATATTTGAGATTTTCGACTTTTTTTTTTTTAAGGAAAATGTTTAGGTAATGGGAGACTTAGTTCAAGGTGAGAGTATGTGCCCGACATCTTTGAATCGAAGTTAGCCAATCAGCACGAATCCCTTTAAATTGATCTAAGTAGCAGTTAAAGAAAAAGGAGTTTGATGGCTTATTGTGGTAAGATTCAAACTCTCAACCTAATAACAATGTTTGTGGAATTTTATCGACTAAATTAACTTTCGTTAACTTTCCACCTTTTTAATCTATCTGTTGAGTAAGAGTCTCAAACACACACACGTAAATCCGAAGCACGTGAAAACCACGTTGTCGTTAAAACAGCTTAGCCCCCTCACAAAGTGTGCTAGAGGAATTGGAGCTACTGTTTCCTAAGATACAACGGATACTATGAGAACTATTATGCACAAAGTAATCTCACATTCAAACTGGAACTGAGAAAATAACGAACACCGAAAGAAGAGAAAAGAAGGAACTTTAGAGAGAACTCAATGACAATTTGATTTGGGATACTGAAACCTGGAATATGAGCCTCTATTTATAGTGTGGAGAAACACCTTTGGAAGAGTCGAGAACTTTAATTCTGTACAAACGTCACAAATCATTTAATTGGAAACGTTACAGACGTTTTAGTCGTTACAAGAATTAAAAAACACAAACGTTACAGACACTTCAGCCGTTACATTAAAGTCACAAACGTTACAGACGTTACAAGCATTAAAATATTAACAACATTACAGACGTTTAAGCAAAACCAGTCTGCAGATTTAAAATTAATTCTCTCAACTTGGAAAAATAAATCCGAATTGAAACAAAACCCAGGTTGATCAGGCCCACAAGGTTTTTGTCCGGCATTCGTGTCTGCAGGTCGCGCACACACATGAGTCAAACTAATTTTGTCGGTTGGATCAGAATTTGCACCCCCCCCTGCGACATGTGGAGTAAAATATTGTCATGACTATTTAACTCACTATAAAAGTCCTCTCATATAAATAGTAAACTCCATGTCCTCTCATTTACAATGTGAGATTCTTGTCTCTTAGGTTTGACTCTCCTTTTTTTCAATCACATGAGAAACCAAGTTCTCATTCAAATTTGAGCTCATTTCCAACACTATCTCATGATATGGATTATAAAAATTGTTAATACTATTTATGAACGGGAATGATATGATCAAACCTGAAAGATATGGGCCTACTAAGGGTTGGCTAAAATTTATTGAGCTTCTTTTTGGCTGGTGTAATTTGGTGAAAAATATTGTTGTTACCTTTCAATTATTATTTATTTAACAAAATTACAATATAAATAATAATATAAGGTATCAGATAATAACATAGTACAGACATAAACTGCATAACAATAGTTCAAACATACTCAAACTACATGGTAATACTTTCCAAAAAACCACATCCAGCCGGTAATTTTCTGAAATTTACTTCTTCTACTTTAAAAATTACATATACATTCATTTTTCTTTTAACTAAATTTATCAAAACTGTTTCGATCTAATATTTCATTCAAAAATTTAACTAAATTTAATAATAATTATAAGATTCATCAACTGTGAAGGCAAATAATCATTTAAATAGATAAAAAGAAAAAGAAAAAAAAATATAATACTCACAGTTATTTAAATGATTATTCTATCATCTCATTTTTAATACATTTTTATTTGGGAGAGTTATTTTTCCTTTTTTTTATTTAAATGATTGTTAATCCTCCCAGTCAATGAATCTTACAATTATTATTAACTTCAACAAAAAAGTTTAAATTGAATTAGAAAAAATTGTACTTTTTTCGATTCCTTTATGATCATGTCTGCATCAAATTGATTCAACCGTAGATAGATATAACAGTAAAAAAATATAAAAAGTGAGCATTAACGGATAAATGATAAATGGATGCACAAATTTTTTGTCAGTTGAAGTAATAAAATAATATTTATGAAATTTAATGATTTTTTATATCTAAAAATGAAATATATATCACAAATTTTAAAATAATTAAAAACAGTGAATACATATCCTAATTTTAGAACGAACAAGAAAAATTTTATTACGTCCTCAATGTCAATCGGATAATTACTTGATTTGTGCTAACTTTTGGGCAGAAGGACTAGAACGTTTTGCGCAGAAAACCCGCTAAAAGTGTTAATTTGACTGGAGGGTGTTTAAGAATATATGGTTAAATTATTTATATAAATTATAAATTCATATATAACCAATATAGCAAATGAGATATAGTCATTCTTTTTCATCTCTTTTGTTAGGTACCAAAAAAAAAAATATTAAAACGAGGTTGAATAATGTTTTTCAAAAATTTTTAGTCTTGCTAATAAAATTAACAGTTTAAAATACTTCTTACTAATCAAAAATCTTTCTTATATTTTGAAAAGAGTTGGTAACAGAATTTATAGCAAAGAACCTCTTAACATTTAAACAAATTGCTTGAGGTAGTAATATCAGTAAGTCTTTCCTAAATGACTTTAGCAAGGACAAAACAAAATTGAGATAAGAGAATAAGTAATGTAAAAGATAAGCAGCAAATAAGTGAGCAAGAGAATTTTTATAGTGGTTCGGTCTAAGGTTACTTTACTCTTCTTCTCTTTACTTGAGAAAACACTCACCAAGAATGTTCCCACATAACAAAATGTAGTAGAATACTTAGTCCAAAAATACAATAGGTCAAAAATGACCATATTGAGTCATACAAACTAAAAGAAGATAAAATATCTTGCTTGCTATCTCTAAGTAGTAAGTTCCTTGTTGAGCAGATTAGATAGCACTTGCTTAGGCTTGAAAGATTGCGTCTTGCTGAACTCTTAGGATGTCAGATTGTCAAAGCAATTTCTTGGTAATTCAGTTGTCATAAATAAAATTTATGACTCATATTTATACTACTCCAAAAATATATTCGTTGAGAATTTGAAATAGATCCGTTGGAGTTATACTGTCTTGACAATGACCTACAACTTTACAATTGTTCCTTGCTTAGTTCGAATAGATAGTCGTTATTTTGTCTTCTACTGTTTTTTGAAAAATCTTATAGAAATTGACTAAGCAAGACAAAAGGTAGGGTCAGTTTCTAACATTCTTACTTTGATCAAAGTGAGGACTCTTGCAGCATTAGACGTTGCTTATTTCTATTTTAAGCAAAACTGTCCATGAAAGTTTCTTCACAGCTTCAACATCATTCCTGATCGATGAACAGAATCTTCACTAGTGATCAAAACCTTTACTTAATTAACAAAATATATCCACCTAACAAGTTGGATATTTTTCTAAGTCCTTTTACAATACATAAACAAGGACTATATTATATCATCAATTCTTATAAAGGTAAGGATAATTCTTTAAGTAAGAGTAATATAAGCAGGGGTGAATTAACAATCTCACCCTAATTGATGATGTCAAAACGAGTCATTTTGATCACCTCAGCAAGCAACAAGATATATTTCATTTCATTAATAAAAAATAAAAAATAGGTACATGAACAAAAAAAATTCAATACATGAAAGACAACAAAGAAGAAATAAAATATTATCCTCACTGCTCTGGCTTCCTTTCATTTTTTGCTGATTCTTCAGACTCTTGCTGGTGTTCCATTCCAAAGTTTAGCAGTTATAACCTTTTTCTTTCTTCAGCCTCCTTATATTCTCTCTTTAAGGCTTCTTGCTCTTGTTTCCTCCTTTCCATCTTGCGGTTGTATTCCCTTTCATTTTGCTAATCTCTGAGTTTCTTCATTTCCAACTCGTACTGCTTGATCTTGGATTCAAAATATTTAATACTTGCAAGCAATTTCAGACTTTCAGCAGGACCTGACTTCTTCGACATTACATCGACTTCCTCAAGTTCCTTCTAAAATCTCATGTAAGGAGAATGATTTAGAATTTGCATAGCAGAGTCAGGAATAGATTTAGCAACCCTTCTTTTAGTAGTAGCAGGAGTAGGAGTCGTATCAGGAATAGTAGTTAAGGCTTGATCTTGTTGTTGCTCTACATCTTGATCTCTCTCCCTTTTTTTAATATCATCATCCATGAGAGGGAGAAAGTCAATCATCTTGTTAAGGGTTAGCAAGATGTGACCCTACTTACGCTTAATTTTGGTGATGGGATCTTCAAGCTTAGGAGCAACAGGAGTAGCCTTGAAAGTTTGCACAGAGACAGCAGGCTGAAAGTTGGAAAGACTGGCTAACACTTATCCATTTTGGTATCAAGTTCATCAAGTCTTTTCTTGGTTGACTTGGAGTGCTTGTAAGTTGATTTTGTAGATTTTGAGGCAGCAGATGGAAGCTTGGAAGGATAAGAGTCTTCAAGCCTAACTTTGGCGATAGTCATTTTGAGTTTGACGTTGTTGTTTATTTGTCTGACGACTTTGGCGATAGGTAAATGACTTTGGCGGCAATCAAAATGGCTTTGGCGTTAAGTAATGTTGAGTTTGGCGTTAGCCAAATAACTTTGGAGTTGAGTAATGTTGAGTTTGGCATTAGCCAAATAACTTTGGCGACGGTCAAATCTTCTTAAGGCTACTTTAATGCATTGAAGTGTCTTTGTCTTAGTTTCTGGTAGCTTCAACATTAGTCTCCGATGAACAACCACTTAGTCTCTAAAAGTCTTAGTCTTCGATGAACAAAAATTTAGTCTATGATGAACAAAAACTTACTCTCCGATGAGTAAAAAACTTAGTCTCCGATGAGCAAAAATTTAGTCTCTGATGAACAAAAATGTTGTCTCCGATGAACAAAAACGTAGTCTCTGATAAATAAAAACTTAGTCTCCGATGAACAAAAACGTAGTCTCCGATGAACAAAAACGTAGTCTCCGATGAACAAAAACTTAATCTCCGATGAACTGATTTTGCTTGACCAATTTTGACTTTTGTTGAACTCTCCAAATGCAGTTGTTGTAGTCTCTGATGCTTATTTGCAGTCTCTGATAGAACATTACTATGGGTACTTGTATTGTGAGAAACCGGAAATTCATTAAAATGTAATTCTATTAAATTCGTTTTATAATGAAATTCTTGTTGCGTTCAACGATCGATAAATTTTATGTTTAAGTTTACGTGCATTTCACGCAAATCGTCGCGCACACATTTACTAACGAAAATTATAACGAGCACGACTTTTTAAAATTTTAAAGCGTTAATCATTATAATAATCGTACGTGTGAATTTTTTTCGCCTAGCCGGTGCGAGAAAACTTTTCGGCTTATGCGTTAAACCAATGCATAACCATTAAATTTAATTAGTGGCTAAACAAATCAAATTTAACACTAATTAAATTCAAATTTTCAGCTTGTCCCTAAATGGCAAAAACAAGGAAATTTTTTTTACCTATCTAAGTAAAATTTTCTTAAAACTAATCCAATGGTCAAAATTAAATTAAATGTCATATAAATATACCATTATAGAAATCCTAGCCTCCACTTCTGATATTTTTCTCTCCAGCAAATATTTCTCAAAATTCGGATTTTTGAATTTAAGAAATCATTGAACTTTAGGATTTTTGATCATTAAAGCTTTAAGGAGGTACCCCACTGCTCTCTTATTTTTGCATTTATTGTCATTTATGTTTATTCCATTGTGTAAATTATTTTTTCAGTATCATTTTCATGTATCACACGAGTGCATAGCATCTGTAAATTGGGAGTTATTAATTTTCAAAGTTTATTAAAAAAAAAATGAAAATTCAAGAACTTGAACAAGAACCGAAGAACCCTAGATTTTTTCTAACAGATTTTCTGGCTAGATTGTAGGTTGTTCGAATTAATTTTATATTTTTGTTTCTGCACTTGTAAGGATCTTTTTGCCTCAAACAATTTGGAAAATGGTTGTGTATTTCGGATGTTCTTGACCGACCAAAATTTCCTATATACCCGAATTTATGTTCTTTGTTTTTCATGCGGTTGTGTTGTTGGAAATTGAATTTTCTTGCTTGAATGAGTTTCTGGAAGTCTCCAGAATCATTTCTATGCTTGTGTCGTCGGAAATGGCATCGGTAAGGCCATGAACGGCAAGAGCCGAAGCTCTCGCCGGCGTTCATGGCAGTCACCACCTCTGGCGACCTCTATCTCTTGTTCGGGCAAGTTTCAAGCGACGGCATGACGGCTAGGGGGGTATTCCATTATGGGAATCTTCATGGCAATGTCATTACCGTCGATCTTCGCCTGTGTGTGTGGGTGTGGCCGTTGCTGAGAGCTGCAGTGCCGCCGGCCTTTTGCACCACTGTTGAAACCCTAACTTGGTGAATAAGACAAGTCGGTCCGACACAGACCTGTTGAACCGACCCCGTTGACCTGGACTGTTAACCCACTGTTGACCCGGTTTGACCCAATCCGACCCAATCCAATTTTTTTTAAAAAAAATAATAAAATAAATAAATAAATAATAATAATAATAATAATAATAATAATAATAATAATAATAATAA
>CM025782.1:15846665-15911154 GCA_014636745.2 Centella asiatica
AATAATAATAATAATAATAATAATAATAATAATAATAATAATAATAAAATACTTTTACATTCTAATTATTCAATAAACAACTTTTGAATAATTATTTTGACATGTAAATAAATCTTTTACATGATTTAAATTTTATGTTTTAAAATTTAGAATTTATTTATGATGTTAGAGTCTCTTAATTATCATAATTAAGTGACGAGTCATAAATTCATAAATAATTATTATTTAATTAAAACAATTAAATAATAATTAAGGAATAAACTCTAAAATTTTATTAAGTGATTAAATAAATCATTTAAGCTAAGATTAATTGAGGAATAATCCTTGATTAATTAAATTGAAGAATTAAGACCAATTATTATTTAATTAAAATAATTAAATAATAATTAATGAATAAATTTTACATGATTATTAAATGATCAATAAATCATTTAATTTAAAAGTAATTAAGAAATAAATTACTTCAATGATCGATAGTTATTATTTAATTAAACCAATTAAATAATAATTTATGAATAAATGTTCAATAATTGCTAAAAGGTCTATAAACCTTTTGTGATTATGATTAAAACAATTAAATAATAATTTATGGAACAATTTTTAATAATTGTTAAATGATTTAATTAAGTCATTTAAACTAAAAGTGATTAATTGATATTTATTAATTAATTTAAGGCCTCCAATAATTAAATTTAAATTATCGAGAGCCTATGAGCGACGTTTTATCAAGTCCATCAATCTTTCGGACTTCGATTCGGTTCTAACCGAATCCCAATCTAGCGTTTGACGACTCGATCAGCCGATCACAAGACTTGAGAATTTTTCAAACACTCCGCACGTGCATTCTCATACGTAATTAAGTTGAGATTTCTCATGTTATTGCATGTGCATGTTTTACAGAATTATTTCTACGCGAGTGTTAAATTTCACTAAGGACTTGAGGCAAGTATATACTCACTCTTCTTCCTTTTAATTAATAAGTATGATCATTCTTTCGGTATACGTAATATATTCAAGATATTATTCTGTCAATATTCATGATTTAATTTTTTCAAAGTTAAGTAACGTACGATCCCTTGATCCGATGTACGTGAAAAATGTTGTATTTGAATCAAATGATCTTTGGGCGGTTGTTAGCTATTTAAATTCCATTAACACGCCAAAGAAAATCCTATACGGATGTAGAAAACTTATTTCTTCACCCCATACTTTTAAAGTATATCCGTATGGGTAACTAAAGGCTAGTGGGATGCATCTGCCTGACACCCCGGGCCTAAGATTTATAGGGAACGGGAACTGAGGCATCGGTAACCGGACCCTCGCAGACAAAAGGTTTCTGCATCGACTACGTATGTCATTATGATGAAGTCAGACGGTGGTCAGGCTGGCCAGCTGATATACTGTTTGATACAAAGTTCCTAAGGGCATGTGCGCCATACAGACATGGTTACAAGGTGCATGTGAAATTATTCTTTATTCTTTTAAGTAAAGGGTCAGATCCTTCGCTATCACTCGGGGACCCTAGAATCTATCTTTCTTCAAGCTATTAAGAGGTATTGACATTGTTTCCGTCCAAACTCATAAACACTTACACCCAATGATTTATCCCCCTTTCAGAAAGTACCCAATATTTGTATATATACTTGCGAGTGTAAATCGCTCACGTTGCTTTTATCAAATGTTTTACAGGTTATGGCGAGAAGGCCGAGCCGTCTTCTAAAGGCAAAGAAAGAATGGCTTGATGATCGCTTCCTGATCGTCCTCTTGCGGACGGCTTTCAGGGGAGGGTAAAACGTGAGGATGTTATAGAAATGTTTAGATTGTAAGGCCTGCGTGGGCCCCTCATAGACTTCCGCTGTTAGAAAATTATTTTTGGTTATTGTTATAGAGATTACTAATTAATTCTCTAATTTAATGTTATGCATGCTTGGATGTTAATACCTTTCTTTTGTCAATTATTGACGGTGCCCGAAGTCCAATATGGTATTTTTGGGGCCGTCACATGTATAATTACAAAATCTAACAATTCTAAGTGTTTATACATCATCATCAAATACTATAATTCTTAACAGTTCTTTAGATTTTGGTTCCATTCGTCTCTTAGCAGGAACCTTATCAGAGCTGTTGTCTTGACTTTGTGGTCTTCTTTGATTTGCCCTTACCTTTCGCAACAATGTATTTTCTCTTTGATGGTTTCACATTATCTCTAATGGCGAGGGGAAGTAAGACAAGTCTTCGAGCAACAGCAGGTTTGTTGATGGCAGCTGGAGTCTTTGTTGATTGATCATTTTGGAATTTTTCCTCTGTAATTGGCTCTGATTTGATCAAATCAATAAAACGTTTGTTTATATGCAAATGAGCTCCAGTAATCTCGACGTCAGTAGCATCTTCCTTTGCTTTTAGACTTGTGACACTCTCAGGTGTGTCAGCAAGCTCTAATACTTCAGTGATGCTAACCACTTCAGTACGGAAGGCAACATCATTTGCTGATGGTAGTTCATCAGTGGGAGTTGGTTGATCCGCAGCAAGGACCACCTCTGTGATAGCATCAATCTCCTTGAAAAGTTCATCTGACGAACTTTTTGGAGTGGCAGTAGCAACCAATGGCGATTTGGCAGCAAGATGATAGTTGTCAATCTCTTTGAAAAGTTCATCTTCTACAGATGTAGCAGTAAGGGGAACAGCAAAAGGAATATCCTACTGGCCTTGTCCTTCCTCCTCATCAGTAGGAGGTTCGATTTCTGATCCTCCTTGGGCAATGTCCTTAGCAGCAACATCTTCATCGTATAATTCCATGAAGAAATCATACATTTTCTTTTCCTCGAAGTTTAGGGTGGCTACATCATATAATTCCTTTGTTTTCTTTTTGGGTCGCTGCATTTGAGCAACAATTCATCTTTTCCTACAAGGTTTGGTGTTACTAGCAAAGTTTGTTTTAGCAACACTTTGTTCATCAGCAAGATGTTCCATATCTTATTGTTCTTCAGCAATCTCCTCAGCGTAGTCTGCTGCCTTCTTTGTTCTTCTCTCAGCTGCAGCCTTTGCTAGGGTAGCAAGATTTCTTTTATAATTACGCAAAATCAATGGGGTGATGATTTTGTTTTTTAGAAGCTTCTTGAGTCTGGTTCCTGTTGAGAAATGGTCTCCAAGAATTCCTTTGAGTAGCAAGGACAAAGTTCGCCTGTACCTAATCTTTGTTTTCTTCTTCTAAAGAAGAATTCTTTGAGGAGCTCAAAGAAAAATTGAGCCTAGTATATCCCTACTTAGACTTTAGTAGGGACACTAGAGAGATAATCTTTGTTAATGCTTCATCTTGGGACGTGAATATGCACATCAAGGTCTTATGAATGATGTCCATGAGGAAATCCCATTTCTTAAGGAAGTCCTTTCTCTTCTTGGTGTTGTGATTCTTGACATATCCAAGCTCTGCTACTACAACAGGGATTAGTGTGGGCAGAGTTAGAAAGCCCTAACTTGTAATTTGAAGAGTATCCCTGATGCTTGCTGGTGTGATGGAGACTTGTTGTCCATTCACTTGCCCAATGATGCTGCTTAGTCCCACTTGGATGTTTTGGCAGAATTCTGTTATAACTTCTTCATAAATTTGGCAATCAGTAGTAATAACATATCTGATGCCACTGTTCCTTAGCAAACATATGACATCAAGAATTTCAACATCCTGCTGGTCATCAACAAAGGAATCCAGATCGATAATTGACTGAGACTTAATTTTACCTAGCCAATTTGCCATCTTGTTGTATGTGGTAAAAAAAAAGTGGTGGTTTTAGGACAGATTCTCAGTGATTTAGGCAGAAATTTGTAGAGAGAGAATTTCTGCTAGAGAGTTGAGAGCAATTTGGATTAAAGTAAAAAATTGTGAAGGGTGAAAGAGTTTATATAGGGGTAAAAAAAAGTTGAAAAGGTTTAGAGTCATTACTGATAAAAGAAGTGGAGGAGTTAGTGGTGAGGAATATGTGGGTAGTGGTGATAATTAATTACTGAAAGAACAATAGCCGTAATTCGATAATGGGGCGGAGTGGTATTAAATGAGGAGAGAGAAAATAAGTGGCTAAAATAATGATTAGCTATTTTTACGGTTGTAAAAGAGGGGATGACGTCATTTTCTGATGAGTAATTGAAAAGTCAACAGGATCTAGTTACAGATCTTTGCTGGTGCTAAGGTTTTACCATAAATCAATAGGATTCAATAGTAGTTGGCATATATCTTACTTATCGACAGTAGACAAATATGTCCTTGCTGGACTTGTGGTCCTAATGAGTTTTACTTGGGAGCCAGTCTTGAGCAAGGAGTGTGAATTTGTAAGCATTAAGAACATCATTTGCTTATGCTATAAGTAAAGTCTTTGAGTTAGTTTTTGAAAAATGAACTTTTGTCGAGGAGTCCCCTTTTTAACAAATTTGCAGCAAGGTAGATGTAGATTGAGATAACAACATTGATGAACGATGCTTAATGTCAACAGGTAATCTTCATCAACAGATTGTGTCCATCAATAGCACCTTTGAGGTGCTTTTTGATAAATTTCAGTATGACAAATGTGGATTGACATAGAAACATCGATAAGAGCTGCTTAGTTATCAACATGATCTTTTCCTTCACCTGAGCAGAGAGTTCATTGTATTGCTAAAGACGTATGTCTTTGCTTAAGAGAAAATGTTAGTACAACAGACTCTTTCTCTAAATTTAGCATGCCTAATTCACTTATTAGTTTGTTAAAACGATTTTCATCCAAGGGTTTTGTAAAAATATCTGCTAATTGATTTTCAATAGGAATATAATTTATCTCTATAGTACCTTACTGAACGTGATCTCTAATGAAATGATGCCTTATATATATATATATGATTAATCCTAGCGTGTAAAACAAGATTATAAGCAGTGACTACAACACTAGTATTATCACAGAATATAAGAATAAAATTGAAATCAAACCTATAGTAAGCAAGTAGATTTTTCATCCATAGAATTTGCACAACACAACTTCCTGCTGATATGTACTCAGCTTCTATAATGGATGGATACATAATTTTGTTTCTTGCTGAACTATGAGACAAGTCTTCCTCCTAGAAATTGGCATGTTCCACTTGTGCTTTTTCAATCAATTTTACACTCAACAAAGTTTGCATCCGAATATCCAGCAAGGTCAAAGTTAGAATCTTTTGGATACCGAATTCCTAAGTTAGGATTTCCTCTGAGATATTTGAAAATTCTCTTAATAGAAGCTAAAAATGATTCCTTAGGGTTAGATTGAAAATGTGCACAAATATATGTGGCAAACATAATGTCAGCTCTGTTTGTAGTTACGTAAAGTAAGGATCCGATCATACCTCGATAGCTTGTTATGTCTACAGATTTACCTTACTCATCTTTGTCTAATGCTGTTACTGATGACATGGGAGTCTTCATAGGGCTTGATGTTTCCAATCCGAACTTCTTAAGCAGGTCTTTGGTATACTTTGATTGGTTTATAAAAACGCCATCACTGTTTTGCTTAATTTAAAGTCCAAGGAAGAAATTCAACTCCCCCATCATGCTCATCTCAAACTTGCTCTGCATAAGTTTAGCAAATCTCAGACAAAGTTTTTCATCAATAGAACCAAATATTATATCGTCTACATAAATTTGTACTAGCAGTGTTTTATCTTTATGCTTCTTAATAAATAAAGTGGTATCAACTTTACCTCTACTGAAACCTTCATTAACTAAAAAGGAAGATAGAGTGTTATACCATGCCCGTGGTGCTTGCTTAAATCCGTATAACGCTTTGTTAAGCTCATATACATGGTTTAGATGAGAATGATCAACAAAACTTGAGGATTGCTCAGCGTAGACTTCCTCCTAAAGTTGTCCATTTAGAAAGGCACTTTTGACATTCATTTGAAAGACTTTGAAATCTTGATAAACAGCATAAGCAAGAAAAATTCTTTTGGCTTCAAGCCTTGCTACTAAAGTGAAGGTTTCATTATAGTATATCCCTTCTTCTTGTGAGTAACCCTTAGCCACAAGTCTTGCTTTGTTCCTTGTGATGATTCCATCTTCGTCTATCTTATTCCAGAATACCCACTTGTTGCCTATTACCGTATGATTTCTTGGCCTAGGAACTAGATTCCAAAATTTGTTCCTGCTAAATTGATTTAGCTCTTCTTGCATAGCAATGATCCAATTAGCATCAGGAAGTGTTTCATCAAATTTTCTTGGGTTCCATTTAAGATAAGAAACTTAGAAAATTATTTTCGTTTTGAGCAGATCTTCTTGTCCTTATTGAACTTGTGGGATTCCCAATTATCAAATCTTCTAAGTGAGACTTGGTCCACTTCATTCTCCTTAGTACATCTATTTGAGTGTCTTGTTGCCTTAGTTCATCAAAGTTGGGTTCATCATTTTTTACTTTAGCAGGGATGCTTTCAATTAGGATAGTATTCTAAAGATTCTTCAACAGGATCTTCCTTAGTTTGGGGTACCTGTTGAGTTTGATCATGTCCTTGTTCAACTATAGTATGGAGTGAACCAATTGGTTCTTCACAGTTAGATTCATCAAATACTACATGCATAGATTCTTCAACAATGAGAATTCTTTTATTAAAAATACGAAAATCCTTACTGTGAGTAGAATATCCTAAGAAAATACATTCATCAGATTTTGCTTGAAATTTAGTTAAGTACTCCTTACTATTATTGTGGACATAATATGGACATCCAAAGATATGAAAGTAACTAATATTAAGTTTCCTTTCCTTCCATAGCTCGTATGGAGTCTTTCTTAGACTTGGGTGTATGAGAGAACGATTTTGCGTATAGTAGGCAATGTTCACTGTTTCTACCTAGAAATACTCGGGGAATCTAGCATTAGTAAGCAATGTTCTTCCTGCTTCTTCCAAAGTTTTGTTCTTCCTTTCAACTATTCCATTTTGCTGTGGAGTTCTTGGTGCTAAGAAGTTGTGAGAGATTCCTTGCTTATCACATAATTCAATAAAGCCTCCAAATTAAAATTCTTTTATGTGGTCTCTTTTTACTAACTTTATTCTGAGATCCTTCTCATTTTGCACTTGCCTGCTGAACTTCTCAAACTCTGCTAGTGTATCATTCTTATGAGCAAGAAATAATACCCATGTATATCTTGTGAAATCATCCACGATAGTAAATCCATATTTCATTCCACCAAAACTAGATGATATAAAGCCAAACAAATCAAGATGTAATAATTAGAGGGGCATATAGTTTGATTTTTCAGGTTTGCTTAAGAAAGATTCTTTTGTCTGCTTACCGAATTGACAATCTCTACACGGTTTTTCTTTTTCAAAAGAAAATTTAGGTAAGCCTTTTACTAGTTCTTTAGCAGTGAGTTTTGAAATCATCCAAAAATTTAAGTGTGAAAGTCTTTTATGCTATAACTAACTAACATCTACTGAAACTTTAGCAAGAAAACATGTTGTTTAAGTAGGACTTAGTTTAGCCAAATCTACTACATAAACATTACCATTTCTTGAGCCAGAAAATTTCAGAGAATTTGTTTGGAGATCCCTTACTTGACATTGATTGTCTAAGAAGGTGACCTTATACCCTTTGTCACACAACTAACTTATAATAAGTAAGTTGTGCTTGAGACCTTCCACATATGCAACCTTATTGAAGCAGATTATTTCATTTCTTACTAAACCATATCCTTTTATTTTTTCAGAGCTATTATCTCCAAAAATTACTTGAGGTCCATCTTTCTCCTTAAAGTTAGTGAGAAAGGCTTTGTTTCAGGTTATGTGTCATGAACATCCACTGTCTAAGTACCAAATATGTTCCTTGCTCACAACCTACAATTTATAAGTAGAGTCACTTTGGTACCCAGTAAGACTTGGGTCCAAATAGGTTAATACCCTTGAGGACCCATACTTGTCTCATTTTTGCTCTTTGAGACCCAACAATATAGTAGGGATCTATATGGCAAAGAGAAGCAATGTGACCAATCCTATGACAGCAATAACATCTCAAATGCAATATGTTGTATTGTGTGTGTTGCTTACCTCTTCTGTTTGGTTGAGGTGGTTTCTAGTGTTTGCTCCTAGCCCAACCTTTGGTAAATTCCAAATTCCTTGCATTGTTGTAACGATGAGCAGGGAGAACATGGTTCTTACTAAACTTTTCATCTTTGGTCCATTTAGTACCATGTTCCTGCTTCTGATTATGATTAGCAGGGAATTTGTGATTTAGCAAGGTAGCATTTCTGTTACCCTTGGTTTTAGCAGGAGGTTCACACTCTGCTGAATGAATGGAGATTGTTCTGCTGATAGATTCAGCTTTACTTTCTTCACTTTCTTTAGCAGGAACTTTACAAGTTCCGAATCCAATTCCTCCTCAATCTAACCAGTTTCTTTGACTTTTCAGCAAAGCACAAACATTAAAAGATGATTTGTTCCAAGTGGAGATTGTAGCAATTAATTCCTTAATTTGGGAGGTTATCTAAGATGTTGTCTAAGCAGACTTCTCTCATCGTCTGGAGCAACTAACTCCAAATTCTCGGCTCACACTTTTCTAAGTGTAAGCAGGATTTCAAAATTCTTGCTCTTTAGTTGATTAGACTCTATTGAAGTAGTTCTCAGCAATCTTCTATAACGATGCCACTGAGATTGAACATCCTTGAGCAAGGAACGCAACTCAGCTTCAATAATGTCAGTAAAGTAGAAGTCAAATATCTCATCTTTAATAATCTATTTCCTTGCTGGTTTCATAGTCCTTAGCCATTAAACAGAGGTTAGCAATTTCTGGTTCTGAATCTTTTGTTTCACTCTCACTCCAAGATTTCTCAGCAAAGAGTCTTTTTTCCTTCTTGGAGGAGTTGTTCTTTTGCTGGTACTTTTTGTAGTACTCTTTTCCCTTGTTCTTAACATTAGCAGGGTATTTCTTCTCTTCTTTTGTTGTGCTTCAACAGTTAGCAGTGTAGTGTCCTAGTTTTTTGCAGCTGTAGCAGAGCTCTTTTGAAGAATCTTTCTTGTCGTTAGTTCCATTTCTTCTGAAGTTTACTCAGTTTTTCCTCAAAAATCTTTTGAACTTCCTTGCTATCATAGCCATGTTTTCGTCACTATCAGCAGACTTTGAGTCTAAGTCTGCTACCTACTTAGGCTCAGCAACCTTTAAGGTCACTCCTTTGTCTTTCTTTCTGGGTTCAGATGTGGCATCTCTTTGTTCTAGTTCCATTTCATAAATAAGCAGGTTCCCATACAGTTACTGAAAATCAATAGCATGTAAGTTTCTCAACTCTTTTACTGTAGTGATTTTTGGATCATACTATCTTGGTAAAGATCTCATGAATTTAAAATTGATGTCCTTGGTGTCATAGGTCTTCTATAGAGTACGTAGATTGTTGAGCATGACAGTGAATCTTTCATGCATGACAGTATGATTTTCTCCTTGCTGCATACTGAACATTTCATATTGCTGTATAAGCAATGATTGTTTATTTTCACTGACTTCTGTTTTGCCTTCATTTAGAACCAGTAAGGCATCCCACACTTCTTTAGCAGATGTGCAGTTGGAAACACTTTCAAACTTTTCTTCTTTGAGAGCCATAAAGAGAATGTTCATTATCTTTTTGTTGAATCCTACTAGCTTCTTTTCTTCATCAGTCCATTCATTTCTTAACTTTGTTATAAGTTTGTTGGGATCAACAAGGTTTATCTTTTCTGGTATGTAAGGCCCAACCTTTATTGCTTCAAATAATTTATCATCAATAGCATCTATGTACACCTGTATTCGTAATTTTCAGTTAGCAAATCTATCTCTGGTGCATATGAGGGGTTTGCCACCAAAATCACTTCTTAAAGCCATTTAATATTGGATCATCTCAAGTTGTAAGGCTTAACAAATAGTGTTAAGCTCTGATACCATTTGTTAGGTCCCAAAGGGAAAAATACTAGAAATTGGTTGAATAGTGTTTTTTGAAAATTTAAGTCTTACTAGTAAAATTAGCAGTTTAAAACACTTCTTGCTTATCAAAGATCTTTCTTATATTTTGAAAAGAGTTAGTAGTAGAAATTATAGCAAAGAACCCCTTAACATTTAAACAAATTGCTTGTGGCGGCAATATCAGTAAGTTTTTGCTAAATAACTTTAGTAGGGACAAAACAAAGCTGTGATAAGGGAATAAGCAATGTAAAAGATAAGCATCAAATAAGTGAACATGAGAATTTTTATAGTGCTTCGGTCTAAGTCTACTCCACTTTTCTTCTTTATACTTAAAAAGACATTCAGTAAGAATGTTCACATATAACAAAATACAACAGAACACTTAGTCCAAAAATACAATATGTCACAAAGATCAATTTGAGTCCCATAGACAAAAAGAAGATAAAATATCTTGCTTGTTATCTCTAAGTAGTAAGCTCTTTGTTGAGCAAATTAGACAACACTTGTTCAGGCTTGAAAGATTATATCTTGCTGAACTCTTAGGATGTCAGATTGTCAGAGCAATTTCTTGGTAGTTCAGTTATCATAAATAAAATTTATGACTCCTATTTATACTATTCCAAAAATCTATTCATTGAGAATTTGAAATAAATTCGTTGGAGTTGTCCTGTCTTAATAGTGATTTGTACCTTTACAACTGTTCCTTGCTTAGTACAAATAGATAGTCGTTATTTTGTCTTCTAATGCTTTTTGAAAAACCTTCCAGAAGTTGACCAAGTAAGGCAAAATGTAGGGTCATTTTCTGACATTCTTGCTTGGATTAAGGTGAGGGATCTTGATATATAAGACCTTTCTTATTTCTATTATAAGTAAGACTGTCCTTGAAAGTTTCTGCACAACTTTAACATCCTTCCTAATCGATGAGAAGAGTCTTCACTAGTGATCAAAACCCTTACTTAATTAGTAGAATATATCCACCTAACAAGTTGAAAATTTTTTTAAGTCCTTTTACAATACATAAACAAAAAGTATATTATATCATCAATTCTTATAAAAGTAAGAATAATTCTTTAAGTAAGAATAATATAAGTAGGGGTGCATTAACATCTTTTACTATTTTTTGCATGAAATTAAGATCATATAAATGTTCTATCCACAATTAGACATATAATCAAGTCGAGCTGAATATTTAATGATCGAACTTGATTCGTTAAACTTGTTATAGATTTTGAGTCTAGTTGAGTACGTAGTTATAAAAATCAAATCGGACTGGTTGAATCGAAAATCAGTGCTAGAATCGATTTTCGTTTCAACTGGTCTAATCAACCAGTCCGGTTTGATTTTGCTAGAATCGATCTGGTTCATAGAAAATATCTAATATGCAAAAATACAGGAGTGGACCAAATAAACCGAGTGACTTTTTCAAAAATCGGTGAACCGGACAAGTTATTTTCAAAAATTGAACCATAATTTTAAAATGTTTAAACTGACTAAAATGACTTTTTTTTATATCTTTATTCATGTTTTTTACTCTATAACAAAAGTAAACATGTAATTCACTAATTGAAGCCACTATATACTCATTAAAAATTAGAATTTGGATTTAAAACATAATTTTTTAGAATAAGTAAATAATAATAGTTAAAATTAATAATCTTATCTTGTTAATTTTTGTACTAATTAATTTTGCTTAGTAAATAATTATAAAAGTTAGTTATTAGGTTCATTTATGTATTTAGAATATAGTCATAATTTAATTTTAGTAGAGAAAAACTAAAATTTAAGTATATAAAATTATTTATATATATTACTAAAAATCCGGCTCAATCAATTGAACCACTAAATTATTTAATCAATGCTTCAACTGACTTGATATTCGATTCAATTTTGATAACTGTGGTTGAGTTTTTAACTAACAATCATCGTTGTGTTTGAATTCCACTCAAATTCTAGCTTATCACTTTACTCAAGCAATTCAATTTTCAAGCATTTATTGAACATAATTTTAAGTATCAAATATTTTATTAAATATCAAGTAGAGTAAAAATTAAATAAATAATAAATAATTTATCAAGTATTGAGTCAAATTGAATTTATACAAATATCGAGTCAAATCAAATTGAAAACGTAAAACAACACTTAATTAAAAAAATTTCAAGCTCAACTCAATAAAACAATCAAATCCAGTATGAATAATTCAATTCGCACAACCTTATCCACGATACACAAATCTTACATGTTAAAAGAAAAACGAAAAACAAATAACACTTCTATCTTGATGTTTGCCATATACATGAAATTTGTAGCGTGATTCCTTGGGTGGACCTTCTCATTTCAGATGATGGGTAGACCGTAGAGGTAACACCTACTACCTCAGTAATCAATGTTGGAAAGATACTCCGTAGAAAGTAGTAAAGTAGAAAAGAAACTTCTCCGCAAGACAAAAATACAAAACAAAGACAACAAAAATTTCATAAACAACTTCACTCGAAAGCTTAATCCCAAATCTAAACCAAACCCAATAAGCATTCGTGCTATAATTATACAGCATGTACTAGTTCTAGTTCTCTCATATAGGTGGGCAATTTCCTAGAAGTTTGAGCCTTTGGGAGGGTCGGTTTCAGTTTTCACGTGCTGCACAACCATATCCTGATCTGTGACCACACCCATCCTTCTTTTGTCTGCTGCAGTAATTTTGATCCTTTTCTTTATTGTTATAATTCCCAATTGGGTTTTTGGAATTTTCACTTTCGCTGCTACTGGGGTTTCTGGTATTTTGTGTGATTGGATTGTTTTTTATTTGCTGAAGTGAAGCTTAAATCTTTGTCTTTGTTTGTGGGAGGTTTATGCTGTGTCTGTTGTTTGCGTATTGGTTATCTGAAGATTCTGCTGTGTATTGGTTTTGATTTTCATTTTTTTAAGGAATTTTGTTTTGGCTTCTTCTTCTTCTTATTATTATGTAGCTTGTGCGTATTTGAGGGGCGAATTATGAGTTTTGTGTTGGTAATGACGAACAAAAAGATTAGATATCATCTAGTAGAATCCGTTCTTACCGACCTTTTTTTTTTTTTCCTTTATTGGATTCTTGGCTGAGAATGGAATCAATGCCAGGTGAGTTTGAATTTATCTTCCCCCTTTTATAGACCTTTCGTTGTTTTCAGTAGAGCTTTGGTAATAAAAAAAATTAAATAATAATAATAATAATAAATAAAAAGTTTTGTCTTTTGGATTAGGATTGAATTGGGGCCCTGGGTATCACTTTTTTGTTTTTAAATTCTAACATTATTGTCTGAATCCTTATCCACGATACACACTAATATTTGCTAGATTCTGTTTGACAGAGGAGTTTGTTTTAGCTGGGATTAGGTTTTATCTTGGTTTATTCTATGAATCATTTGATGTGAAGTGCTTGTGATCCCGTATAGAAGAGCCTGATTTGTTGTGGTTTTACAAGATACCACTTCGTGTGGATCTGAGGGATATACTGAAGTGTACAAATTTTTGAGAAGAGAAATTACAAGGGGTGGGGTGAGAGATGTCATCCATATCAACAAACAAGAGTGGTTCTAGGAGTAGTTCTGTTGCTCGACGAAATCGTTCTGATAGAGTTGTTGCTCAGACTCCCACTGATGCGCAGCTTCATGTAGAATTTGAAGATTCTGAACGGTTATTTGATTACTCAGCTTCTGCTGATTTTAATATATCCAGCTCTACTAGCAATGTCCCCTCATCAACTGTATCAACATATCTTCAGAAGATGCAAAGAGGAAGTCTGTTGCAGCCTTTTGGTTGCATGATTGTCATTGATGAGCAAAACTTAAGTGTTCTTGCTTACAGTGAAAATGCCGCAGAAATGTTGGACTTAGCCCCACATGCTGTTCCTAGCATTGAACAGCAAGAGGCTCTGACATTTGGTACAGATGTTCAGACACTATTTCAATCCTCAAGTGCTGTTGCACTACAGAAAGCAACTACCTTTGGGGAAGTTAATTTACTCAATCCAATTCTGGTTCATTGCAAATATTCTGGCAAGCCGTTTTATGCAGTTTTACATCGAATTGATGTGGGACTAGTCATAGATTTGGAGCCAGTGAATCCTACTGATATGCCAGTGACAGCTGCTGGAGCATTAAAATCATATAAACTTGCAGCAAAAGCTATATCAAGGTTGCAATCTTTGCCGAGCGGGAACATATCACTATTATGTGATGTTCTGGTTCGAGAGGTGAGTGATTTGACTGGTTATGATCGTGTTATGGTCTATAAATTTCATGATGATGAGCATGGGGAAGTTGTCGCAGAGTCTCTCAAGCCAGAGCTAGAGCCTTATCTTGGGTTGCACTACCCAGCCACCGATATTCCACAAGCTTCGAGGTTTCTCTTCATGAAAAATAAGGTGAGGATGATTTGTGATTGTATGGCCCCTCCTGTGAAAGTAGCTCAAGACAAGAATCTGAAGCAGCCCTTGAGTCTTTCAGGATCCATATTAAGATCTCCTCATGGGTGTCATGCCCAGTACATGGCGAATATGGGTTCCATTGCATCACTCGTGATGTCTGTGACCATTAATGAAGATTCTGATGAAACTGAACGTAGTCAGCAAAAGAGAAGAAAGTTGTGGGGTTTGGTTGTTTGCCATCATACGAGCCCTAGGTTTGTTCCATTTCCATTGAGGTATGCCTGTGAATTCTTGCTTCAAATTTTTGGTGTTCAGATTAGCAAGGAAGTGGAACTGGCTGCTCAACTAAGGGAGAAACATATGTTGCGAACCCAAACGGTGCTTTGTGACATGCTTTTAAGAGACGCTCCAGTTGGAATAGTGGCTCAATCACCTAACGTGATGGATCTTGTCAAGTGTGACGGAGCTGCACTTTACTACAAAAACAAAATTTGGTCACTCGGGATAACCCCTACCGAGTCACAAATCATTGATATAGCTAGATGGCTTCTTGAGTACCACAAAGAAACTACAGGCTTAAGTACTGATAGTCTCTTAGAGGCTGGCTACCCGGGTGCTTCTGATCTCGATAATGCAGTATGTGGAATGGCTGCTATGCGAATTACTTCCAAGGATTTTCTATTTTGGTTTAGGTCCCATACAGCAAAAGAAATACAGTGGGGAGGTGCAAAACATGATCCTGGTGAACAGGATGACTCAAGAAAAATGCACCCGAGGTTATCATTCAAGGCCTTCCTTGAGGTGGTTAAAGATCGCAGCCTCCCATGGGAAGATGTGGAGATGGATGCAATCCATTCCTTACAGTTGATATTAAGAGAATCTTTGCAAGATGACATGGTAGATGATTCCAAAATGATTGTGGATGTTCCGACAGTTGGTACCAGTATGCAGAGGGTGGATGAGCTGCGTATCTTGGCCAGTGAAATGGTCCGCCTTATTGAGACAGCTTCCGTTCCAATCCTGGCTGTTGATGACTCAGGCATAATCAATGGATGGAATATTAAAATAGCAGAGCTTTCAGGATTGTCCATGCAGCAAGCTATTGGCATGCCGCTAGTTAATCTTGTTGTGGATGATTCGGTTGTAGTGGTGAAACATGTTCTGTCCTCGGCATTACAAGGTAGTAGACCACTTAATCTGTGGCATTCATTAATTACTTCAAAATTCTTAAAACTTTCAAAATTTGTGCAGAGTTGATTTGTCTAAAGTTGATGGATTTTTTAATTGAAGAGTTTGACATTTTCTTTTGAAATATATGATTGGTATCAGCTTCGAATATCCTCATATTTTAGTTGTTTGACTTTGAGTAACTATATAGTGGTCAATAATTTTACTCACATTGCCTCCACCACTTCTAGCAGACTACACCAACCATAAAGAAAACCACAAGATAGTTATAAAAAAATTTAAGAGAAGTACTTGGTTAGTGACACTTTAATTCATACATATTTGTGTACTATTTGTCTTCATGGCTTTCTAGCGTGCCACCTTTTTATTCATTCCCTGTTTGATGATAACTATCATGAAACTCTATCAAATGCGATCTCATACTATCATGTTCCATATAATATGATTCAAGCAATCTGGTTATTTGTTATTACATATGTTCATTTATGCTAGAGTTACAAACATTTAAAATTTTAAGGTTGTTAAACTACATATCTCCCAAACTTTGAGGCACAAGGTTTGGTAAAAACATATATGTGCAAGAGTTCCAACTGATCTAACAATACAATGGCAGGAAATGAAGAGAAGAATCTTGAAATCAAACTAAAAAAATTCGGTCCTCAGGATGATAATGGTACGATTATTTTAGTTGCAAATGCTTGTTGTAGTAAAGATTTGAAGGGAAATATTGTTGGGGTTTGCTTTATTGGGCAAGATATTACTGGGCAAAAGATGATTATGGACAAATATGCCAGAATCCAAGGTGACTATGTTGGAATAGTGCGGAGCCCTAGTGCACTTATTCCTCCAATATTTATGATGGATGATCATGGTCGATGTTTGGAGTGGAACGGTTCAATGCAAAAATTGTCCGGTTTGAAGAGGGAAGAAGCCATTGATCGCATGCTTCTTGGAGAAGTCTTTACTGTCAGTAGTTTTGGTTGTCGTGTCAAAGATCCAGACACCTTAACCAAATTAAGGATATTACTGAGTGGTGTGATAGCAGGCCAAGATCCGGATAAGTTGTTTTTTGGTTTGTATGATCAACAGGGTAATTATGTTGAGGCATTACTATCTGCAAACAGAAGGACTGATACGGACGGAAAGATAACTGGTGTGTTGTGCTTTTTGCATGTTGCCAGTCCAGAATTACAATATGCAATGCAGGTCCAAAAAATTTCAGAAGAAGCTGCTGCAAATAGCCTCACAAAACTGGCTTATATTCGGCGGGGAATAAGGAACCCTTTAAACGGTGTCAAGTGCATCCAGAATCTGATGAAATCTTCTGAATTAAGCAATGATCAGAGGAAGCTTCTACGGACGAGCAAATTGTGTCAGGAACAATTATCTACAATTGTTAACGACACTGATATTGGGAGTATTGAAGAATGGTATGATCAGCTATTCAGCTGTATTTTGGTGTGCTTGGTCAATCATTATTATATATCTGAAAACTTTATCATTTATGGTAGCTTAGTGTATATAAGAATGCAATAAAAAAGGGAAACTAGGGATCACAGGGTTTTCTTTGTGCATTTGTAATGCTAAGACACTTATTTGGTGAAGGTTAATATTTTATGGTATAAATCTGGTAACAATATATTTTATAGGTTCACAAGGTTCATATTAAGTGAAAAATATTGATTTCATGCTTTAATTTGATGTTGTCATAACGATGATGCAGCATAAACAATGTGATGTTAGCTAAAAGTTAATCATTGATGATAGTCATATACAACATTGAAATGCCAAGAAAGTGTCATTTGTCCTCAGTCATCTAAGAGTCAAAGACAGATTTTAGCATAATGAATTTCATTTTTGTATGCTGGTTTCACTTTTTTCCTATTTTGAAGAGGATGTCATATTTGTTAATATCCCACAAAGTCACTATTTCTCCCACCACTCTTTCTTAAAACTCCTCTTGCTATTTAATCAGTTGACGTACTTGCAGTTGTCCAATTGTAGATAATTTATTATAATCAATTAAGGTTGAGATGTATTAGAATTAAGTTAACTTATTTATTAGCCCTACTTCAGTGACTTTTATTGTGCATCATACTTGTTGCCCCTTTTCAGATTGATTCACAAGTTTTTCAAAGTTCAGTGCTTGGAAATAATGTTTTCTAATCTTTATAGTTGTTGTTACCATTTCAGTTATATGGAAATGAATTCAGTAGAATTCAATCTCGGGGAAGTTCTGGAAGTTGTTATAAATCAAGTTATGATACTGAGTCGCGAGCGAAGGGTCCAGGTTACATATGATGCACCAGCTGAAGTAGCATCCATGTACTTGTATGGGGACAATTTGAGGCTTCAGCAAGTACTCTCAGACTTTTTGACAAATACTCTCCTATTCAGTCCTGCATGTGAAGGATTGGCAATTCTGCTAAAGTTAATTGCAAAAAGGAAACGTATAGGGTCCAAAGTGCATATTGTTCATCTCGAATTTCGGTAATTCTCTACTTGCTTTTGTTTAGACTATAGTCAAAATATGGGGAGATACTGAGACTCATCGGTGAAATGTAACATCAGAAGCGGAAAACATAAAATCACTTGTTTATCTTTTGGATAACGCCAGCCAAATAATTTGATTTACCTGAAATATGCTTGACTAAGTTGCCTCTGTTTAGAAAGAATGTAGCTGAAGGTTATGATGCATCACACATTTCATGATAACACACATAAATCCGTGTTTTAGGAAGTATTGTTTTATGAAATTTATGCCTTTCTCCTGAAAATTATTAGTGATAATAGAACTTTATAATTTACATCAGTTTATCAGAAATCAAAGTAAAACGAAAAAGAGGCTGAAAAAAGTGGTACTAATCACACAGATGTGACTATTTGTAGCAGTTTACAAGAATAATTGATGAATGCGCTTGTGCAGCATAATATTGAGTGACAATGTGACATGGATAATCTTGTTCATGCTAATATATAACATATATTAGTTAATTCCTTGTTATTGTAAACAGGCTAACTGATGCTTTATAGGCTACCTTCTCCCAATATGAACATGTAATATTTAATATTTCTGGTCATGGACTGGGGTGGCCTCCCCTCAACTAAACTTTTTGTAACAAAAAAGAAAAAATCATATTTCTGATCTTTGTTGTTCAGCACTCGTTCAGTTACGTGAGTGATACTAATTGACTAATCAGTGCAGCTGAACAAGGCATATAAGAAATATCTCAAAAAATGAGTTGATAATCCAACTTTTGATCCCAAATATATTACTGATGGTACATAACAACTGGTCAGAGTTCTTAGCTATGTTACATGGACTCTTTATTTTGCCTCAAAGTACCCGTGCCCGACACTTGTCGGACAAGAGTATGGGTGTGGGACACTCCATTTTAACGTAAAACTGTGTGAAATTTGAGGCGCGCCCGTGTCGGATTCTTCAAAGTATCCGTATCCGACCAGACGTTCCATAGGAGTCGATGTAACTTAGGTTCTTAGAGCACAAGGCTTGTTGGAAAACCTGTTATTGACAACCTTGATTAATTACCCATTCTTGTTCTAAACGAAAATTTTCCATTTTGTATATACATGATTATGTGTGTTCTTATTTATCTTTTCTGCTGAATCCTGATGTTTCTTTATACATCTTTTGCAAATGTTCATGGACAAGTCTGATTCTGTGCGAGAAAAGAGAGACATAAAATATTTTGAATTTGATCGAAATGTTGCTTTGGCAGGATTACTCATCCAGCCCCAGGGATACCAGAAGCTTTAATTCAAGAGATGTTTCATCAAAGTCGGAGTGCCTCAAGGGAAGGTCTTGGTCTATATATAAGCCAAAAGCTAGTGAAGCTCATGAACGGGACTGTACAATATCTTCGAGAGGCAGAAACATCATCTTTCATCATTTTCGTAGAATTGCCATTAGCTCAACAGCTCAACAAATGATGAAGTCAAATGGTTAACAAAAAGCTCGTAAACAAGTGACGTATCTTCGTGGTTGGCTTCGCCATTGTAGGGATTCAGACTCCTCTTTTTGTTTGCCAAGGTGGTGATCTGTGATGATTATGAGTTCTCTCGTACAAAATTTGATGCATTTTTGGTTGCTCCTCCTTGGGAAACTGTCAAACACAGAAAACTGAAGAGGCAAAGGGAATATTTGCCAAGTTTTGAAGCTCAATATGCTAATCTTGTAATTATTTTACTCTGTAATCAGTTTTCTTTGGAGTTGAAGGTACAATAGGATATCCATTCAGTTCATAGAAAAATTTCGTTTGTTACTTCTCTTTGCCCAGCAAAAGGGCCTTATTTCTTTTGGATGACAAGGTCAACTATTTTCTTTGCCTTTCTAGTTATCTAGAGTTGCTTGAAGAAGCCTTTAATTATGTCTAAATCTATACATCAAATTGTATAGACTGACATTTTAGAATTGCGCAAATTTTAAATTATTACTAATAACCATAAAATAGAACGCCAAGGACTCCAAAACCTTGTCTCTACTGCAGCACAAAACAAAGTCGGCATTTTTTTGAAGTTTGGTTTTGCTTGATTTGTTTAAGCCTGTTTCGTTTGGTTAAAAAAGTCGAGTTTGAACACATGTTTATTGAAAATTTTGAACTTTATTTTCTCCGTATAACTTGAATAAATCTACTTTTCTGTTCTTTTTATTACTCACTAGTTACCAATCATATACAGCAAAAAGAAATTCTTATCACGGTGGCTGCTTTAGTGGAGTCTAAACTTTATCACATATTTCAATTGTTCCTTTATCTTTTTTTATTTATTTATAATTTTACTAGTTATGTCCCATGTGCACGGCACGTGGGCCTCTTCAATATTTTCTAATTGTAAATTTTATTATACAATTTTAATTATTAATTTTAGTTTTAATAATTGTCTTGTAATTTCATAAATTATCTTCTATGTATATATTGATCTTCTTGTATGAATTTATTTATATTATACAATAAGATAATGTCATTAAATTCTACAATGACTAAAATTAAATAATTCTACATCATTTTTTAGATTTTAAAATGTTCTCTTCAAACAATAAAATTTATATTAAAACAAGTAGAAATATATAAGTGATACCTATATATGTAAGATATGAAATTTAAAAATGTGTATAGTTTTCAAAAATCTGAAATGAGTATTTCTTAGTTTAATATAAGAATGAGATAAATTAGAATTACATGGTACTTTTTTGTTTATAAATAAAAGTTTGAGAAATTTAAAAGTTAAAATAAACTCATTAAAGTTTAGAATATAATTTTTTTGATAAGTATTAGTGCTATGTCATATAACATTATATATCTTTCCAACACATCATATATATAATTATATTTCTTAACAACAATTTAGCAACAGCAACATGAATAATTAAAAGAGTGTTATAAGAAAGAAATCATCATTAATATATTACTATATCTATTTTTAAAATAACTAACAGTATAATAATGATAATGGCAACAACAATAATAATAAAATGGAAAATTGATAATTATAAATAAAATTTCATACCTAGTTACAAATTGATGGTAAAATTATAACGGTAAATTAGTAATTAAAACAAACTCAACAATGACTAGATAGTTAAATTAACTATGTTTCCCTACACTTATCCTTTTTTATATAAGTAGTATAAATATTAAAAGATCTCTGGCACATTATAATCAAAAGAAATTCAAACATGACGTAAATGTAACTTGAACAAGTATAAGCCATCAAAGCTGCCTAGACCACACACCTCAGCCCATTCAAAATAATATTACTCCATCTGGCTCAAACTTTGAGTTATGTATTGATTTTTCAAATCAAATCATCATATATTAAATTTTAAAATTAGTAAAATCTATGAAAGTTGTAATAGTAATTTTTTTCCCGTAAATTATAACATTACACTAATTATTTCTACTAAAACTAACTAAATTATAATATTAAATTAAAATTTAATATGTCGTCATTTAACGTAAAAAACAACACTTTTGAAAAAGAGATTTAACAATTTATAAGTCTTTTCGATTATTAAGCCTAAATTAAACAACATATTTAATATATATTATATTTAAAAATATGTGAAAATAATTAATTTAGAAAATTTTAGTAAATTGTCCACCGTTTAAATTGGGTTAATATTAAATTTTGCTTATTTAATTTATCAAATTTTAAATTATATTTTAAATTTAACTCTTATTTGTACGAATTCAAACTAAATCTATTATTTTTTCGCTCGAGTTCAAATCGATCCCAACGGATTTAATTGTATTTACGATATACCATATAGAAGTTTGATGAGAGTTATGAAATGAGATGTACTCCTCTGAAACTCACCTACACACTCAAAACATCTGTTTATTCTGTAACGTTCGAAACGCACGCTTCCTCAATTTGTTTTCCGTGTAACTTTTTTTCTTTTCTTTTTAAGCTCGTAATAAAATATAGTTTCAACCGGTGGCAAAGATGGTAGAAAGAGTGAGTGAAGTCTTTGGATGACTCCAAGCGAGGAAATAAAGAAGATGCAGGAAGGGGTTTTTTGAGGGTTTATTAGTTATCACCCAAAGTCTGCAACTTTTCCTTCCAGGTATGTAATTATTTGACTACTACTTCAATTTTCATTGTCGCCCTTCCCTTTTTGTACCAGAGAATGCCCGTATTAAACTCTGATGCTCACAGTTTGGGTTCTTCACTGTTAATTTTTGAGCTTCCTAATACCATGTTTCTTGACTAATAAATGAATGGGTAATAGTTGCCATAGTCCTGGAAATTATCCTTAAATGTTGTTGTTTTTCTTTTCCAAGTATTTTACCAGTATTTTTGCTTTGCATCTTTGTAATAATCTACCAATTTTAGGAATTTGATACCAAGTAAGCGAATTCTGTCTGGGATTAAGGAATTATATGTTGCATTCTCCCTATCCAGTTCGTAAATTTATAAAATTTCTCCTTTGTTTTGGTTTTTGTATTTACTTTCCACCATATGTCAAGTGTTGGATCTCTTACTTGTAATAGAAATTTTGTCTTAGATTAGTAATGTAGCTTTAAATGTTATGATGCAGCTGTTAGACTTCGGAAAATGGTCTGTTGGGCGTTATTGAAGGCGCGCCGTGTCAATTAGTTTATGTAGAATGGCTACAAAGTCATTGAACAACATCTGGATTCGGCGCCAACAATGCCCTTGTGGAGATTGGAAATGTTACATTAAGAATGAAGATGATGACCAAGCTACAATTGGGCCCCAATTTGTTAGGAATGACACGGCATCGGCAATGTCTAAGGAAGTTGTTTTTACTCCATATGTTGGCCAGATATTTAAAAGTGATGAGGAAGCTTTTGAATATTATAGCAACTTTGCTCGAAAGAATGGGTTTTCGATAAGGAAAGCCCGCTCTACTGAAAGCCAGAATTTAGGGGTATATAGAAGAGATTTTGTTTGTTACCGGTCTGGGTTTAATCAGCCAAGGAAAAAGGCTAACGTGGAACATCCGAGGGACAGAAAATCAGTACGATGTGGGTGTGATGCAAAACTGTATTTGACGAAAGAAATTGTTGATGGTGTAACACAGTGGTATATATCTCAATTCAGCAATATTCATAACCACGAATTGTTGGAAGATGATCAAGTTCGTCTACTTCCTGCTTATAGAAAAATACAAGAGGCTGACCAAGAGCGCATTCTCTTACTTTCAAAAGCTGGGTTTCCTGTGAATCGGATAGTTAAGGTGCTGGAGCTGGAAAAGGGTGTTCAGCCCGGGCAGTTACCTTTCATAGAAAAGGATGTTCGGAACTTTATTAGAACGTGTAAGAAAACCGTTCAAGAAAATGATGTTTTGCTCACCCAAAAAAGAGAGAATGATATGTTGGAACTTCTTGCAGCTTGCAAGGCTACAACACAAAAAGATGATGGGTTTGTGTATAACTTTACAACAGATGAAAATGGTAAAGTTGAAAACATTGGATGGGCATATGGCCTCTCGATTCATGCATTTTCAGTATTTGGGGATGCTGTTATTTTTGATACCTCATATCACTCCATTACCTATAATTTGCTCCTAGGTATGTGGTTTGGGATTGACAATTATGGCAAAGCTGTTTTTCTTGGATGTGTTCTGCTACAAGACGAAACCTCTCAGTCATTTTCTTGGGCACTACAGGTCTGGCAATGAAAATGCTCATCATAGTTCTGTGTATTTTTAACATTTTGTCTTATTCCATGTTCATTTTAACAGGTTTTTGTCCAATTTATGAGAGGAATTCAACCGCAGACCATTGTAACTGATATAGACTCGGGTCTCAAAGATGCTATAGCTTCTGAATTGCCAAATTCTAAGCATGTCATATGTATGTGGCATGTTCTTTCCAAGCTATCTAGTTGGTTCTCTGTTCCACTTGCATTGCAATATGCAGAATTCAAATCTGAGTTTAGTATGTTGTGTCATCTGGACAACATAGAGGACTTTGAACACCAGTGGAATCATCTGGTTTCTCGTTTTGGACTTGGTTCAGATAAACACATAGATCTGCTCTTTTCGTATCGAGCATCCTGGCCATTTTCCTATATCAGAGGTTACTTTCTGGCCCGTGCAATGACATCTGAGTACATTAAATCGGTGGATACATTCATGAAAAGTATCTTGAGCCCACAATCTTGTTTGCAGTTATTCTTTGAACAGGTTTATTGGTTACTCGACATCTTCTTTAGAATTTGTACCTCTAAAACTTGGTTTGTTTATGGTTTAAATCTTCTAATGAAACATTTGCAGGTTGAAGTTGCGACCTGTAGAAATCAGAATAAAGAGAAGCTGCTCTATATGCCCATTAAGACATGCTTGCCTCTTGAAGAACATGCAAGATGTCTTCTTACACCTTTTGCCTTCAACTTTTTGCAGCATGAGATTGTGCTATCTATGCAGTATGCAATAACTGAGATGGCTAATGGCTCATATCTTGTGAGGCATTATAAGAAATTGGAAGGAGAGTGTCTTGTGATTTGGATTCCGGAAGATGAACAAGTTCATTGTTCCTGTAAGGAATTTGAGCATTCTGGCACCTTATGCAGACATTCTCTTAGAGTACTCATAATAAAGAATTACTTTCAACTTCCTGATAAATATTTACCTTCCCGGTGGCGGCTTGAGAGTTCCTTAGTTCCTTTGGATGATCAAATAATTCAAGGGATCAGCGATGAGTGTTCGCAAGCATTCCATTCTCTTACTGAAGCTCTATTTTCAGAGTCGTTGATCTCCAAGGAGCGTTCTACTTTTGTTCATAGAGAACTTACCCAACTTCTCAATCATGTTCGTGATATGCCTGTTAGTGACGAAGTTCCCTTAAATTTGGATCCTAATAATGTCAGTGAATTGTAGTTGTTTTATGTTTATGATTGGTGGCTAATGTAATTGCACGTTGCACCGATTGAAATTCTTTTTGTTTCCTTACGGGACATTAAGTAGGTGCCGTCAAGCACCAGAAAATGTGATCTTATCATTTTATGATAGTCAAAATAAAGTCGCGCTCTCACATATGACAATACGAATAGAAGTTGTGAATACATATAATTTTTCACTCTCTGATGTGCAATAAAATTTCAGAAAATGTATTTGGTAAATTCTTCTTAAGAAACAGTTCTCCTTTCCTCTATCTATGTAGCAATTTGAAGATTGTGTGCCTGTCCAGTACAATGAGTTGCTTGATTTTGGTTTCTGAAATATTGGCTTAATTTCAATGAGTATTTCTTCTGTCAAAGAATTGAATGGTTGGGATTCAATGGACATAGCGGGATTGCTTGATTAATCTCATCAGAACAACCATATTATACAACCGATTTGAAAGGTTAGTACAATATCAACATTTGTCTTCCCAAAGACATTAGCACTTCAGTAAAGTATTTTTGGTTTCTCTTCTTCATTCACTTTTTATTTGCTTGATTTGATCTATGTTCCCTGAATATCTCTTAAAACTTTCTAGTGAAATTATGTACGGTCTGTTTACTTTTATCAATCTAGCTAAAATATTTGATGGCAAAACGGAACAGGCTTATGAAAGTTTTGCATTTTGATTTGAGTTGAGCATTAGTTGCTTCATGCAAGTGTTGGAGATAGATTTAAATTTGTGGAAATGAAATTCCAGTGCATGTAATAATCATAAGAGGAATGGACATTGCCTTTCGTCATAACTTCAAAGGAAATCTTAGTGATGACTGAATTGATAGTTGCCAAGTGTCATATTACATTCACAGAATGCAGCACCGTTTTAACAATCGATATTTGTTCTATACGTTTTATAACAATTGATATTTGTTCTTTACTAAGGAATTTCTGTTTTTCTTTTTTATATTGATTAGAGAACCTCGTAGGACAATTTATGGCAACTCTAGATGGGTAAGAAAGAACAGATGAGACATATATCCGGACAGCTGAATCAGTTTCTCCCGAAATAGCTGGCTTATAGTACCTTTTCTTTTTCTTTTTCTTTTTTTTAATTTTAAATGTGTATATTGCAAAAATTGGTTGAACTCACTAACGTGTTCAGCTCTTTAGCTAGAACTATAATTATGTCCTTAAATAAATAAGTTTGAAATTTTGGATGTCGTGGGGGCCAAATCTTGTTGTGGTAGAGTTATCAGGGGAACCATGTCTTATTTTTATTGATTTATTGTCTCCCACTAGGCCTTGATGTCCACATGAACAATTGCAGAACCTGTTTCAGCTTTTTCGGATCTGATATTTCATTCTCTTTCTTTTATGATCTTACAGAAGAGCAAGATCATCAGAAGGAGAAGCCTCGGCATCGCTCTCCATGTCAGACAAAATGTATGAATATCAACAACTTTGTCTTCAGTCACCACTGGGTAATATGTAGTTACATTTTCTACGTATAAATTTTCGTCATTATGGTAAGAAGAATAAAATTTGACAGCTCAGGATATAATTATCGGATTTGATTGATAATCTCTAAATTATTACTAGTAGGTGATACTGCCTTTGATGTTCTATAAAAAAAAATATTAAGATAGCCTGACAATTAGACAATTAGATACATATAAAAGGAGTACTTGCTTTATGATAATGGAGATTTGCATTATTGTCTTATCTGTTTCTTTCCTAAAGTGTGTGCGCATCTCTCTCTCTCTCCCTATCTATATATATAGGAAAAAAGAATATAAAACATGTTTTAAATAAACTTACCTAAGATCATTAATTAAAATAATGTACTTGAGGGTTTAATAATTCTTCATAAGATTTTTATTTCTTATTTTAAAAAATATTATATTTAAAAGAAAAGATAATTCAAAATTAAAATTACGTCATTTTATTAAGCAGTTTTAGTCAAGTTTACTAAAACATGCCTTAAATTCTCGTTATCCTGTGTATATATATATAAAAGATATATGGGTAACTGACAGTTAAATCATATCTAAAATGAAATACATGTGTTCAAATCACAGGGAATATATCTTTCTATAAATGGGCGTTTGTGCTTGTGAGCGTGGCTACATATGTGTGAAGTATGAAATTATTGAACTCATTAAAGTATTTAATTATATATTATCTTAATTGGCTTTTTAATTAATTGATAATTATTAGTGTGTGTGAACTGTGCACAGGAAGGCAGGTATGTCGGTTTTGTGATTGTGATTATTCCATAAATTTTCTGCTCACTATTATTATTAAGTAGTACTTGTTTGGCATCTTATTGACGACCACAAGTCAAGTGGATAGTTGGCTTCTAGTTTCTTCTTCAATTAGGAACTAGTTTGTAAAGAACAGGTGTTATATAATCAGAGGCCTAAAGCAATTTGGGTAAAAATAAATAGTCTTATCACAAAATTTTAGGAATCAGGTTACCTAGACCCGTAAAGGAACCGAGTAACTCGTTTGTCCGACTCAAACTCGATTCGATTCAATTCGTTTAAAACTCAACTCGAATTGTTAAACTAGTTGATCGTGAACACAATTTTTTGTTTGTTTAACTATTCAGACTCGAGTTGATTCAAACTCGAAAAACTCGACTTGACTCGACTAATTTATAATGTTCGACTCGATTCATTCAGTTAAACGAGCTGATCTCAAACATAATTTTGTTATCATTAAGTAATACGTATTTGGCTTGACTTGACTACTTTAATAAATAAACTTAACTAGATTCGACTTTTTTACTGTCTTTTTTTGTTTTGGTTATATAAAATAGCATGTATGGTAGTTGTAGATGGGTGTCTAAATGAGTGAATAATTGAGTAAAATAAGACTGCCCATTTCGCGGCGGAGGATATTTAATCATTCTGAAAACATCAATGTTGTTGAATTTTGGCTATTACTCACAAATGATCGGACAATTACTTATTTATATAATTAGCATTAAAAAGTTTGTATACTCATTTGATGCCAACTTCTTGGGACCAGAAAAAATTTCCATCTAAATGCATTTCAGCTAAACATGATCACTGAAGCTGACGTTCTGAAGGAGAATGGAAATATACAAATCTATAAGTCATGAAGATTAAACAGAGAATAATTAATCAAGAGAATTTTCGGTGCTAGCCATAACACTAAACCATGATAAGTTGTTGACCACCATTTTTGATTCCATATTTCATCTTCCTTATGAAATCTTCACATTTCTTGTTTAGTTCCTCTGCACTCAATAACATCTCGTTTTCTTCTTCCTTTTCTGTAGTATCAAGAAACTTTTCATCCTCTACGATTTCTTCTACTTCGGTGATTTGAAGAAGCTGATCATTTTTATCTTCATCATCATCTGCATCTTCGATTTCATGATGTGGAGTCGTGCTAAAATCTTCCCCAACTTCCTGGCTTAATAAAATATCGTTGTCGGCCTCATTAGCTTCTGTAATTTCTGCCTCCGCCTCTGATACTACACGATCAGACACCCAGGATTGATGAGATTGAACGCTTTTCTTGGCATCAAAGTTTTCGGACTCCTTAAAATGACGTTCGTGCCTAAAATCAGCCGCGGAAGGAGCATTAGCGAACCAACCGGAGTTCTTAATGATGACGAAGAGAATCCCATTGCAGAGAAGGAAGATGCAGTTTCTTTCAGTGGAATAGCTGAAGAATGTGATGGAAAATGTGGGAAGAAGGAAAGGAAGTTGCGAGGATTGTGAATATAGAAAAGAAAACAAAGATACTGAGAGTAGAATCTGAATGGCCTTTTTTGAAGAGTAGAATTGAGTGATTGGACTATATATTTTGTTCTTCTTCTTGTTTTCATCAACATGTTTCTTGAGTTGATGATCCATATTTTTCCAATGGACAAGAAAAGTTGTGTTGAGTTTGTCCCAAGTGGGAAGAAGGAATAACAAGGACAGTTGGTGGTGGAGGGGTGAAGGTTTTGGACTTTTTTCCCAGAAACATGAAAGCTAGTTATAGATTCTTTATTACTTTAAAACCAACAGTTGCATTTGATTATTTGTCCCTCTTTTCCATAATGATAGCTTTTCAACTGTAAATGGTATATTCCGTTCATAACGATTTATTCCATCTTAAAACTAACTAGTGACTGAATTGTAGTCCTTTGTTATAAAGCACATTTGTATGACAAATTTTAAAAAAATAATAAGTTACTTCAATATGGGTGATATAAAAACCTTTGTATTAGTAGCATTACCTATCTATCTATATGCGATATATTAAATCACAAATCACTTTTTTATCGCGATATATTAGTTTAGTAGTCATAGTCAACGTACTTTCATAATGAAATAAATATAATACTTTCTTTTCAAATTCAAATGTAGTATAAATAAAAATAAAACTAGAATCCAATAAGGAAGTTAAATTTTAAACCAAATTAAAATTTTATTATATAGAAAAATTCAATTGAGAACTTTAATTATTTAATACTATTTACAATTTATGAAACATAATGAACCAATTTAAGCTACTTTTTAGTTGTATCACTTAGTACCATATATTCAAAAATTTCAAATTACACCACAATAACAATGATTTTAGTGCGGATCAGCTAATTTAAATCTATATAACATTTGTAGAACTTTATACAGGATTAAATTACGACCGATTTGGAACTTTAATTATTTAATATAATATATTAAACCATACGAAAAATATAGGAAAAAAATCACAATTTGCATTTACATACATATAATTTATTTCAACAAAAAAGAAATTAAGAAAATCAAATAAGATATATATATATATATATATATATATATATATATATACACACACCTTATAAGATATATAAGAAATTAAGAAAATTTATTATAACATATATAAAATAAAACAATATTAGAAAACAAAGTCCGCGCTTGTACGGGTTTTAACTGCTAGTTTATCTTTTTCTCACACCAAATTATTTTACAACTTGCTTTTTGTGATTTTTTTTGCTCTTCATGTGGCACGATAATATAACTATGATACTTCTATCTTTCAAAATTAAACACACATTTCTCTTTTAATATATTACTATTTGTAAAATTTGTAATTTCGCTTATGATATAAATTTTGAAAAATATAAAAATATCAAAGTTTGTATTTAAGAACATTTTTCATGTATTTCATGATATTTCACTTCACATTTAATAAACGTAAAAAAAATAATTATTTATGAACTATAAAATTTGACAAATTTATTTTGTACGAACTTAATTGTATCACTAATCTTGTAACGAAAAAAGTAATAAATTAAAGAATATTGTCTCTTTTTACAATATTATAAGTAAAATTGAAAGTATATTAGTATTGATTATTGAGTAATGACTCACTGACAAAATGAGGTCCTATGTGTGTGTTTTTGTGCGTGTGGTTAGAACGTATGGGGTACTGCAACTTTGGGTACATTATGAAGAAGACTTATTATGTCAGCCAACCAACTAACCTCTTGAAGAATTATTACCAAGGAAAGACTTGTAAATGGGCAAAAGGGTGACCTACGGATTCGGGCAAGTGTGGTTAGAATTAAATGGGATGATTTATTTTTGTTTTTACTTGCACCAACCAGACCACCACTTTTGACTATTGGGCTTTATAATATCTAGTATGGCAACACGTTATATAGTGTTTTAAAAGGCAATACGGGAACCATCGATTTTAGAGCGTCTAAATTTTATAGACGACAATTATATAGGCGGCTAGATGGTTATTATGAGACGATTTTAGGCAATATATATATATATATATATATATATATAAAATAAAAGAAATAAATAAAAAGAATGTTTTACAAAAAATACTTTGATGTAATAGGAAAAAATCATATCATTAAAAAAATTGAAAACAGTATATTAAATATATTAATGTAACAAAAGAAACGTTTATTACGTCACCCAATTCTTATTAAATATAACAAAATAACTATTATAACTTCTAACTTAGTTACCTAATTTGAAAAAAATGAGACTTTATTGTAATTTTAAATAATCACAAAAAAAATGATGAGACCGTTTAGTCTATATAATACCCGCCTAATTAATTCAACGTATAATTGGACGCCTAATAAAATTATATATGTTTTGAGTACTGTCGCTGCCTAAAGGCCAATCTATAGAACACTGATTACATGTTGTCTACCTGATCTAATTTTAAGTGTTGTTCATTGCAACACAGTTGGAAAGAGATAAAACAGATATTTATACCAACAAACAACACATATACGTATACACATACATACATATATATATATATATATATATATATATATATAATGCATTAATGTATAATGTATATATAGAAAGTTATACATATATATATGTGTGTGTAAGATTACATATTAATATTTTTAAAATATAAATTTATATATTAGTGTAGTTTCAATACGGAGAGAGTGTAAAATCAAAACCTAAATCAATACACTTATGATTTTAAAATTTAAAATTTTCCTTTGATGCAGTTTAATTAGTACAATTTTATTGGTTGTTGGTGCGATTTCAATTTTAAAATCAATTTTATACTCTCTCCTAATTGATAAATGGTATGAAGGTTTTATTGATAGAGATTTATACATTATATATATATATATATATATATATATATTTATTGTCTACGAATATGTATGTGTATATATATACGCGCATATTTATATGATAATTAAAATCAAAAATACAAATTTATCCTTGAAACATGCCACTGTTTTTGAACTCAAATAATAAGGACAGACTAAATCAAGAGAGTTATAAAGATAAAAGGTTTCAAGAGACTACATTGAAGATAAGAGATCACGTTAAAAGTTGATTAAAAGATAGAGAAATTAATGGTGAAGGTTTATTTTGTTACGTGTGAAAATAAATTATAAGGACTATCTTTTCATATATTTGCATCCAAGTGAATTTATGATCCAAATTACTCGTAATACCTTTCAATTAAAACTATATAATCAATACATATTATTCTAATTCAAAACAGGATCATACTCAAATTTCAAATTAATTAATTATATCTTTATTAAAATCATCCAAATATCTTAGGTAAACAAATTTATTAAGTTAATCAATCATCTAAAAAATATTAACAATACCACTATTAAAAAGAAAATTGTCACTATTACGACAGCCACCACTTGTAATTGTTACAACTCTGTCCACGCCCAAAGCTAAAGCTCAAAATATTTGATATTAGTTCATTTTCGTATTTGAATATGCATATATTTTATGTATCTGATTAAAAATTGATACAAATACAGTTATATGTATATTTGTATCCGTAATATCAGTTTTCAATTAGAGTTGTTATTTATATTAAAATATATGTAACATTTGTTTTATATTCTTATAAATATTTGAACTTTTAAAATAAGTTATAGTCTAATATAATTGAAAATTTATTATAAAGAGAATATTTTAATTTGTATGATAGTTTGTTGAGTGCAAGTGTGTTTAGAATATATCACAAAAATATTATTAAAATTAATTTTTCAATATTATATCTAAAACATCTGACATTCATATTCGTATTCATTATTATCTAAAAAATATTATCCACACTAAACGGATATGAATATTGACATGTTCATATTCGTATTTCGACCGTTTATACTTCTATCCACACCAAAATCACCGTCGATTTTCTCACTTCCTAGAATATGTTTTATTAACTTGGTTAGTTGCATGCAAAACAAATTTGATAATTGTTAACTTGGTTAGTTGCATAATAAAACAAATTTAGTGTTCAATGAGAATTGATGATGTGCAAAATCAATAATGTTATATAGTTATTGCTGGCAAATTTGTGAAGGAATTAGAATGAATTCAATATATTAGGCGGATTCAGCAAAACAATAAACTAAATTAAATGTCAAATGATAGGGAATTCAGTAGAAATTTAGAACTGAGATGAAATCTACCTTATCATTGTATATTTAGTAGAAACCTGTTCAGAAAGGAGGATCATCCCAAGCCCTACTTCAAGGAAATGAAGACAGTAATTCAACAACACTCAAAATGTATCAACAAAGATTAGAGAAGTAATTCAACAACACTCAAAAGTGTATCAACAAATATTGAAAAAGCTAACAAATGTGTCAAACAGAGATCAATTTATGTCGAAGAATTAGCAAGGGAGTACAAAGTAATAAGCCAACATAATACTAAATCATCTATGTTGAAGTGAATAAACAATAGGAAATGACTTTTGAACTAGTTAAAGGATTGAGGAAAGGACAATAGACTATTTGGGGAAGATGTTACCCAATCAAGGAAATGACAACATAGTCGTTAGCCAGACGGATCTGCTTACACGATTTCAACGGGTAGAAAAATGACAGTTTCAACGAATACTTTCTCTTGAGGAAGTTTTGCACCTTGTTTCTTCGAGATGTCCAAAATAGTATGGATCAAAGAGAGGAATTCTCCGGACTTTTTAAAAGAAATATCTTAGAAGAAGAAGAAGAAGAAGAAGTCTATCTGTGAAATTAGTTTTTGAATCCCAAATGTCTGTCAATATCACTTTGTTGAGAATCACTACTCAATAGAGAGGCTGAAAATACTTTCATTTAAGAATGAAGTTTGAATGAAGAAGAATTCCATAAAGCCAGAACATATCATATCTACTACTTAAGGAGTTGCACAATTGGTGATGGAGTTTGAACATAAGTCATCTACCTGAGGAGTGTCAGAGAATCTGAATTGGTGCTGATCATTCTATTCAACAAGGAGAATATCACAAGGATCCACAACCAACACTTTTTATCAATTACTTGTGTTAGATTAGACTAAAAAAACGTCTGTGACTCAAGTTATGAGGTGTAAACCCCTTATTTACGTGGCTAAAAAGTTATAGATTTGTGCTGACATTACAGGTAAATTTCTCTTCAGTGGAAAGAGAAATAGTGGATTAGAATTTGTTGAATCGTTATAAAATCTGTCTTCTCTCTCTTTACTTTCTATCTTTGCATTTTGCTGACTTGCTTATTTGCCCCTGTCGTGCGTGACTGATTATTCTATTTACTTTCTTAACTTTAAAATTCTTAGCTATTATCATAAAGTATGTATGAGAGGTGTTCATTTTTATTCCGCAATATAACATCAATTTATATTTAAAAATAATTTTAAAATATTATATTCACCGTCATCTACTAATTTTTCTACACCTTTAAAAATTAACACTCAATAATGCTACCGCCACACCTCAAACCAAATAGTGTAGTAATATTTAAATAAAATGCAATAATATTTTTGTAAATACTTAATTTAATACTTAATAATAATAAAATATAATACCATTACCACTGCCAAAATCACTACTACCACCGACACCACCACAATAGAAATTGAATAATATTTAAATAACATTTAGCAATATTCATAGGTACTTTAGAAATATTAAAACATAATATTTAGTAATAAAATATTATTTTATATTATTAACAATATTGTTAGTAATGTGAATATAACGATATTATTATAATATCCAAATAAAGACGAAAAAGATATTAATCGTAATACCACTTTAATCATTATGTAACAGTAATAGAAAACTTAGTAATACAATAGAAAAAAGGTTATATATTAAATATATATATATATATATATATATATATATTTTTTTTTTTTGTTACATAAAAATTTAGGTGAGGGGAAACACCCTATGCACCAAGATAAAAATTTAGGTGATGGAAAACTTCCCATATCAGTTTATTTGAGAGTTTACATTAAGAACCAAACTAAAAGTTTATGTGAGAGAAGACTTTTTAAGTCGGTCATTTTGAAGGATTTACATTAAACACCAAGAATGATAACTAATAAAATTCGAACGCTTAACTTTTTACCAGTTAAATCAACCTTGATAGATATTATCTAATATTCACCGATCATATAAAAATACCAATAGACATACTACTATTATGGAATTCGGTGAATTTTGTATATTAGTAACAGTGGCATAATATTTTGAAACATTAATGAGATATTTAGAAACATTAACCAAAATGTTCAGTAAAATAAACAAAATACTACTATATTTAAAACTGAAATACGTGATAACTACCGACATCGTCTTGATATTCGCATTCTTTGTTTTGGATTTCTTCAGTCATACGTTCTTACATGTCTCAGAGCACTCAATGCCAAATTTCTTTAACAAATTTTTTATTATATAGATTAAATTACACATTTTTATATCTTTCAGAATATTTATTTTTTATTAATTATATCAATATTTTTATTATACAAATATTTTTATGTGACAGACTTGAACAATGATCCCTCTATATAATATTTTTATGTAAGACTTGAACAGTATTCTCTCTACATAAAAATTTACTATTCAAATCTAAAAATAGAGATCTATTTTAGAGATTTTAGTATAAATGTAATTTTTGATTCTTAAATATTTCCATTCCTTGTAATAGAGATTTTAGAGAATTAAGTGAGTGCTCTTCCTTAAAATTCTTAAAGTCTCTTACAGAGAGTCAAAAAAGATGAAAACTCAAATCTAATTTTGCACTAAAATTTTTAAACTAAGTCTCTATATTCAGATTTAAACAATAAATAATCTCTCACATAAAAAGATAATTTGTATAATAAAAAAATTAATAAAGTTAAAAAGATATAAATTCTAAAAAAAATTTAAAAATATAATTTAATATGTAAAATAGCATTTTTGGCGCGGATGCTCTTACCCCTTCTTTTTCTCGCTCCCTCCTTTTCTTTTCACTAATCACTCACACGTTAATTTAGACCATGATAATATCTTGATGTATGCATTATCTTCTTTCGAATATCATATTAGAATCTGATGTCTATGGATTTTAAAGAAAAATAAGGTTGTGACGAACTGAAATGTGAGATTTATGATACTCTTTCGGTCATTTGTAATTATTGATTTCGTATAATTATTAAGAGAAAAGTGAAATTTTAATTAATATTAATAGAGATGTCTATATTATCTTCTAAAATTAGTGGTAAAAAATGAATTAATTTGAAATTAGTAAAAAAAAATAAAAGAATAAAGTGATTGAAGTAAAATGATTTTCAAATAAATGTTGAAAAGATAATTTGAATACATAAGAAAGTAAAATTTTTCATAAAGGGTATCGTTACAAGATCCAAGAAACGAAAGAGTTGAAAATGGATCCGACCAAGGGAGTTTAAAACGTAATGTGGTTGCTATTATTTTGAGTTGATTAAAAATGGTGTTTTGAGTTAATTAAAAAATAGTGAATGAGTTGTAACTACCATTGTAGGTATTCAAATTTAAGGAATAACGAGATCAAATGGGAGTTTGATTTTCAGAGAGAGAAATGAATATCCAATTTTATCTTATGAAAGGTATATTAGTCTTAGTATTTAATTTTTATTTTCAAATATCGCTTAGTTGGACGCTTTTAAAAAATTATGACTAGAATCAATTAATTTCTATTTAAAATATTTCAATTTACTTATCCCTTCGGTTTTTAATTGCGAGTATGATTCTTATTTTTATTTTTTTTTATCATTGTTTGAAAATACTTAAAATTTTATCTTTGAAGTATTAGATTACTATATCCGATTTTAGTATTTACGACTAACATTTTTAATACTCCAGCATAGCATATTGTAAATAGTTTTTCTTAATTTGACATATAAATAAATAAACACTGTAGATGTTGAAGATATAAACATCTTAATAAAATTAGAGTATATAAATTCTCAAAACAATATTTTTGCTTGTAAAATATACTTTTATAATTAATAATATATTATTTTTATTAATAAATAATAATTATGACTATTAACTGAATAAAATTCTCGAATTTGTTTTTTTTAAGATCCTTTTTTCCATTTTTTTAAAAAATCATCCCTATGGACCTTAACTAACAAATATGATTGGAGAAATGCAGAAAATTGCTGAAAATGAAAAAAAGGAAAAAATCCCTGGCCTCATATACTGGATTAGCTTAAATTCAAAAACTTTTTGTCTACTGGCCTTTCAGGGAACTTCAAAGGCCATTTATATGTTCTCAGACTGATCAATCAGTATTTTTTGTTTAATCTAAATAAGTTTCTGTTTATCACCTGATGCCATGGCTAGACAGTTGAGTCCTTGTTCATCTTCCTCAACTACATTATCATCCTCTTCCTTAATAAATGACACAATCTTCCCAAGAAAACTTGTAATTTTTACAAAAAGAAGCCGTTTCTCCAAGTGGAACCCACAGATTTGTTCAAGAATCCATCCAAAAAAGGATTTTGATCTCAAAGGCTCAAATGGGTCTCTTCTAAATGCTGTTCCTTTGCGGGATGGTATGTTTCTAATATTTCTGCTGCTTTTTTTTTTTTTTTTTTTTTTGTTATGTAGTAATTGAGACATGCATATTTACTGATATTATTAACTAATTGCTATCATTCTTTCAAGGGGTCCTTCGTTTTGTTTATTTATTTGCCTACTGTTCTATTATCCATATGCAAATATATATATATATATATCTGTTGGTGCAATTGGTGTGTGCTATGGACCCGGTTTGTTTCTGCCTTAAATTTTTAAATTTTAGAGGTAGTCGATTCTGAGAGTGTATTACGATGTACAATCTCTACTAAAATTCAAACCGTTAACAAACGGGGTCATAATATCCTTTGTTCCTAAAAAGTTCCTTCTTTAGTTGCTTTAGTATTGGTATGTCCCTAGGGAGAAATCTTTTCTTAGTGTTTTAGTAATGTAGAAGCTAAGAAGTAAAATGGGGGAGATCATTAGGATGAAACATATGGATTCTCTGCTAATAATCAATGTATCTAAAGCTTAAGGTCAGATGTGCAGTAAACCTACTGGAAAGCACGAGCTTGATAGCCCAGAAAAGGCAATGATCTCCTTGAGCTAACTGGTGTGTGTGGTTGAAGGTTATTATTATGTCTGGTTAGTTGCTTTGGGTTCCAATGGGAATGCAAATACAGACTATAAGGCAGACCCCTTTTTGTCCATTTATGGTGGTAGACTCGCATTGAGCTGTATAATCATATACATGCGGGTCACAGGTTATAGAAGTATAAGTTTTTGTAATTGCTGAAATCAAGCATTTTTTCTTGAAATGGGTTTGAATAAAAAGTTGAGAGATATTATAATGGAGTCCTGAAACACGTATAATTAGTTAACATAGGTAAGATTCTTCATAATAATGCACTTGAATCTGGAAATAAAATTAGCTTCGGTAAAAATGGGCCCTATAATTCTTTTGAATAACATGTTATTAAGTCCATCTGTTTTCTTTCGAACTATTTAACAGCCGTATCATATATATTCAGAATGCTAGTCTACCAGTATTTTTGACTTTGTAAAGGCCACAGCTTAATTTCTTTGATCACCCCTTACATGCTCGCTTGATAATGCAAAATATACAGCATCTTTTCTCTTCTGTTTTCTAGATTTACAATTTGTAGATCTTTTTATTTTTTTATCATTATTTTTTTGTTTCTGGGGTATGTTCAGCTGAAAAACCTCTGGCCAAAGAAAATGCATTGTCAGATTTGGGAAAGGCAGAATTTAATCTCACTGTGACTGTTGTTGGTGCTTCTGGGGATCTTGCCAAGAAGAAGATATTTCCAGCACTCTTTGCTTTGTATTATGAGGATTGCCTGCCAAAGGTTCTTCTCCTATCTTGTTTTATAGCATATTTTTATAGTTTTCTTTTGTTTCTAATGTTGTGGTAGATACAATTAGAGTTGTCAATTATATGTTATATTTTTGTGAACACATTGATGCAGAATTTTATAGTTTTTGGTTATGCTCGGACTAAAATGACCGATGAAGAGCTGAGGAACATGATTAGCAGAACCTTAACATGTAGGATTGATAAAAGGTATGGTTGCTTGTTAATGTTTATGTCATGTGGTATGTCTTCCAGCTTATCTACATTCTTGCGTCCATTAATATGGCTGAGGACTTGCAGAGAAAACTGTGATGACAAAATGGGTGAATTTCTAAAGAGATGTTATTACCACTCGGGTCAATACAATTCAGAGGATCACTTTGCAGAATTAGACAACAAGATTAAAGAGAAAGAGGTAAAGTTTCTTCTCTTCTTGTGTTCTAAATTTCATATTTGCTGCATATCCATGTGCTTCACATTGATTTTATGAATGATATATATTTATCTATGAAAACTCATAGTTTCAACTTGTATAAAGGCGCTTCACTATGATTGGATGCTTAACCTTATGAGATAGGGCATTTTAACTCATTAGTTCTTAAGGAAACTGTTTTAAACTGCCTTCAATGTTGCAATCTTTTACAGTTAGTAAGGTGTCTCCCATTTAAATATTTGTATCCTGGGGTTGTTCAAGGTCAAGAATGATTCTACAAATGAAAGCTAAGAGTGGTATAGCTGTACTGTATCCTTCTCCTTGGTGTTGCTGTTGTTCATTTCTACCTGGGTGACATAGCTGTGATTTGTTGAAACTCAAAAGTTATATAAGTACTACCAGAAATTAAATTTCAATTGTCATGTTCTCCCTCTAGATTGATGGGGTTTGAAATAGGAGTTGCCTCAGTCAGGCTCCAGTTGTGAAATCGTACATGTAGGTCATGAACAGTGAAAAATTTTAATTGCTTTATTTGAGACATCCCACAACTACTTTGGGTTCCTAACATTACCCATGGTCTTTAGGTCAGTTGTGTTTAAGCAAGAGGACCTATTGGACTGGACATGGATGTGAAGTCTCAAGGAGCGCTGATTGTGTCAGATATAGGAAATATACTATTACTATAATCCATGTATAAGAAAGGATAGTAGTGCCTTTATGGGTGCATGTTATGTAGATGGGTTAAACTAGTCTTTTGTAAGTTATAAGTGATTATGTAAAAGTGTTTGAATATGAATGATGAAATGTATAAACTCTGTTGCAATATCAAATGGGTGAGTGCTATTGCACCTGGGGAATTATACTGTGCTTTCATTGGCTTTTGGCAATGCTCTGGTCTGGTGTTGAAAGCCTTGAATTATGATGGAAGTGCGATTAAGCCATTAAGGGTTGATATATGATTGATGTATTCTTGCGTTGATGTGTCACTGAAATGATTGTGGGATAAAATTCTGGAAAATGCTAAGGTGGAGATAGGGGACCAAGGTTAATAATGATGCCACTATTGTTGGTCATATCAGTTGATAATGTTGGAGGTGAGAGACAACAATTAGGATGGCTCTGTTTGGAACAGAGATGTTCATAGAGATACTTATCACCCATTTTTCGAGGTCTAGTTTTTGACTTTTATGGCTTTTAATTAGAAGATCGTCTATGAATTTATTGATCAAATCCAGTGCTATTACCTGGGAAAAGAATGTGGCACCAATTTCAGTGTAGCTGGATAACAAACTAATTCTTGAAAAAAGTGGCCTTTGTGAATTTCTGGTTTTTCATTATATCATAGAATTAAATTATCTAAGCCTCATGTACAAAAGTTATTACTGAGAATGCCTCTAAAACTAGTTTCACATTTTAGAGGTGCCTAGTCAGAATTATATATGAAATGTATTCTTCAAGTTTGACTAATGACTGGTAAAAGTAGAATTTCATTATTTTTTGGGAATCAAGTTTATTGGAGAAATATGTCAGAATTAATCTGACATTCATCCATTGTTTGGCCTTTTTCCCCCATGGTTATGGTTTGGCCTCCAAATCAATTATTTTAGTTTAAGCTGCTTGCTGAATCATTGACAGTTAATATTTAACAACATATATTAAGTACAAAAGAGATTCTCAGAACCTTATACATGTAACAGTTATTTTATTTTTCATCATATTGATAAGCTTTTGCCATCAAACATGCCATTTGTTCTTAATAATTATGTGATAGTTCATGAGTGAGAGAGAACGTGAATTTGGTTTAGTTTGGATGACTCATTAATTATATGTCACCATGTAAAGAAGCCATAATGGTATTGTGCTGTTATGATGCATGTGAAGTAGTAGGTTATGGTGAATTTGTCTGAGTCATTAATTCCTTGGAATAGGATGACATAAGTGATGCAAAATCTAACGTTGACGTTATTCTAAAACTGACATGTTCAGGGTGGACTACTATCAAATAGATTGTTTTATTTATCTATACCTCCAAATATATTTGTGGATGTGGTGAGATGTGCTAGTAGCAAAGCTTCTTCAGCAAATGGGTGGACAAGGGTTATTGTGGAAAAGCCATTTGGACGTGATTCAGAGTCATCCGGGGAGCTTACAAGATATTTAAAGCTATACCTCCGAGAGGACCAGATTTTCAGGTAAACTCATGGCATTACTTCTCGATTAAACAATTTATGGAACTGGGAAAGAATTTACCCGTGGTATTCTTTATTCAGGATTGATCATTATTTGGGCAAGGAGATTGTTGAGAACCTATCAGTGCTTCGTTTCTCAAATCTTGTTTTTGAGCCACTTTGGTCGAGAAATTACATCCGAAATGTTCAACTAATTTTTTCTGAAGATTTTGGTACAGATGGAAGAGGAGGGTAAGTCCATAAATTTCTTACATCCAACATACATATTATACTTCAAAAATAATTTTATGTTGAGTAATTATTTTCTCCGTTGCTTTAGATACTTTGACAACTATGGAATTATCAGAGATATCATGCAAAATCATCTGTTACAAATATTAACACTTTTTGCAATGGAGACACCAGTCAGCTTGGATGCTGAAGACATTAGAAATGAAAAGGTATTGAACATCCTCTATGCATGTAAATCCTTTTAAAAAAAAACACGAACAAACATAGGTATTGAACATCCTCTATGCATGTAAATCCTGACAATATTAATGAAGTAAACTTTTTTGTTTTTGATTTTGTTTTTGTTTTGTAACTTTTTTTTTTTTTTTTGTGTGTGTGGTTATGATTCATGCTCATAGGAATTCCATTTACCGGTGTGCACCTTCTCCCCTCCGAGAGTGCACCAAAAGTTTTAAAACCCAAGATTCTTCCATTATAGGAAATCTTCATTATATACTGGCTTCCCTTCTGGATGTAGGTCAAGGTTTTAAGGTCAATGAGACCTCTGCAACTTGAAGATATTGTTGTAGGCCAGTATAAGGGCCACAGCAAGGGAGGTAGATCCCATCCAGGATATACAGATGATCCTACTGTGCCAAAGGACAGTCTTACTCCTACATTTGCAGCGGCAGCACTCTTCATTGATAATGCACGATGGGATGGGGTTCCTTTCCTAATGAAGGCAGGCAAGGCACTCCATACAAAGCGGTAGGTGGATTTTATTTCCCTTTTACATCATGATCTCACCTTTAAAACATCCTTTTTATGGAAATTCTTGGTAAGTGGTAAATAAAGGGCGTCTCTTTATTGGAATGAATCCAGAGCAGAGATCAGAGTTCAGTTCAGACATGTACCTGGTAACCTGTACAAGCAGAACTTTGGACCTAATTTGGACAAGGCTACAAATGAGCTAGTTCTTCGCGTACAACCGGATGAAGCCATATATCTGAAGATCAACAATAAGGTTCCTGGTCTTGGGATGAGAATGGACCGCAGTGACCTTAATTTGCTTTATAAAGCAAGGTATGGCATGTATAATATATGTCATAAGCAACATTGAAGAAGTAGATACACTAGAGAAGAATCCCTCACATATCACACAAACACGCACATAATGAAAAAGAGAGTTGTATTGATATATACACAAATAAACCAAAGATCTAGCTGTGTAGGATTTTGGATCAAGTTGGTGGAACAATGGCTCAAGATTTGCGGATTAATTTGGGTTTCAAACCTGTTAGACCTTCTTTAGTTGACAAATTACTAAATCACATAATAGGAACGCCCTCTGGGCTAAAACTAAAGATACTATTTGTGTTCTTTTTTAGTTTTAAAACTAAAGATACATTTCCTTTGACTATAAAATCTGGTGCACTTCCTAGATACATTTATTTCTTTGTAAAATGAGCACTATCATGCCATCAATGTCCCATTTTTGTATACTTCATCTATTCTCCAAAAAAAAACTAATGTATATGTGTGTGTGTATATATATATATATATATATAGGGAATAAGCCGCAACCTATTTTTCAATTTTGGGTTGTAATTTTTCTTATATTTTATTATATTTTTGAAAAATCTAATCGTACGGATTACAATAAACTTAAAAAGCACTGGAGTGTACAAAATTTTATAAGTTTATATGATGTGCATTATAATTTTTTAATAATGCAAGTTCAACAATTTGTCGTGAGTAAAATTTTGTATAATTTTATATAGTTATAAAAACTACTCTACACATTACCAAAAATTATGAAAATTTGTACATCTTCATATTTTTTAATGTTCTATCCATTCATATGGTTGGATTTTGTAAAGACGCTGCAAAATATAAGAAGAAACTACTGCAACCTATTTTTTTAAAATAGGCTATAGCCTATTTCCCGTCTCCAACACACACACACATATATAGATATAGGGATTAAGGGAAACAAGCTATATCTCATATATATTTGTGAGCTTAACTAATCAAAACTACGTTGTTTTGATTAAATTTTTTAATAATATAACAAAAACTCAAAATTACATTATTTTAATTAGTCAAAGAGGGGTGGAACGGTCCTCATTGAGTCAGTGGTCCCCCGGTGGAACCATGCCAGACGTTCATAAATAAATGAGCTATAGCTCAATTTCCTTATTGCTCTGTGTGTGTGTATTCGTTATTTATTTATTTATTATTTTTATGTTAGTTGGCGAAATCTTACATTTGAATATGATGTTATCTTCAATCTTATTTCTGGTAATGTTAGTATTACAAATTAATATATGTGCCAACCATAGTTGTTAATCGTAATCAATTTATGATCTAAGATCTGAATATCGTATTTCATTGTATTTCATGTGTTATATCTTGAATTATATTGTAAGATATAGAAAATAATTGCACAATGTGATAATTTACATTTGAACATATTTATATTAAAAAGTTGTTAAACAAACATATTGGCTTGGCTATTATGTACATAGGAAATAGACCACTAATCTATCATTAAGCATATCATGATATAAATAACAAAGTTTATTGGACAATTAAGCATTTTAGCTTGTTTAAATGCAAAAATAAGTTATTGTTATAACCTAAAAATAATTTATAAATAGGTAAATAATATAGAAGAATCGTAAAATGTATCGTTATTGTATTTATCATATTCTGTCGTAGTCTGATTTTGATACGATACATATTGAATTACCTTTGTATCATATTGTATCCTATGAATTTAATAACTATGATGCCAACAGAATAACCCTTTATTATTTTAATTTTTTTTATATATTGTCATACGTGAAGACATGCGTCTTGTCTATCAACTTGACAAAATAGGGCAGGACTTTTTTAGTCCTTGATGGGGATTGATGCCCTGGAGTAGCATCTTTGAGAGGTTTGTGGAATTTTAGTACGGAGTACCTCACAAATATAGGAAAAACAAATACAAAAATATCTATGTTTGATCTCAAATAAAATAACAAATAGTGTAATGTCAATGATACTTGTGCGAAATAAATGTGTCATTTAGAAAAACATTAAAACTGACAAATTGAAGTTAAAATCTCCCATAAAGAGTTGTAGTGCTCTGCACCTGCTACTGTGTTACCTTTAGTTTTCTGTGATATTCTTGGTGATATGATGTCAAAAAACTGTCTCAAAAAAATTGAAGGTACTCAAAAGAAGTACCAGATGCATATGAGAGACTTCTGCTAGATGCAGTAGAAGGAGAACGAAGATTATTTATTAGAAGTGACGAGCTTGATGCTGCTTGGTCTCTCTTTACACCATTGTTGAAGCAACTCGAAGAAAATAAGATTGCTCCAGAGCTTTACCCTTATGGCAGTAGAGGACCAGTTGGAGCACACTATCTTGCTGCAAAGTACAACGTGCGATGGGGAGATCTTAGTGGCGATGAATAGTGAAGGAATGAAACTCAGAATATGACTCTGAAAAGTAAGTACAACAGTTCTTGTATCAAATTCTAGTCATTTGGTTTAAAATTTAAATTATTTGCAATGTATAATGTTTAAAGTAGAAATTTGTGGAAAACATGGGTTTTGTGTGCCTGGCTGGAGGTTTGAGTCCAATGTATAGCAGATGTGAAACGTAACTATGGTTATTGTTTAGTACTAATAAACAATTTGAGTTTATTGAACAAATAACTTATTGATTTTTTTATGCGACCAACAGTTCCTTTTCTCTGTTGGTGAAATATGGACGATTTTATGGGTGAGATACTGAGGTCTGTGTCCAGTGACAGTCTCCTCCGCCACCCCAACCACAAGGATTACTACTGGCGCACATGTGCCAACGCTATCCATTGATATAGTGACACTCCCCTCCCCACCACCCCCGACTGGAAGGAATACTACTGGCACACATGCGCCAAGGGGATCCATTATATTCTTAGATCCTGTTTGTTTCGGTTTAAATTTTAGAAATTATATATTCTTTGTAGTATAAATTACACTATTAGAATCCAGAATCTTTAAAATTTAAGCTAGAAGATAGACAGAGACAAGTTAATAAATGGACACTGCATAAGCACAGAATATATATATATATATATATTTCCTTTTCTCAAACTACGCCTTTGGTGACGGTAAGAAGTGTTTATTCTCTCTATCAAATTCGTTGAATGCGAGTTTACTATAGCTGTAAATATTTAATTTTTTTTCCCCTTTAGGTTGAGAAAATAAAGAAGTACCATACATTCTAGTATCTCATGCTGTGTAGTTTAAGAAAATAAGCATTATTAAGTGAAGTATTTCATTCCAATGTAGTGTAGACACTAGACATATGTTGGTAGGAAGTCTTATGACAATATTATTGGTGAGATTAGTTGCGAAATATTATTAAACCTCGTCCAGCAGTGGTAACATGAGATTTGTTACCCACCCAACAAATCTCATGTTAGCACTGCTGGACGAGGTTTAATTGAGTGGTAGTAGGATAGTATGCTGGAGAATGAATGGAGTTACTAGGATTATTTATTTAAATGCATTACAGATAAGAAAGTGAGTTCTAACTTCTATTACATGATATCTCAGCATCAACATAAACTTCTATTATATGAGATAAAGAGTCTGGATTGGAAGCTCAACCCTTCAATTACATGATATCTCACTCTCAGCATCAATGACAGTTTATTTTAAGTTTATTGGAGTTGGTTGTCAACTAAATAAACCGATAAACATACGACAAAAATAAATATATTTATGTGTATATATATGCCTTCTGGTTAATACAACTCCAAGTCCTAGTACACACTTATGAAGAATTACAGATAGATATACCAGGGGCAGTTATTATCTTGATCCAAAGAGTAATTCATCTCCTTATTCAAAGCTTTTAGATGTTGCTACGGCAAGATGTGGTTACAGGAGACAGATGAATTAAAACTTAAATTAAAAAAAAAAAAAATCATATGTTGCATCCTCAGGTTGCGTTTGGTTAGATAGAACGGAATGACAAAATGAAATTTGCGGACAAAAAGAAAATGGTAGTGGAAAATAAGATCGCAAAAATTATGAGGAGAGTATGGGGATAGAGAAATTATACATTGCGTATAAATCTTTGGTTGTGATGGAGTGAACAAACTCTATCTTAGAATGGGAGTTTAGAAATACACAGAAAAATTTGTAGAAAAGAATGAAGTAAGAAATGAACTTTACACTCAAATGAACTCACAAATAGTATAAAATTCATTTTATTCGCATGTCATTTCATTCTATCAAACTAAACGTAATCTTATAGTGTCGAATCATGGGATGTAATAATAGATACATCATTATAACTAAATTTGCATAAGCTCTTGGAAATATTTCATGGCAGTAACTAGCAAACCTAGAAGTAAGGCAGTTCCCAATTTAATGAGAAAAACGGTTGGTGTCGTTTTTTTCCCGTTTAATGAGACTTGGGAACGGTTGGTGCTCTTTTGGTAACCTTCGTTTTAGGGACGTAAACAAGTCGAATTTGAATGAACAGTGGTGTGTTCAGATTCTATTCTAATAAGTTTTTCAATACTCAAATTCAAATTCGAGTATTTAGTTGAATAGAATTTCCCTAATCGAATTTGAGTCGATTACAAACAATTCACGAGCACATAAATTTGGTAAAAATTTTCATAATAAATACAATTTTTTTTTATTTTTTTAGGATAAAAATTATATATAATAATTCATTTTATTTATAAACATTAATTTTAGATTAACTTATTCAATATGTATAATATTTAAATGTATTATTAAGACATAATTGATTACATATTTGTAAAAATTATTATGATATTTTAGTATAAAAAGAGGAATTGAACTACTCACAAGTATAATTGAGTGAGTACTGACGCGCTCAGATTTTACTCGTTTAACTTATCGAACTTTAAATTTAATATCAAGTTTGGTTCGTTTTCGTATCAAATCCGAATCGAGTTTGATTAATTTTTGAATTGAACTCGAGCGAATCACAAACCGTTTGGTTTGATTTATAGCTTATAGCCCTACCTTAGTCATTAGCGTCGCGAGCAGGGACAACTGGACATAGAAATTGCTATTCGAGATAAGAATGAGTTGTTATGATGATGATGAGGATCATAATAATAATAATAATAATAATAATAATAATAATAATAATAATAAAAAATAGGTTTAGATAATAATAAATATTAAGGAAATCTTTTTCAATGATCCTCAAACTATATCACTTTTGCGCATTTCTTCTCTAAACTTTTTTCGTAACTTGTTTGGATCACAACCTTTTTAAAACTTGCACAATCAATAAATTTCGTCAATATTTCATCTGACATAATACACTAATATAAATCATACACTTAATTTTTAATCTTTATTTTATTGAAAAATTCTCTTTGAATGATCCTGACTGAATTTACAAATTTAATATAACTCACGAACAGTCGAAAAGAAAGTTTACATATGACATAAATTGACCATTTCATTTTTTTGAAAATTACATGTGTGATTTGCATGAATGTATTTTCTATTAAATTTAACGAATGATTGATGAAATTTTCTAATTGCGTATGTTTTAAAAAGTTTGTGTACTAAACAAGCTGCGAAAAAAGTTCGGGAACCAAATGTACAAAACTGATATAGTTTAGAAACCGTCAAAAAAGTTTTCCGTAAATATTATTAAGATATTTATTTATGTGATAAATTATAGTTTTAAAAGTTATTCATGCGTGCCTATATAATATGTGAATTTACATAATATAAGTGAATAATATTCTCCTCCTATATAATCTATAACACGTTTCTCTCTTGATTTATTTGCATTATGTGTTTCTATATATTCTCTTTTCTCCTTTCTCTGATAGTTTTTAAAATGGATGGAAACTACAAACAAAGTTGATGCAAGGCCTTTCCATAACTTCATGCAACTTTTAATTTAAAAGTTACTTTTTTTAGGCGAATAATAAAATTGATATACTCAAGGACGGGATGGTAGTCGCCCATTTTTCAGAAAAAAATTATTTCCTTTATAATTTTAAAAAAATTTCACGTATATCTTTTATTTTATTAATTTTAGTATAAATTTTCTGATTTCGCCTCCGAATATCATTTCTTTTTCTCGCTCCTCAAAACTCAAAATTCAATATTGGTTCCGCCTGGGATATACTAGACTTATACGGAGTATAATCTAAAAGAACAAAAATAAGTTGTCCTATCCTATCCTATTACCTTAATTGTTACTACATCTCGTCATCTCCTATCCTATTACACTCGCATCAATGTGTTTCTCGGATGCTTTTGTTAATAATTAGAAAGTAATCTTTCAATTTCAATTTGTTGTTGGCATGTTTTTAATTAGGGATGCACATAAACCAACTGAACTCGAGGAACCCGTCCGAATCAATTCAAATCGATTTTTATTGGTTGGGTTGTTAATATCTATTAAGTTGGGTTGGGTTATAATTTTTTCAATCCGAAATAATTGGTTTGGGTTGAAATATCTTCTTTAAACCGCCCAACCCGACCGATGTGCATCCCTACTTGTTATTGTAATTTTAATGGAATTGTTGTCAGTGGATATTTATTAAATTTTTTATTGTATTATTATTGTAATGTTGATGAAATTGATGTCAATGAATAATATCCTCGTGTCAGTGGATAATTCACATGTCAGCAGATAAATTCCTCTGAAGAGATAACAATTAGCACGAGTAACTGGAATCAATTAGTTGATCAACCCGATTAACTCAACCCAAACCAACCCGATATTTATTGGTTTGGATTGGTTTGGGTTGGGTTATAATTTTTTCAACCCAAAATAATTGATTTGGGTTGAAATATCTTATTTAAACCGACCAACCCGACCGATGTGCATCCCTACTTTTAATATTAGTTGAGAATGCTTGCGATGCAACCGAATTCATATACGTCCAAAATTAAAAAAAAAACATTGCTTTTTTTTTTTAATGTCATTCGTTCCAAAATTAAGGATATATTTTTTTTTGTTATACTAAAATTAGAGATATATTTTTATTTTTGAACTGTAAAAAGTATGAAATTCCTCGAATGTCATCCATTATTCCAGTACTCTATCTAGATCTATTATCTTACTTGACAGTCTCTATTATAACAATTATTATTATTTGAACAATATTATAATAAAGATATATTTGAACTATATAAAGTGTGTTTAAAAATTATTATTTTAAAAACGTATTTCTAATTTTAAAACGGATGAAGTATTATTTAAAAATCCTATAGTTTTATTTCGCTTATTCAGTGTGATACCACAGGGCTTCTTATGGGCGTGCAAAAGTGCGCTGATTTATTTTTTCTTTTTGGTTAGATTCGAGCTTTTAGCCTCAAACGTAACAAAAAAATACATGAAAATATAAAAATTGTATTCGAAAGTAATATTTCACTTCAAATGTATAGAGAAAATTATACCAAATTGATTTATAAATTTCATCAGTTTATTATTCATAAAGTAGGATTAACAAAAAAACCGAGATCGTAATTTAGAGTGAGACAGATTCGAGATCGACTTGAAAAACACTGATCAATTAAGGGACCAGTCCAGTCTTTAACTGGTTCGCGATATCTTAAAAGTTTGCAATATAAAAGTGATTGGTTGGTCTAGTCTGGTCTATACGTAATAACAAAAATATTGATTGAGACTGAGAGTAGGATTGATACCGGACCGGAGACTACTACTGGGATATCCCGGGACTTGTTTAAATTTTCATATACTACATCACAATTTATTGATTTTTTTAATTTATTATTATTTCTCAATAATTCAAATGTATTTTAAAATTTCATACAAAATTGAAAATCTTATATTAATAAAATGGTCCTAATGTTATTATAAATTGTTAATTTTTATTTAAAATTTGCACATTTTCAATAGAGAATTAGTTTGTAGTAACTATAATTGTAACAGTTTGATCAAAAAATAGAAAAGTTAGATTTTATAATTTTATCTTCAAAAATAAGTTAAATTCATATTTAAAAAATAAAAATAAAAAAAGTAGGACTGCGACTGGAACTGAGACCGACTTAACCTAAAATACTCGAAAATTCTTAAATTATTGAAATAGGACTAATCTAACCTCATCTAATCAATTTTAAAATTGGTTCAAAACTGAATTGATCAATATTAATTTTTTAAAAAATTAATCCGATCTAAATTGATGGATTCATTTATTCATCCTGATGTAAAGTAACGTATATCTATGATTTTGAAATAGCATCCGACAATATAAGATAAATGCTTCTCATCCGATTTATGTTGTCGAGTTGCATAATTACACCAAACATGAGATTTCTTACAATTTAAAAATTCTTGAAGATTCGTTCGTTCCTTTTTTATGTTTTTCGGCCACAAAATTCTTTCATTCTAGTGTTTCTATTATTATTTTCAAGCGTTCAAAACAATGAATCAGAAAATTGTGGCCTAGTAAATTGCTCCTGTGTTAATTAGACCTCAGTTTATATAAAAAAATCAAAAGAAATGTGTAAAATGATACATCATTCCTTTCGAACTTAGAGATATATTTTATTTTAATGTAATATCATATGCAAATTTTAATATTTCATTTGTAAAATGAAGAATATCAAAATAAAAAAGTTTGTATTTAAAAGCATTCTTTGTATATTTTATAATATTTCACTTTAAAATTTTAAACATTAAAAAACTTCACTTCGAGTTTGAATTATAAAATTTTACAACTTATTTTGTGTGAAATAAAATGTATCTCAAATTTTTTAAAGGAGTATTATATTACTTTCAAAAACCTTTTACAACAGAGATATTTACCTTGATGCTATCACCTCAAAAAAAGTTTGGTCCTCTAAATACTACAGAAGCATCCAACTTTTCTTTGGTATCACTTTCTCTTTATTAACCATTTTTACGCATTTGAAAGCAATATGAATATTTTTTATAGTACTTTTGTGAATTTATAAAATTCAAGTTGGATAATAAATTTTTAATTCTAAATCGTAAAAGGATCGGTATTATAAATTATATAAAAATTTCAACAAAAATAAAAGTTTGCTACTTAAAAATTTCACGATATATACACAATTTGAATTTTAGAACCACAAAAACTTAATACAACTAAACTCAAATATAACTCGTGTTTATGTAAAGAAAGAAATACTCGATCCCGACGATCCACATATATTTTTACTAAATTCTGTACATAGTTATTGTAATTAAATGGTGTACAAATCCAAAGTACCGAAAGACTTGCATGTGGTGTAGTTGAAATCAATTGTCACTTTATATTGTTGTTAATGATTCTTTTTGTCTTTATTTATTTATTTTTTTTTGTTAGATATGAGATTATTGTCTATATACTAACACATACACTCACACATCCATAACAGTCGATAATCAGTAAAATCAACAATAATTACGTCGTTGATAATAATCATTATAACATCGTGTTGGAACCACAAACAATCTTTATATAACATTGTGTTGGTACTACACAAACATTATCACAAACTCTTTTTGAGTTTGTTCTCCTACTTTTACCAACCCCCAAACCAATGGATCTTCAACTCCTCTTCACTCTCTTCTCTACTTTCCTTCTCCTTTTTTACATGTTTTTGAAGCATGCAAAGAACTACTACTCCTCGAAAGACACAACTTTCACCCCACAACTACCCCCTGGGCCAAGAAAACTGCCTATAATTGGCAACTTGCTACAACTAAATGGCTCACTTCCTCATCATTCTCTGCGAAACATGGCAAAAAAACATGGGCCGATAATGCACATAAAACTAGGCCAAATCACGGCGATTATCATCTCCTCAGCAGCAGCAGCAAAAGAAATCATGAAAACTCACGACCTTAATTTCTCCGACAGACCTCGAATTCTTGCATCAGACATACTGTTTTACAACTCCACCGGTATCATATCTTCCAACTACGGAAACTACTTGAAAATGCTTAGAAAAATTTGTAGGTCAGAACTGTTGGGAACGAAGAGAGTGGAGTCATTTCGTTCGATAAGAGAAGACGAAGCACAAAATCTCATCCGATCAATCTTGTCGTTTGGTGAAACTTCGGTTAATCTCACAGAAAAATTCTTCTCCATGACAAATTGTATAACTTCCAGGGCAGCATTTGGGCAGAGGTGCAAACAGCAGGGGGAGTTTATTGAACTAATGAAGAAAATCACGACACTGCTTTCGGGTTTTGCAGCTCCTGATTTATTTCCTTCGTTTAAACTTCTGCATTTGATTAGTCGCGTGAAACCTGCGTTACAGGATATACACTGCAGGCTTGACAAGATCCTTGATGGTATCATTGCTGAACATAGAGCAGAAAGGAGCATTGAAAAATCAGGAGTGGAAGATTTGGTACATGTGCTTCTCAAACTTCAAGAAAGTAGTGATCTGGATCTTCCTATCACAACTAACAACATCAAGGCCATAATTTTGGTATGCATCACAACTCTATATTTTCGTTTCTGTTTCACACAAATAGTTACATTTAAATATAACTCCTCCATTTGTCGGGTTCAACTTCTGGCCCAGGAATTTTATATTTTATCGTGTTATATCTTAAAATTCAAATTAGATATTATCGTGTTAAATTTTATTAAGTCAAATTCTGCAAGCGTTGATTCTACTCAAGTAGTTTGTAAAATCGACCTTTTTCCTTTTCTTTTTTTGTCACTCCTCAAGGAATTTACATAAAATTTGAATTTTAAGATTACTAAGTAGGGGCGTTACTAAAATGGCTAAACTAGAAGACATTTAAAATGATATTCTCGTGTTTCAAAAAACTTTCGAGTCTCCATTGGTATTTGATTTGAAACAGATTCTTTCTAATCCCCTTGTGTGGAATTTCCATGTCATTATTGATAAAACAAATAGTAATGCAATTATAAACACTCATCGTACACGATTATTTCTTTGCAATCTAAAAAATGCTAGGTAGCTAAACATCTTTTTGTGCGTAAGCGTGTAACTAGTGGACACTTTGTCTAGCTACTAAAAATTGCTACGTAGTTTTAATATCACTACTAAAACAATTCATTAGAACTTCAAAGTTTTGTCTAAGTAACCAGACAAAGTATCTAGGCTTTGTCTAGTTGCCTATCATTGTTCTCTATTTAGTTGATGGATCTTTATTATACTACCATTACCCCATTTCCACTTAATGTGATGGATATACTAGAAAAATAAATTTGATTATAGAAGTTATTGTCTTAGAAATGTATCAATAACCTTTAACAGATTTAGACTCTGTTTGTTTTGCCTTAAATTTTGAAAATTCTAAATTCTGATAATGTAAATTACACTACCCGAAGTTAGAATCTTCAAAATTTATGCCGAAACAAACATGTCCTTGGTAACGGTGCCCAATTTTATCCTTGTCATTTCCATACAATTAGGATATCTTCCTGGCCGGAACAGAGACTTCATCGACATCGTTAGACTGGGCAATGTCCGAAATCATGAAAAATCCAAGAGTGATGCACAAGGCACAAGCCGAGGTAAGACATGTCTTCAAAGGAAAGAACAAAATTCAAGAAACAGAAATTGAACAACTACATTACCTTAAAATGGTAATTAAAGAAACTCTCAGGTTGCATCCACCAGGTCCTCTGTTACTTCCAAGAGAAGCGCGACAGAAATGTGAAATTAAGGGCTACTTGGTGCCATCGAAATCCAAAATTATCGTCAATGCTTGGGCGATAGGAAGGGATGAAAATCATTGGAAAAATGCTGAAACTTTTGAACCCCAAAGGTTTCAAGGATCTTCGATCGATTTTAGAGGTACTGATTTCGAGTTTATTCCATTTGGCGCCGGAAGAAGGGCCTGTCCAGGGATGTCATTTGGAATTGCAAATATTGAACTTCCACTGGCTCAGTTATTGTACCATTTTAACTGGAAAATTGGAGGTGGAGTTAAGCCAGAAGAACTTGACATGACAGAGGCATTTGGAGCAGCTGTAAGGAGACGAGATGATTTGCACTTAATTGCCACCCCTTTTATTATTTGAAACCATATAGTGTGACTTTACGAGATGTTTCATTATGCTCAAGTAATATTCTCATTTCACTTTGTTCGGGGTTGATTTGAAATATTAATATTAGAACTGTGAAGTGACATTGGTTACAAATGCTACATCCTTTGTTCCAAGTCAAATACAGAATATATTTCTTAACCACCGTTTTTAGAGACACTGTAATATTCTAAACATCTTCATGATTAACGGCTGATATAACTGTGTACAACGATAACAAGGGTCAATTTTTTTGGTAAGACAACAACCCATCCTACCCACCCCCCACCACCCTCTCTCGTGCCCTCTTTCTCCTCCAAGATGATAGCCAATACTTCTAATAGCGACGGCAACTACTATGATTATTTCAGATTGTGAATCCAGTGGTGGCCACATCAAAGAGTTTGGAAAGAATATGAGTGGGCTCCATCCTCATTCACATCCACGTCACACTAAAAAGTTGAGGGACAAGACAAGACTGAAGGACCGAAGTTCTAGTTTACGGGCTGAAGGAGGTTATGGTTTTGAACTAAACCAGTCTAACTCAGAAATATCTGGAAAGGCGGTAATTCTTTTTTAAGCAAAAAGTAGGTGTTAACTCCACCGAAACTAATGTCATTAAGACAGGCTCGATGTAACTAAGTGAACCTCGAGTGGAAAGCGATCCCTTTCGAGATCAGATCGAGTTGATACTCTTTTTTAGCAAGTTAAATCGATTAGGGTGAGATTGTGGTTAGCTCAAACGGTTAGAGTACATTCCTTATGATTTTAAGGTCAAGAGATCAAATCTCATAAGGATAAGAATCGAGTAAGATAAGTGGGTGAAAATTAGGTTAGTTGTAGGAGTAATTGATTGGGGTGGACGAAGAAGCATAAGCCCCTCTTCATCAACTGTTTTCAATCCTTCCGATGCTAGCGTATTTGTTATGTGGAAGTGATATAGACATTGTGGCATTGAGCAATTGAACCACTCTGTTTCTACTAAGTGTAAAAATGATAATTTTAGCCCTGTTTGTTCAAACTTACTTTTCAGAGATAAGCATGAACATGATACTATAGCCATGTTTATTTCATCTTATTCTTAAAACATTCTAAATGTTAATAATATTAATCAACCATACTAAAAAGTCAAAACAAAAGGAGTCTATATAAACTACGGAAACAAGATGTCTAGCGTTGGCATTGAGCAGCATTAATATGAAAACTAGAGTAGCTGCCGCCTGCCAGGTTAGTTTCGGCTTCGAGTCTTTCTCGTACGGTAGTATTTTCAAGAAACTGTGCCTCTGTCTAAAGTCTGTATATACTTTGTGACTTCCAACATTTAAAACGAAATGTAGAACTATTGTTAATAAGTCCATTTCAATACTTAAAATATTTTGTAATTTTACATCTTTATTAAATCCATTTCATGAGTTGAATGTTACGATATTATAAATATACTCCTATCAATCTCAAAATACTTATTAATCTTTAAACAGAGACAATACTTCAAAACTAAACATGAATTAACTTCCAATTTTGATTACACTTTTATGAAACTGCTTGGGAACAGCTTTTTTATTATGACTTTTTAAGTCATTTTTAACTTTTAACTTCTATTTTATTTTAAGTTATAATTTTTCAGACAAACTGTCGGTATCGTTTTTACTTAGAAGTTTTTAACTTAAAACAAAGGAACATGTGTTTGGATAATAATAACTTTTAAGTCAATGATAGATTTTAAATTTACAAAATTAGACATGATACATTGATACATAAACATAAATGTTAGTGTAGGTAGGGGATAAGATAAGGCATGGTAATATTGTAATATGCTATAAATAATAGAGGGTATTCTAGTAATTAGAATTGATCAAAATTGATTCTCAAATTATGATTTTAGAAGTCATTTTCTCAAATATAACATCGCCTTACTTTTTATTTATGACTTATAAATTAATTTCTAAGTAAACACAAAATGAATACACAAACACCCTAATAGTTCTTTTCAAGTCACAAGGGTATGTTGGATAATATGTTCAAATATAATAATAATAATTTGATATATATTAATTATATTTTATTAATTAATATTATACATAGACAAAACGCTGAAAGATAACCAACCGTGTATATATATCGTTTAGGTAACAAACCGTGTATTCCAAACTTGATACCATGTTTTAAGCAAAACCTTATATACACCTATATTCTTCTCTTCAAATTTATTTCTTGACTTATTCAATTAATTATTATGTATGCCTTGGCTGATTTAACTATCTTGGAATATGAATAATCAAGAACAATAATTAACTAAAGATACGGGGAAGCCGACGCTGCTTGAATCTATTATCGTCGCGATCCGTTGTTGACTCTGTACACCTGCCGCGTTCTTCTTTGCAATTTTTCTTGTCGCCATTTGCTATGTGGATTCTATTTTGCTCTACGATGTGTTCTGGGTTTTCTTGTTTTGGACTTGATCGAAGTGAACATGGGTTAATATTGAACAACTAATCATTCAACAATTAGCGTCGAATGAATGTACAGAGTTATGGTCTGTGATTGACGCGTGAGAGTCTAGCAGGCATGCGTAGTAAATTCAATTCAATGCATAAGGCCTATTATATTGTAGATCTTAATGGAGCAACATCATATAACCATATTGACTGGATTATTATAAATTTAATCATGATTTTAAACCAGTTAATTAATTTGATTTATTCGAATTAATGAAACTTGAAATTTTTGTTTGAGTTAATTAAACTTAGAATTGTGTTTAAATTAATTAATTTAAATTTATTGAATTAATTAAATTCAATAGTTGTTTGAGTTAATTAAACTTAGAATTGTGTTTAAATTAATTAATTTAAATCTATTGAATTAATTAAATTCAATAGTTGTTTTGGTTAATTAAACTTAAAAAAATTATGAATCTTAGTTTATTTTTCGTAAAAGTAAGACACGATTCAATATTGACTGTGTGAATGTGTTTTGATCGTTTTATATTAATTTTGTAAGGAACACACGGAGCAAATTGATGAAGTCAAATAGACTTTAATTGAATTGACCGAAATTTATGGGAGACGATAGACTTGATAATCAATTCGAGAGAAATGGATGTCAAGGATTTATTAAATAATAGGCTCTCTCGTGATAAGTTTCTAACTTTGAATTTTAGTATGTGTAAATTTTTGTATGTAATAATTTTTAATTGATGCAATAACTTGTGTAGTTATTTAATTCATGGCGCTTATGTATATTTTTATGTGTCGAATAACAAAAGTAAGGATTGGTTATTCAAATAGAATCAAATATGAGAATGAAAATAGAAATCACTTATAGATCGTTAGTGAGTTGAAAATAGCTACTAACAAGATTAATTATCATAAGTTGTTTCCAAGTTCAAGAAAATCAAATCCTCAAAGTGAACTTACACAATTGTAAGTTAATATTATAATAATTTGACACACAAGAAAGTACTATAACTGTAACGTATTTAGTCACTATGTATAAAATAATCTGATATTTGTAAATTACCTTATTATGATATAATCTAATACATCTTTTGAGAAAGTATTGATTATTTAATTATTAGATGGAGTCTATCAATTTGAGTTAGTAATTAATAATGTAAATGTTAGTTCTCTAGATTGGTGATTAGATGAATGAGTTACTTGTCATGAATGCATAGATAGAAAATTACGATGGAAAAATATATTAAAAATGTTTGATTAACATAGTTTGATGTTCAAGTGTCTAGTTTAACTCCTGAGAACTTAACAGCAACCACATATCAAATTATAATATCACTAAGTTTTGAATTATAAAATAGTTTATTATAGAAGTAGCTAGTTCAACACAAAAGCACTTAATATCAGTCACAAAACAAAACTATTTCTTATCACCAACAAGTTTCCAGCACATAGAACATATTCAATTATGGTTTTTCTCAAGAAAAATAAGAACCACGCAAGTCTTATTTTGAAATGTTATGGTCTCACACCTAACACGATTTTATTATGATGTATCATCAAATTTGGAATGACACAACAAGTCATGAGAGACATATCATCAAGTTTGGAATAATATAAAAGAAAACTACAACATCAAGCCATATCAAATTTTAATACTTAAACAATAGATTAAAAATAAATCATATTAGGTCACAAATCATCTCAGAGATTCTACTCTAATAGTTTTAATCTTATCTCTTCTATAAAGGATATGTGATAAACATCAATTATTGGAACATATTATAAAAGCAACAGTCTCAATACTTTCTTTAACTATTAAATAATATTCAAACAAAATTTTGTGCAGTTTGTTTCTCACAACTTGTAGAGAATACATTACAATTTATCATTGGAATATCTAAAACAAATCTTGTATTAACTTTGTTTCTCAAACAATAAAAAACTAGAATATATAGTTCCAACTTCAAATCATATTATAGATTTCCAATATAACTATGCACCACCTAGTGCACACATATATACATTGATGCCATCGAATATCCTTATAAAATTAGAGGATTCAAATAATATAGAGCATATCATTGAGAACCTGTTAGTGCAATATTAGCACAAGTGTTTGTAGAAGGGGGGGATGAATACAAACACCTGAAACTTTTCGCACTTAAAAACTTATAAGGCTTCCTGAAAACAAGTTGTAACAAACAGAAAAACTATATGAAATGAACACGCAGATTCAAGTTAAAATAGTTATATTATAACTCAAGGTTTTTCTGGAAATCTGTATAATCACAAATGTGATTTACAGCTACAAATTCTGTGAATAAAGTTCACAGCTTCTCACACTCACTAGCTTCTAATATTCTTTGAAATATCTCTCTCAAGATCTATTGCAAAGCTTCTCTTTAGTGTTTTTGTGCTTCAGTGCTTGTTTGATCTGTTGGATAGATTCAATCATTCGTTATTTGTGTACTGAGAGCTCCGTTGCTTATATATCAATCAGTGGGTTGAAATCACGTTCTTGAGACGTGCTTCTCTTCTCAACTTAGCCGCAAGTATGTCACATCTAAACTTTATGTGTCAGACTGCTACATGCTTTGTTGCTACTTTTCTTCCCCTGATCTGTGTACATTTAATGCGTGAGAGTTCTCATTGGACCATTAACAAACTTCAAGAAATATCTTTCCAGTTAATATTTCTTGCTTCATTAACACGTTACGTTGATTTCCGTGTAAGAACTGATGACGGGTGTATGCTGTCACAACGATCCACTGACTGTCAGCCCTGACGGACTTTGATCAGTGATTCTGGATCCCCTGATGCTTATTGACTGGATCAGGGCTTTGTCCTTCACTTTGAGTTATACTCAGTGCTTCTTGACCCTGATGGTTATAGCTGACGGCATACACTGATGGCTTCCACTGATGTCATGTTGGTCATTCTCCCTGACAGGTTACCCTGATGGGTTTGCCTGACACTGATATGTCCCGAAGTGTGTCACTGACGGATTAGTCTGCCCTTGTCATCCCCTGACAGGTTCCCCCGACGGGACGGGTTCCCCCCGACGGGACGGGTTCCCCCCGACGGGACGGGTTCCCCCCGACGGGACGGGTTCCCCCCGACGGGACGGGTTCCCGCCGACGGGACGGGTTCCCCCCGACCCGGGACTTAATCAACGTAACCTTGATTTAGAATTTCTGATGTGCGGAATACTTCATTTGCTTACAAGTAGCATCAGACATTCTTCTTCACTTTGTCATATCCTTTGAATGTTCCTGTTTTCTGACTTGTCTTGTGAAGTTATTAACTATCCACTGATGAATAAATTTATCATCAGTGGATGCAAAACTTGTGCTGATCTTAAGGTTTATAAAATACCTCAAGTATTTACAGTTGCACAATTTATTACATAATCATCATCATCATCATTTATCTCTAACAGAACCTATAAAATATCTCATCAGTCTCTATGACATTTCTTACCTCGTTAATCTCTAGGGCATCTCATATCTGTATTAGGATTACAGTAAGTCTACTAAACATGTCAACTACAAAAGTTATGTCAATACTTATTCAAGTTAATATGTGCATGAGACTATCGATTAGTTTGAATTAACTCAACTGTCCTATAAGTTTACACTTGTTCACATGGTATCTATTATCGTATCCATTACGACGACTTGACTAAGATAAAATTTTGTCTATTACACAAACTTACTAATATATTCAAAATAGAATTTTCACAATTAAATTCTAGCATGTTATCCAATGGGGTACTTAACATAACATAGACTAGTCCCTAATAATAACATGATACTCCACAAGCAAATAATTACAATCTCATTTGACATACAGCATTAGTAAAGACATTTATGTGGGTCACTAAGATAAAGAAATCTTAAACTCTTTACTTTATGTCAAATTTATTATAACTTAAGTGTTTGTTTAAGAGCTTACTATATAATTTGATTGAACTAACATATTTAATTATCAAATCCTTACATAATAAACCTTTCAAGTTGATCTGTTTAGATCACCATATAACTGAAAATGTATTCACATCTACAATAATGTGACAACCAAAAGAATACTTATCAAACTCACATGACAGAAAAGTGAATTAATGCCACTATAAATCATCCTCTAGTCCAAACATATAGTCATTAGCTACTAAATGTGTCAATCTTGATTAGAATATTTAATCAATAAGTTTCTTGTGAACTCACTGTTAGATATAAATGATGATGATGATGTTTAAGGGAATAAATTTGCATCTGTAAATACTCAAGGTATTCTATAAACCTTAGTATATCTGCACAAGTTTTGCATCCACTGATGGACAACTTAGTCATCAGGAGATGGATTTCACTACACTGGGAAAGTCATCAGTGTTAACTTGAACGAACTCGACAGTGTCAAGGAATGACTATTATTACTTAATAGAATATATGTATTCCGTATGATAGACATTTCAGGCAAAGACAACAAAGTATCGATGATCAAAAGGACAAGTATCTTTAAGGGCATCAATAAGAAGAACTCATCATGGTAAGCCTAAAAATATTGTATCAAGGGATGACATCCATCAGGGGAACCTGTCAGGCGATGACTTCGTCAGGGGAACTCCTTAGAGGATGACCTAGTCAACGGAAGGCTCGGGCTCTGCCCTTGCAGGGCCCGAGCCTTCCCCTCTGCAGGGGAAGGCGCGGGCTCTTCCCCTCTGCAGGGGAAGGCTCGGGCTCTTCCCCTCTGCAGGGGATGGCTCGGGCTCTGCTTCGCCGCCAGGGGATAAAGAAGCACTGATCAAGTTGTCACCAGTAACTTGTCATCAATGGATCCAGAAGCACTGATCAAGTCTTTATCAGGGCTTGGCATCAGTGGATCGTTATGACCTAACTAACACGTCATCAGGACTTACATGCAAATCATTGATACTTGGCACGGAAGCTAGGGGTATAACTTGAAAAATATTCCTTGAAGTTTGGTTATCCAATAACAACTCTCGAGCATTAAATACATGCAGATCAAGGGATGAAAAAAAAAAGCAACAAAAGTCAACAATAGTCTGACACACCACTCCGAAAGGGCCTTGATGTGACATACTGCGGCTATGTCGAAAAAGCAGCATGTCCAGCACGTGGGTTCACCAATTGATCTGCTATACATAAAGAAAGAGTTGTTACACGAAAAACCAAGCAAGCAAACCACAACACTCAAACACTAGAAGGAAGCTTTTTAATAGATCTTGAGAGAAATATTCAAAGAAAATCGTAGCTAGTGAATGAGAGAAGAGAAGTTGTAATTTATTACAGAATTATAGTTGTTTATCACGATTGTGATTAAACAGTTTTTCAGAAAAACACCAAGTTTTAATACAAATATTTTAACTTGAATGCTTGTGTATTCATTTTAATTTCAGTATAGTTTTTCTGATTCTGCAGCTATTCCAGCCTATGCAACATAAGTTTTAAAAGAGCAAAAAGTTTGTAGTGTTTGTATTTAACCTCCCCTTCTACAAACATTTGAGCTTATTTAGTTCTAACAATCATGAATAATATTTTATAGTTGTACACACATTTGCAAATTAACTATCTCAGGTTTTACTATGTAACAACGAATTCATGTCACTAACAATGATTCTTTCCATATGAACGAGTCCTTAAATCTCATCTCCTCCTTACTGAAAAGATGGATCATAACTAATTGATGTGTCACTAAGTCCTCATCAAAATCACTATGTACTCATTATCAAATAAATACTCATAAGAATTCTAATTCAATAGCCCAAGTGTCAAACATCAGCAAGATTAAGCTCATACCAAATTCATTGATTATTCAACCAGACGTCGTAATTTGAGAAATAAATTCTCAATAAAAACACAAATTTTCCTTCCAACAGTACATCGGTTGAAAATCAAAACATGTATGTAGCTCTATTCACTGCAAATCTTAGACAAACACATATATTTATTATATTCCTCACATTAGACCCCTTAAAATTTGTATATATCCTAGAATATGACCACATTCAAAACTTTTTTTCTCCAATATCAAGTAGGCATGTCATTTTCTATAACACAAATTTTCGTCGGAGTTAACATTTCATTTTGGCTATACCAATACATAGGATGAGAATGAAATTCAAGTTTCAAGAATTCATTAAAAATCGTATAAAGCATAATATCCTTGAACTCTATTAGTCTAGATTTTCCTCATCTTTAAAAGATTCAATTATTTTTCTCTTCACATTTAATTCGCAGAAATTTGTCAAAAACCTTTGACCTTTAATAAACATTACGGGTATCTATTATAACTATCTATAAAATTGACCACATACTTTCAACCAACTTTAGAGATTCAATTCATTAAATCACTCACCTATTATAATATATTAACTCAAGTAGTTATGTAAAAATCAAGCTTAAAAGATTTCCTACCGCACTCTTCATCCTAACCAAATTTTATAAGTACAAATAATGACAATTTATGGTTTTAACAAGAGTCAATAGATTCTGTAATTCACATGTCTCAAACTTTATTACTATATTTTAGGATCAACTAGAATTAAATTTATTCGATTAATTACATAAACTAAATTCAATCTATACATGTCATTAATAACTTAAGTATAAAGTTACATAGGAGTTAACTACTAAAGTCACTCTACTCGTAACAAAAGATATTCACGTGCTTCCATCAAATAATACACTAATTGCAATCTTAGTTAAGATAAGCACAATTTTAATATCTTCTATTTTCTGTTGAACTAGCTACTTTTATAATAAATTATTTTATGATTCAAAACTTAGTGATGATGCATTGCAGTTTGATATGTGGTTGGTGCTAAGTTTTTCGGAGTTGAACTAGACACTTGAACATCAAACTAGGTTAATCAAAAGTGATTACTACATTCTTCTAATATGACTGGTACCTGAGATGAAGAATGAAAGTTTGTTTCAATTTTTTATATGAATTGTACTAAGTTTAGAATGTCTAATTTAGATACTTGCATTGTTCTTTAATTGACTATTAATGAATGGAATTCGGGGGACGCCTTACATGAAATTCTATAATAATTATCAATTTAGAGAAAATTTACAGAAAATGTTGGATCCGGAGGAGATCATGAATTTCTTTATTGAGAATGATGATCTATTAGATGAGTAGAATCTTGTGCGTAATTGAATCTCTAAGCCCTTTCATTTGTTTGTTTTATTTTATTCAAATATTATTCTATTACATATGGACTTATTTATTTTATAGATTTGTTCTTGATTCAAAACCTCTATACTTGGATTTGGTTTGATTCGAACATGTATGGATGAATTTATTTGAATTTGGTTTCATGATACTTTAATATTGTGTGTTCATGTATGGTTCATTATTATTATTTTATATTTAGAACATATGAGGATATTGTTGGATAATATGTTCAAAATATAATAATAATAATATGATAAATATTAATTATACTTTATTAATTAATATTATACATGGATAAAATGTTGAAGATATATGAGCCAATGTAAAATACTAATTAAAATGTGTCTATGTTGACCTCGATAACCTAGTCACAAAGGTATATAATATTAATTAAAATGTGTCTATGTTGAGCTCGATAACCTA
>CM025782.1:15911254-15958933 GCA_014636745.2 Centella asiatica
TATATATATATATATATATATATATATATATATATATATATTCTTCTGGGGCAACAAATTGAGTAGTCCAAAAATGATACTTAAGATGTTATACTTCAAGCAAAACTTTATATACACTCGTATCATTCTCCTTAAATTTATTTCTTAACTTATTCAATTAATTATTGTTATACCTCCACTGATTTAACATGATATATATAGGATATGTCCTTAATGATCATACAATTCTTCATACATAGTAGAGGCCTAATAGATTTATTGAATACTATCATGGAGTCATATTCAAAACTTTCTGAGCTACTACAATACATTTCCTATATAATATTGCTCACCACAACATACCTTTTTGTACTGTCACTGTCTCATACTTTAGAAAGCAGTTCCTTGTTACTCAAACATAACTTATTTTCGAACAAATATTTTGTCCAAATTAACATTTTTTGTTGTATAGACATGCTAATTATTTCTTTTATATATATATATATATGTATATATATATATATATATATATATATATAATGACGAAATCAGGAAGGGGCCAAGGGTGTCCTAGGTGACCCTAGGTTTTTCTTTTTCAAAATTATCCCATTGAAATTATTTTAAATTTGTAGTGGCCCCCCTAGTTTTTTTTTCTTTTTTTTGGTAGTATTACATGCTTGTAGCCACAAAGCCCAAAACACTAAAAAAAATAAAATTAGAGAATGCCCAAATATACTTTAAGAGAATAATATATTACTATAATAGTACTTTTTTTATATGATGTTTAGTATTTATATTGTAATGTGTTTCTATTTTTTTTACTATTAGAAATTTTTACTTAATGTATTAAGTTTTGGCCTCCGCAAGAAAATTTTTTGGTTTTGTCCATGTATAATCACGATTGTTGCAGTAACTTAGTTCAAGACAATCAGAGGGAACGACCGAGAGAAACAAGAGAAGAACACTAAGAAAATATGATCAAGAAATGAGCTAAAAACCGAAAAGAGTGTCCAATGTAACAATTTTATTCTTATAAATCTGTGCACTACACGAGTGATTTGTGATCATTAATTTGATTAAAATTATTTTAATTATGATATATAATTTGATTATAATGAATAAATGGTCGATTACCAGTCAATCGAGTTATATACACAATTGGATTTTCATCGCAAAACGGTTTTACTGAAATAATATATAGTTATAGATAGATAAATTTGTACAAGAGAGAATTACAAAAACAACAGCAATTAAAATGGTGTATAAATTTTGAATAAATATTTACACCCCTATCAACTCCCAATTCTTCCCAAAAATATTCATAAATAGCATATTACAATTCTTTTATGTGGGTCATGTTCTGTTCTTTTAGTCACATTATACCAATTGTAATTATTTTTGGAAAGAAGTTGAAAATTTGTAGGGATTAAAAGACTTATTCATAAATTATCTATATGACCATGTTTTGATCTAATGGCCAATGATAAAAGTGTGGAAGGTATGTAGTGGCACCTAGCATCATAATGATTTTTGGCACAAGTTAATCAGCTTTCAGATCAGTATTCCTGTGAATTAGGCTCAAATATCTAATGGAAATGAGGCTTGCATAGGGAGTTGATATTTTCAGAGTAAATTATTTGATGCCAGAACTATAAAAATTGTATAAATTTGATGTAAGATGTTATCCCCTAAAAGTCTGGTTAAGGGTAATCCAAGGTAATGGGCTATTCAATATTAACCAATGAGGGTTGAAACCCATTTTTGGAACCTTTCAGTTAAGTCTAGATAAGGACATGGCTAATAAACATATTTCTAAGGGGAATAAGTTTCATTATATGATAAGATATAGAAATCTCATTCCTATTCCAATTATGTTTAATGGCTCAAACCACTATAAAAGGATCATGTCATTCTGCAATCAGGTGTGCAATTTTTACTTGATACACAGATTATTCTCTCTAGCAGTTATTTACTCTCACACTAGAAGGTCTTCCAAGTGTTGAAATCCCACCCTTTAGAGGATTTTTCTGTAGGTTTCACGAAGCTTTTCTAGGACGTGATCAACGTGACACTACGTAGGTCAGTTAACACATCAATTGGCTTCGCCTGTGGGAATACATATGAAAAGTGCAAAAGCTTGAATCATGGTGAACACTAGATCTTCTCAATATGTTGAGGCTTCTAACTTACAGAATCCTCCCCCTGTCATACCAACAGTAGCATAGCAACCTAAGGCAGCGATGTAAGCCCCTTAACAAGACTGTCCATGTCCTTCCCCCTAATCCAAATCCAAATCCTCCCATGGACGTTCAAGGGGACAATAGGCAATATATTCCAAGGGAACCTTAACCAACCCATGAGGGTCCTGTGGAAACTGATACAAACACAAATGTAAGAAATTGCCAGAACGAGCCACGTCGACAACGTAATGATCTTCGTGAGGATTTAGAACACCAAAGAAGGGTAGGAGATCTATGAGATCACATTAGAGATCATAGAGAAATAGGCGATCACTAAGATAGGCACGTGCACCCAGGTCATGAAGAGGAGTTAAGAAACAGTCTTGCTCAACTTCAGGATCGACTAGATCAATTGGAGCGCACCAGTGCTAGGGAAGCATCAGTGAACTCCAGATTGGTTAAAGATAAGGACTTAGAGGAAACCGTTGAGGTTGAAGTTCAAAGAAGGATCCTAGAAAAACAGCGAGTGGGTGCAGCATGTGTGCCACCAATACCCCAGCAACCCCAAGTCATTCCTATTACTCCTATCACACCAACTACTCCTGCTACACCAGTGGTATAGTCCAACACATCTGCTATGACTTATAGGGCTGTTGCCTCACCATTCTCGAGCAAATCATGAATGAGCCCCTTCTAGATAGGTTTAAGATGCCACATATGGATAGGTATGAAGGGTTAGGGGATCCCAATAGTCATGTACATCAGTTTGAAGCTTCATTGTTGTTGCACAATATATTTGATGCAATTAAGTGCAAGACATTCTCCCAAACTCTTAAAAGGCTGGCTCGAGATTTATACAGGCAACTCCTACCAGCCTCTATCGATTTGCTTGAGCATATGATTCAAAAGAAGAGCATATGAATGCTCTCAAGTGTATTCTAAGCTATATCTGAGGTACTGTTGATTTCGGTATGCCTCTCTATAAATCATTAGTAAATAAACTTATTTCTCATACAGATGCAGATTGGGGTGGTTGTCCAGATACTAGACGATCCACCTCTGGCTATTGTGTTTTTCTTGGTGACAACCTAATTTCATGGTCGTCTAAATAACAACCCACTTTGTCTCGCTCTAGTGTTAAGGCCAAGTACAGAGGTGTGGCTAGTGTTGTCTCCGAGTCTTGCTGGATTCGTAACCTTCTTTTAGAATTTCATTGTCCAATCCAAAAGGCTACATTGGTGTATTGTGACAATGTGAGTGTGATATTTCTCTCAAGAAACCTAGTACAACATCGACGCACAAAACACATTGAGATGGGCATACACTTCGTTCGTGAGAAAGTTGCACGAGGCGAAGTTCATGTCCTATATGTACCGTCCCGTTATCAAATCGCTGACATTTTCACTAGAGGGATTCTGCGGATACTATTTGATGATTTTCGGAAGAGTCTAAACATTCGAGAACCTCTCGCTTTGACTGCGGGTGTGTGACAGAATATGTATATCTTAGTAATCAATGCAAATCACTTCCTCAATTATATCATAAGACTACGTTTGTAATATTGTATATAACTGATTATTGTAAATCAATGAAGACCATAGAATACATTTCTTCAGTAGTTATAATATACGAGAATATTTTTTACAAAATTATATTGACCGAAAAAAAATGTGAGTCTAAATTACTGTATCCCATGTTGTGTAGTTATAATATACGGGAATATTTTTTATAAAATTATATTAACTGAAAAAAACTAAAAAAAATACGCGAGTCTAAATTATTGTATCCCATATTGTGCACGGAGTTATGCTCGAGCAGTCACCAAAACCACCGTTGCTGTTTGCCTTTTCTGCTCACCTCGAAGTTTTGATGATCTATTTGACTATTCGACTCCAAGTCCAAACAAGACTCGAAAATGTCCAGTTCACATAAGTAAGAACATTTCGTTTGAAAATATTCGCCATTTTTGTTTCGTTTTCATGTTTTGTAATCTCCAGCATTTCGGAAGAGCCTTTTTGTGTTACCTGGGCCCCGGCCCCGTTTATGATCTTTGAGTAATGAGAACACCTAAATTAATTCAAAAGTAATTTTCGATGCCTGTGATATGTTTGCTCGTCCCATTAATTAAAGTTTTTTGGTAGCTAAATTCCATATGAGCTCGATTTGTTTTAATTTGCTTATTTTATTTCATATATTTAGTTAATATCTACTGCTGCGGATGAAATTTATTGTTAGTGTAAGCACATATCTTAATGATATCTAAACCTTAAAATATATTTTTTCCTCTAAAAAAATAGCAACACTTAAAAATTATGATAATAATAATAATTTGTGAGTGGGTTTCTATAATTAAGATTATGACAATTATTTTGAATTGTTAGATTAAGAAACTATTTTTAATAATATTTGCCAAGGATTTAGAATATTAATTTTCTTAGCTATTAAAATCAAATGAACTTTCACAAAATCTAAATATTAATATTTTAAATGTGGTACTTCAATAATACTTTCTCTCTTCTTTCATATAAACAAGCCTTTTTTGACAATTCATAAATATCGAGAAATAATTAATTATTATATTGACTTTGTATAGAATATTAAAAATAGCTTTGTATTTTTTTAATGCATAATAGTAAGTATTTTTTCTTTTTTTTCTATTAAATGTCTAACTGTTATCGTATTTAATTAAAAATATTTTAAGAAATGAATCATTAATTTTTTCTTAAAATGTGTAAATGACTTTTATAGCTAGACAGTGAAAAATGACTTAAAATACTTATTCAATGGGACATGTGGAGTATGTATCTACGTACTTACGAATGTAACATAACTATTTTGTTAAAATAAAGAGAGAAATCAAATTCTGATGCATACTTTCAATTTCTCCATGATATTTGAGGTTAAACTCTTATGTAAAACATACAAAAACATTATTGAATTCTATACGTATCTGATTTAAGTTCCAACAAACGTATATTCGTTTTCGTTATATAAAATTTCATAAGCTTTTGTAACATTGTTGTTACAATTTGACAGGGGAAAGAAAATCATTTGGTTCAAGAGAAAACCAACAAATAACAATTCTTATTAAAATAGAATTATTATGTTTTTATATATTACGGTGTAATAAGAACACGAAATGTTGCAACATGCTTGTACAAGGAAGAAGGAATCCCCTTTTGGGGGGGAGGGGGGAGAATGCTAAAGTTCATTTCAAAAAAATAGTTTCTTATGAACAATTAAGCACAAATACTCAAACATGGCAAAATGATTTAATGCAAATTCTTTCCTCTTTTCCAAACTTTTTTTTTTCCAACAAAATAAATTATATTTTTCCCTGTTAGTCAAATGAGACATTTTCAAAACTATAATTGACAAAATTCTTGTAATTAATAATTTATTAATTTTCTTTTAACACTCATATATGTATTAACTAAAAAACTAATGAATTCATTTGGACATTTTATATTCATCATATACTTTTAAATGAGGTGTATTTTAGAAGATTATTATAATATTCCATATATATTACAATAATGACATTATCAAGTTAAATAAATTCAAAAGGACCACACTTTCCTTTATGACCAAACAAATCTATGTTGTGTTAGGAAAAGGAAGCTATGCGCATTACGCACATCGGCGCACCCTCGCCTCTCTCCCTCTCAAGAATACTATCCTTAACTGCGTTTACTTTTCACTTTAATTATCTCTACACTATCGTATTTTGAGATTTTAACTATTTCTGGACGGCGATTTCGACGGAATCTTCATCTCTTCGCCGCCGTTACTCGCCGGAATCTGACCTCACATACTTTAGATTCACTGATTTATTTATAAACCCTAATTCCTTTATCTTTCTAGCCCCCTTTTCGCTACATAGAAGAGGGCTTCCTCTTTGTCTCTTTAAATTTTCTTTCTTTCATTTTTCTCAACTAGTCCTCTCGATTTGACTAAGATCTGAAGTAACTTTGATGATTGATTTAGCTGTTGATGATCTGAGCCTGTTGATTTCCGATCTGGTACAAATCTGGTAAATTTCAGCTGATTTTTTGTGTTTATAGAAATGTTACTGAAATTTTTGAGCTTTTAGATATTTTAATTGCTGCTTAGATCCTTATAAGTTATTTGTAGTTCAGATCTTCTAGTAGTAAGGTACGTACAGGTTAGATTTGCCTATGGAACTGTAATTTATTAGATTTCCTTTTGTGTTTGAGCTTGTAATCTTTTTGAATGAGTTTAGTTAGCTAGGGTTCTTTATTATTATTTTATTTTTCTTTATTTTTTATTTTTTGGGATAGGAGCGGTAGGGTTGAGGTGGGTTTAGTTTAGTTTTGTTGTTCGGTGGGTGTAAATAAGGAGAAATAATCGTATATTTCACTTAAAGTTAGAGACTTGTGTGTATTTTCTTATGATATTTCTTTGTTGGGGGAAATTGGTCTGTTTTATTTTTAATTTGTCTGAATGGGGTTTGAATCTGAAGTCGTATGTGGAGTTTTGAATAGCTGGTCTGCAATTTTTAGGTTGTTAATTCCCATTGGATATATGCTCATTGACATCAATTTGAAACTGTAATGTTATTTGCAGAATTGGCAATGGTTTTTGGAAGTTATTTTGAGCATGATTTTGTTTACGACTCGGTAGAAAGGTTTTATTTTACTATATGTTTCAGCTTTATATTTGCAGGTATGTAAAGTTCTAGACATGATTACAGTAGCAATTGGACTGCAGCTACTGAGCTATTTTTGGTAGCTATAGCTTCTCCTTGATAATTTGGGTTAAAGTTGAGACTTTGCAATGAAATCAAACATTCAGGAGGCTCTTAGAGCTAAGAGCAATGCTGAAAAGCTATTTGCAGTGAAAGATTTCGTTGCTGCAAGAAATTATGCTGTAGAGGCTCAGATGCTGTGTCCTCAACTGGAGGGAATATCTCAAATGGTGGCTACCTTTGATACTTACTGTGCTGCTGAGAGAAAATTTGGTGGAGAAATTGATTTTTATGCAGTCCTTGGACAGGAGCCGTCTGCACACAAGTCAAAATTGAAGAAGCAATACAAAAAGATGGCTGTTCTGCTCCATCCTGATAATAACAAAACTGTGGGAGCTGAGGGGGCATTCAAACTTGTCTGTGAAGCATGGACACTGCTATCCGATAGAGCTAAAAGAAGATCTTATGATCTCAGGAGAAATAAGCAATTGTCATGTGCGGTTATCCAGACTAACGTGTCTTCAGTTCATGGGTCCGTAGTTACTGGTTTTGACAATTCTTCCAGTTCGTTATCTTCACATAGACTAGACACTTTTTGGACTATATGTACTTCTTGTCATGTTCAGTATGAATATCTTCGGAAATACGTGAATAAGAAACTCTCATGCAAGAACTGCCGTGGCATTTTTATAGCTGTAGAAACGGGTACGGCCCCTATCAATGGTTCTTTTCCATATAGTGCTTGGCAATATGCATCTGATAATGGGTATGGAAGTCATAATTATAATGGGGTATCATATATCCCCAACACTGCCGTATGCTTTACAGGAAATGGGTCTACAGGGGTTCACTCTGGTCATGCATCTGAGTGTGTTTCTAATATGTCCTTTCATTGGGGTTCATCTCCTGGACCTTCTGCAGGAGTTGTTGAGCAGAGTGGTTTAGCTCCTAAATCTGCCAATGTTGTGCAGCAGGCTAATGGAAGCATCAGTAGCTCAAAAGTCAGTGTAAAGCATATGGGCTCTAATGGGCATAGTGGAACTGGTGAACCCAAAAAGCGTGGTAGACCTGCCAAGAAAACCAAGGTTGACGTGTCCCACACAAGTCAACATGAAAGTGAAGAAATGGCAACAAGAGCAGCGGAGTCAGAAGCTAAGCTCAGCCATGGATATGGAGATAGCAAAAATAATTTGAAGATTTCTACCCTAGGTGAGACGTCATTCAAACGTTGGTCGGCTGCCCCTGCATTTGATGCAAGACAATTGTTAATTGACAAGGCAAGAACTGTCATACGCAGAAAACTGGAAGAAATGAGGTTGGCTACAGTCAGGGCAGCTGATGCTGCCCTGGCTGTGAATGAAAAGGCAGAGAGTCATGTCGGTGTATTCGGTGAGGCACCTTGTCAAGAAACAGGTTCGGCTGGTCTTAATCATCAATCAGAGCTTCAGAAAGCTCTATCAGTGCCAATAACAGTCCCTGATTCAGACTTTCATGATTTTGACAAGGACAGAACAGAAGAATGCTTCAAGCCAAAGCAGATATGGGCATTGTATGATGAAGAAGATGGCATGCCTCGTTTGTACTGTCTGATCCGCCAAGTTATCTCTGTGAAACCTTTCAAGGTTCATATCAGTTACCTAAGCTCAAAAACTGATACTGAGTTCGGATCGGTGAATTGGCTTGATTCAGGGTTTACCAAATCTTGTGGTCATTTCAGAGCATTCAATACAGATATTCTTGAGCAAGTCAATATTTTCTCACATCTTCTAAGTCGAGAGAAGGCTGGCAGGGGGGGATGTGTTAGGATCTATCCAAAAAGTGGAGACATATGGGCTGTATATCGTAATTGGTCAACTAACTGGAACAGAACAACCCCAGGCAATGTAAGGCACCAGTATGAGATGGTGGAAGTGCTTGATGATTATTCTGAAGAACTAGGATGTTGTGTTGCTCCTCTGATTAAACTAAATGGATTCAAGACGGTATACCAGAGGAACACAAATAAGGATGCCATCCGATGGATTCCAAGGAGAGAGATGCTACGGTTTTCACACCAGGTGCCGTCTTGTTTATTAAAAGGAAATGTCACAAACTTGCCAGAGGGATGCTGGGATCTAGACCCTGCTGCAACTCCAGACGAGCTACTTCAGGCTGTGACTGAAGTCAAAGCAGAAAAGCCTCGTAAGATGGAAGATTGTGCGGGAATACCAGTGGAGAGTTTACAGACTGATATGGAAGTACTGGTTGAGGAAAAGCAGCCCTTTTCAGCAGAGACCCAAGAAGCTGGAACTGCTGCCGAGTCTTTTCAAAACTTAAATGAAGTGCAAGTGGAAAAGACTCCTGGTGAGGTTCTTCGAGATTTGAATGAAGTGCAGGTGGAGAAGAATCCTGTTGAGGTTCTTCAGGAGTTAAATGAAGTTCAAGTGGAAGAGCCTTGTCATATAGAAAATTGTGTTGCAACCCCTATGGAACTTCTTTATCCTTTCATGGAAGTGCAGGTTGAGGAAAATTACCCTTTCCAAGCGGATCTTCAGGCTATAAGTGAAGTACATGAAGAAAAGCCTTATCAGATGGAACATTGTGCAAGATCTCCTGTGGATGGTTTTCAGCCTGAAGTTGAAGTACTGGATGAGGAAAGGCAGCCTTTTTCAGCAGAGACACAAGAAGATGCCTCTGCTGCTGGGTTTTATGAATATTTAAATGAGATGCAGGTGGAAAAGACTCCCAGTGAGGTTCTTCAAGATCTAAATGAGGTGCAGGTGGAAAAGTCTCCTTTTGAGGTTCTCCGGGATTTAAATGAGCTGCAAGTAGAGAAACCTTATCATATAGAAAATTGTGTTGAAACTCCTATGGAGCTTTTTTATCCTTCAATGGAAGTAGTACCGGTTGAGGAAACTTATCCTTTCCAGGCGGAGAACTCTTCTTCAAGTTATGTAAAACTTGGTCAAGGTGTGACAGAAGTACAGATGGAGAAGCTTTTTCAAATGGAAAACTGTACTGCAACTTCAATGGAGCTTCTTCACACCGTAATGGGAGGACATGTTGAATCAAAGCAGCCTTTTCAAGCAGAGAACCCTGCTGCACCGCCGTCCGAGTTTCTAAAAGGTTTGACGGAAGAAGTGCCACAAGAGAAAGCGCCTTATCAAGCAAAAAAGGTAAGATTTGAAGGTTTTTTTAAAAGATAATAATTCTAACAGTCTTAAGATTTGATGTGTACAGATTAAAACATGTACCAAAGAGAGAATTCTCAAATGAATAGATATCTGGAAGGGTTTTATTATCTTAAGCTGATCAATGTCATCACTCATAGAATGTTTTAGAGATCTCAAACTTTGTTGAGGAACTTGTACCAATTAACATCTATTCAACTTCTTATTTTCATACATACTGGAAAATAGTTGAGGTAGATATATATCTCAATATAGGGAGTGGTTATTTCCTCGCTATCTTTTTGTTATTTCCACAGGCCGCACATTAGGATAAATGTTATGACAAATATTATAAATATTTTGTGCACAAAATGTGGGTTTACATGTGAAAATAACAAAAATACTTGTGGAAAGAGTGCTTCCCATATAATAATGCTGCTATTTTTGGATTTGCAAGAAGGCTAGGTGGTGATGATCAGTGCCGCAGGAATCACCTCTTCCAGTTGGTGGGTTTTTTAGAAAATAAGAATAAGTACACGATGTTCCTATGTTGTCAAATATCAAGTTAAATTTTTACTGTACCAGAATCACGTTCGATTTATTTATTTTTTTGGTGAAAGAAACACCAAAAAGAAAAAAAGATAAGATAAGATGTACTCTTCTAATTCGACTTTTTTAAAATCAATATTCAAATTGAACTTGAAGAATTTGATGGGAGCACTATCTACCAGATATGTTATTATTCCTAGGTTATTTGCTGTAGAGCTTCAACTTAGTAAGCAATGTCAAAAGCCTGGTCCGGAGTAAACAATTTAGAATCGGGCAAGAAAGGCGGCATGCTGGTAGGTCCGAACCATGGTCTAGGGCAAGAAAGTGGCATTCTGGTGAGGTCGGAATTGTGGGACTAAACTCCCCTCCATACTCATCCTCCGCGTCATCCATACTACAAATTTCAACCATTCATCTATTATAATTAAATTTATTTTTGATGTAATTGAAAGATAGTTGTTTGCGAGTCGTGGTCGTCTGTCTCCTGTTTACCAAGAAAGTGGCATGCCGATAAGGTTGGAGTCGTGGTCGCCTGTCTCCTGTTTGCCGGCCGATAATCTTTGTGGGACTGACCAACAGCTAGCTATTATTCTAGTAAAAGGCAACGGTTGTTTGCGAGTCACGTTCTTGTAGATTCTGCTGAATGAGACGACATTCTCTTTCAAATACAGACCGGTACTACTTGTGATGACCAGGGAGTTCGAAACAAAAGGGCACATATACTCAAAACCAACACAGGTAGAGAATACCTTCTTTTTATTCATCAATCATGTTTGTATTGATTTTAAAACATCACAGTGCACATTTTTTTTGAACTTTTTGATTTTACAAATTGACTATTATAAGTAAAATTTGTATTTTTAATTTCAAGACAGATTATTTTGTGGCTTTATATTTTGATTTCAACTAGTTTAGTCGCCGCCTGTGTCTAAGCCCGGGTTTCATTTTGTATAGCTATAGATTTGTATAAATAGATTTAAAAAGATTAAGATATATTGATAATTGATTATTAATTTACGCAAGTATTCTTTATTATTATTATTATTTAATAATTTTGAATGTTGATCGAGATTAATATTTATTGTTAATGAATAATTATTTTTTTGATATAGTAAATTATTAATATAAACATAACTATGTATGATTAATATTGTCATGTTTTCTTTTAAAATAGTAATAATATTTTTTTGTTTGTAAATAGTATGTTATTATTTGAATATTCTGTTTTTTAATATTTTTTGTAAGTAATTTGGGTTTCTTTCTACGTAGTTTCTTTTGATGATATTTTTTAGCAAGTGTTTTGATTAAATTCCATTACAATAAAAAGTTTTAAAAAGTCGACAATTCCAAATTAATTAGTTTTATTACATAATAAGAATCGTAATTGATTGCAAACCAAATTCTTATTGGAAAGAGGATAAGTGATTTGCAACAAAAAAAAATTAAATTCAAAGGATAAGATTTTTGTTTCTCTTATTATATACATAGAAAGATAAACGAAAATGTATCTTAATTCAAGAATGGAGAAAATATCTTTTTGTCTGCAGAGGCTCTGTCCACTCGGAAACAAATTTTGACCTGACTAAGACTTGAATGAAAAGGCAGTCCATGGTACTGCTGCCCATGCCACCTTCCAATCTTCCATCCTCCCTATCTACGAACTATGTTATCTACTTACCAGTTTGTTTGTCAAAATTTCTTTTATAAATAAATATGAAATCCTTATATTTTTTTTTCTCTCTTCAAAGTATTGGTTTCTAATATTGAGCCAAGTCTATGTCTAGAAGTTCACTTAACCTTTACCGATTTTCTAAAATGATTCTTTCATGACTTGAAATTTTCAAATTTGATTCTCCTGCGTCTAATGTCCATTTTTCAGTTTTTTCCATGTCGAAATATCCTTTAACTATGCTTCAAAAAGGAATATATTTCCTTTTGGTTTAGTGATATATTTGATTTTGAATATAGTATATATCTGAAATTATAATCCAAATCATAATATCAAATTATAAAAAATGAAAAATAAGAAAAAGATTTGTGTAGCGCTAGTGGGGGAGCATGCCAGTAATTCGCCTCTTTGTAGGACCATCAGCGCAAACACAGTGATCTCTAACCGGGACCAGAAACCAATTCGAATTTGGATCTTGACATGTTGGTGGTTATTTAAATATAAATTTCAAAACTTCACTTAGTCAATTTTCTAGCTTATCAATTATTAACAAAACGTTCTTGAACAATATGTTTTGGAAAAAAAATTGTGGTTAATCCTAGGTTCTATTACTTCTGTCATCACACCAAAATACAAAATATGCAGTTGGGATAAGCTTTGTCAAACTTGAGTTAGTATGACCACTGACCGTTGATTATATCAATGTCTGTGCACCAAAGTGTTTGATAAATCCCTCAACCACCAGACATGAGAATAAACTATTTCTCAGTCACCAAATGGCCGGCCAGAAGAAAGCTTGAAAGGTGCATTCTGTCAGATTCTGGAGTATGAATTGGACTTCAGTTGTAGAATACAAACTTTGATCACAAAATGAAGAAAAACTAGAACAAGAAAAGAAAAAGATTATCTGTTGGTTTAATCTCAACCTCATTTTTCTTGGGCATTCTTCAATCTTTAAAAGATTGAATTCAAATGTTAGCAATGTCGTTGAACAAAAAGCAGACATTTTCATTATTATAGGAATAAGCATGAATGGTCATTGCATCAGGCACTAATCTCAAAGTGGCAAGATTGATGACCTACAGGAAAAGGAAACCATTTAGGTAATATGTTAGTAATTTACAATTGGGAAAAAAAAATTAAAAACTAAAAATTAGAAAGATAGCTTAACCACTAAACTAAGAATAAGTTGTCTTGTTTTAGTCTGTTGAAGAGTCCTATTTTCTTTGTAATTTTTAATGGAAATTAATGATGATGTTTTCTTTCCACTGGATATATGAAGTATCAGACATAAAATATGTTAAAACAATTGCCAAAAATGTTATCTAATGAGAACCAGTGTCACACTTTCATGCAATTACTCAAATCTATTTACTATATTTCAATATGATTTTGAAGGGGAAATGACTCAAATATGATGATGGAGAGTGCTTAATTACTGGGATCAAGTTCAGTAGTCATGGCAGCACCATTGAAGTAGCAACTTGCACCTTTGTTCTTGAACTTCTGATAGTAATTGTTGAAGGCATAAGAAGCATGGTCTCTTACAGTATTTGGTAAATAGCAAGGTTGGTTCACTTGGATTTTACTACAGTTTGCACCTCCTTGTCCGCAAACCCAATCCAAACCTACTTGCAGCTCTTCATCTGGTGTCTGTTCATCGGCTATGCACCATTGTTCAAACACCCCTTCTGCGCGTAACAACAGTTAGGGCATGTTCGGCAATTTAAGTTATTTTTGGATCATAATCCAATTTTAACTTTAAAAGTAAAACTTGCTTTTTTCTTTTTAGATTATAAGTCAATATAAAAATCTTACAATTCCATCTTACTTTCTAGATTAAAAGTAAGTTCTGAACAAGTCCTTAATCTTTGTCATATTGTAACAAAGAAGCCCGTTCTACGTGGAGAGGTAATCGTGAATCATGAATTTAAGTCTAGAAGAACCAGAGGGAATATCTTCGAGAATCATGAAATCTCAAAGTTTTATGACGTGAAAAAGATCGAACTTATATAGGAGTAACCTTTGAAAATGTAGAAATGTTGAAGGTTCCAAACTTTCAATTCATGCATGTCAGTAACAAATTATTTTACAAGAAATTTCAAGGTTATGTATATGGAAGCAAATAAACTCAAATAGGCATGAGATACATTACCTGAAATTTGTGGAACAATCATCAAAAATAGCAGAACAAGAAAAACTGATTGCAAAGGAAATAACATTATTTGGAGATTGGAGGAGAAGAAAAGAAAAAGAGATAGGACTGTAATATAGAGCTGACAATGTTGTACTCAAAAGGAATTTTCATGTTCAAACTTGTCCATAGCCCTGGAAGTACATATGGAATAAAGTGGGAAGCATGTGCACGCAGTTGTCACATGCTGGATCAAATAGGTTGATACATTCCATTAAATCTTGTTTTTATCAATAACAACAATAATTGTTAGACAATCTTTAGAAGGCTAAATGGGGGTTGTCTGTTTGAAAGCACACACATTATTTAGCCCTAAAAATAAACACCTCTAATAAAATTAGAATCCAAAAATAAATACTCCTAATCGAAACTATAACTCAGACATAAATGTTCTGTTTCAGACTCTACCCTATGAAAAAAGTTTAGCATATTTAAAACATCAATCATTTTGAAATTGATTTACATTAATTTTATATCACTAAATTTAACCGGTTTATTACAAAAAATATCAAGTGTAACCTTTTTTACGGAATGGGGATTATCTTTTTTTTCTTTGTTATTATAAACTGATAGAGAAAGACGTCATCGAAATAAATTGATACAAAAAGACACCGTCGAAATACTAGCAACAGATAGATAGATAGGCCTATTTTGGTCACCACAAACAGATATCTTGTATGAATTCTTTTTTCAAGTATAACTTTACCAGAAACTATTATATTAACATAAATGAATAAGTTGTATGTATTCTCTTTTTCAATATGTTTCATCCATAACTTTTTTTCAATGGTGTTCTGGAATGTTTATTTTCACAGGTTTTCTGCTGCTGAGTATGGCATTTTCTTGGCCATACGCAGGCGGAGGCGGAGGCTTTTATTGGCACAAAGGAGCATGGCCGGTAAGAAATTTAAGCTTTTAGGACGTCTGTAATGGGAAAAAAAATGGCGGGGGTTTGGATTTTGGGCCACGTTTCATGGCACATGGGATGAGAGAGGGCATTCGGCGTTGACACTTAGGCAGGCACATGTAACAATTTTATCGTTGTTTTTGTTTTTAATGTGTCAATTCCACCCTTTAATCTATTTCAAAATTCTAATTCAATATTGAGATAATAGACTCGTCTAGAAAAGTAAAAAGTAATTAAGGAAGATGTACTTTAACATTTTTATTGTTTTATTATCAAACTAGCTTTGTATGTCTTCGCTGTCGTTCTGTTTTTTATAGTTATAAATTTATGCAAAATAATTCTAAAAATTCAAATATAGTGACAACCACTAATTAATTTATTTAAGTATTCATTATTATTATCTATTAATAATTTTGGATATTTGTTTAGTTTAGTATTTTTTTTGTCATTCAATAATAATTTAATGATATATTAAGCTATTAATATATAAATAACTATATAAACTTAATGTCGTCATGGTTTTACTTCACAATAATATTAGCAAATTATTATTATTTTCTTAAAATTTTAGTAAAAAGTATAATCAATGTTTGGCTTGTTGAGTATTTACTTTTATACGTATTTTTTGGTTGTTTTATTATGTAATTATTTAGATCTTTTTACATAGTTTCTACAAGTTTTAATTAAATTCAATTACAATTAAAAGTCAAAGTTTATGAATTTCAAATTAATTAGTTTTATTACATAAGAATATAAGTAGTTGGTTGTAAATTAAATTATAATTAAAAAAAATAAGTGACGTTGATTCAAATTGTTAGAAATTATAATATTTGATAATGATGTGTAAACTTAGAATTGTTAGATTTGTAATTATACAAATATTTGCAGTAGTGCATTGTGAGAAACTATTATCAGAAACTACAAGAACTGCATTTGGAGAGTTCAACAAAAGTCAAAATTGGTCAAACAAAATTAGCTTATCTAAGTTTTTGTTCATTGAAGACTAAGTTTTTGTTTATCAAAGACTAAGTGTTTGTTCATCAGACTAATGTTAAAGCTACCGGAAACTAATGCAAAGACACTTAAATGCATTAAAGTAGTCTTGAGAAAATTTGACGGTCGTTAAAGTTATTTGGCTAACGCTAAACTCAACATTACTCAACGCCACAGTTATTTTGACTGTCGCCAAAGTCATTTGCATATTGCCAAAGTCGTCGGGCAAATCAACAACAACGCCAAACTCAAAATGATTATCGCCAAAGTCGTCGGACAAATCAACAACATCGTCAAACTCAAAATAACTATCTCCAAAGTCATCGGAAAATTATCTATCGCTAAAGTCAAGTGCTCGAGTATCAGTGGATAAATTGTGAAGTTCCAAAGTGCTCGGATATCAGGGGATAAGTTTTTCGTCATCAGGGGATGGATTTCTCGGCACCCCATCAGAGGATGGATTTCTCGACACCAAAGACTGTCCATCAGAGGATAAAATGATGAGAGATTAAAGGTGACATATAGGATGACACATGATTGAGTTCACAAATCCACTAACTCAAGTTTAAAGGCGGTGATAAACTATACACTGTAGGTGTGAACACTGATATGAAGATAAGTCATACTTATACACATACATGCGTATAAAACTGCAAGTATGAAAACTGTAGTTGTAGCTTATAGAATCTTGAAGAGTAAAATATGGAAGTTGGTCTAATCAAAAACCAAGAAACTCATTAAGATAAATTATAACTTATCATGAAAACTCCAAGAGAAAATTAAGAGAGCTGGTGTGCTAATACACCAGAGATGTTATATAACAGGTTGACATGCAAGGAAGGTCATATAAAAAGAAAAGTTATGTGACAAAACTGTAATTACCAAAGAATATCAGAGATATTTTTAGAGGCAACTCATATAAAAAAACTTGGAGGTCAAGGAGTTATATCTATAAATAAAGATATGGAGCAACTGAGAAAATATACTGAGACACTGAGATAACAGACATTATACGATTACTGAAATACATAATATTTCTGTAAATTACAAGAACATATCTCAGTAAATCAAACATATCTCAAATTAATAGCAGTTGTAATAAACTTACAGAGAGAGAAACAAGTTTTCATAACTTGGGAGAAACTAGAAATCATATTTTAGAGTGCAACTGTTATTTTCAATAAAATTGTTAGAACGTGGTCATTCACACCAGTTAGTTTTTGTAATATTTCATTGATTTATAAAAATTCATAAACACTTGTGATATATTGTATTTTTTCAATTCTATAACTTTTAATACATTATATTCACTAAATCCACATAATTCGAAAGAATTTTGTGATTTATTTTCAACCCCCTTCTACAAACAATTTTGTGAGACAAACACAAATTAAATGAAATTAAAGAATTTTTAGAGATAAGACATTTGTTTGAATTTTTATATATAAAAAGAAGATGATAAAATGAGTTGAATCAATTCATTTTATGGTTGATTTCTTTTTAAGACTTAAAACATATACTAAAAATTAAAATTTTATTAAATTATATAAAACGGGGAAAATGAATGAGTTACAACTCGTTTATGGTTAATAGCTTTTTAAGACTAAAAAAGATACTAAAATTTAAAATTTTATTAAGTTATATAGAAAGGGAAAAAAAGGAATGAGTTGTAACTCATTTATGTTTTTATTAAGTTGCACGTGCTTGTGCTATGATTTGTTTTTCTACAAAATATTTGAAGAAAATCTAAACCATACAAATCAAATGAAACATACAAAAAATCAAAAACTAAATTTTTAAGATTCTTTCGAACTCATTTTACATAATTTTTATTGATCACAATATTTTCATATTATACACCACTAAAAGATAAGAAAATTACATACCTCTATAATTTTTTTTATACTATTTTGATTTGTACGAATAATTTTCTAAATAGATTATAAATTTATAAATATAAAACTAACAACTAAATTCCTTAACCCCATATAAACTATCAATTGTTCAAAGTTTGTAATATCTCCTATAAAAGTTACTCAAAAACTTTTGCACAAAAGTATTTTATTTTTTATCAACTACTTAACTAAACAGTGTAGTTTTTTAAAAAAATTATTTGGTATCCGACAATTTATTTGAATTCTGACTAATTTAAATTCAAGTCGAGTCGAGTCGAATTTCATAAAGAAAAAATTGTTCTGAAATTTATTTTTGAATCGAGATCTTGTTTAAGGGTAACAATTTCTTTATCACCACTTGAATCGTCTACATGAGTTTTGACACGGAAATAAGGATCCTAACAATGGAAAGAGGAGAAAAGGAAAATATTAGGCTTTCCTTTCCAAAAGTGATAATCCTTCCAAATTCCAAAATATAGGAGTTTCTTTCTTTTCCTTGAATTTTTTCGGACCCCAAATTTATATTCGACATATGAAAGCCGATGTGGAAAATGAAAGAAAAGGAATTCAACATTTCTACGGCCGCTTTACACCAGTCTCCGCCAGCCCACCAACCCAGTGGTGTGGCGTGCACACATCATCTTTCATTTTCTTGCGCTCGCTGTCCTCTCTAGATTTTAACAACAAACGTACACAACTTCTTCTTCTTCGTCTTCAATTCTCATCATTATACAGATTACAATACTGTTATATGAAGTTTTTTCACTAGGGCAAAGCCATGGAGTTGACAGCCAAAGCTTCGTCTCTCAGCGTCATCTATGCATTTCCTCCCGTCACAACTACAACCAGAACGCGACATTTATTCAACCTTAATCGCAGATGGCAATTTCCCAGAAGATCCCCGCTAAAACCCCCGTGTTTCTCCACCGAAACGACTGCCTATCACTTCCTCCGGCACACCCTCAGATCCTCCGTCGTTTGTAGTTCGAGGGTCCGGTCGGAGTTTGCACTGTCCCGCAACCATGAGAAAGTAGTAAGTGATTCGTTAATTGGTGGGAAATTGGAGAATTTTAGGGTTTTAGGCAAGTGGGTGGTTTTGTTTGCTGTGTTGGGTTATAGTATAGTTAAATGCCAAAGAGCTTTGGCAATGGACGGATTGGCAAATGGGGTGTATTGGAAGACTGCTTGGCCTAAAGTTGTGCAGGTTTTGTGTGTGTTTAAAGAGCAGGGTTTGATATTGGCTGCACTTTTGGGCTTATCTGCTTTCTTTTCAATGGCAGAGACTTCAATTACTACATTGTGGCCTTGGAAGGTATGTTATTAATTCTTACTGCATGTAATTGTTTCGTTCTTTGCTAGAATTGAACTGACTACGGATTCTAATAAAATTCAAAAATGCATTTTCTGTATATGGAAATGTTTGAGCTTCTTTAGATTGATAACTGTATTCGTTATGAAGTCAAAGAAAAAGGAATGTTGGTACTGTTTTTCTTCAAGGAACTTGGATGTCTTATTTTATTGAGAAATATGGATAGGAGTATGCAAACTTAATTTTATCATACTAACTGGTGATGGCTGAGTGGCTGACTATATGATGGTGTTGAAAGATTACATTTTCAGTTGCTTTGTGGTACTAGCAGACTTCTCCACGCTATTAGCTTGTCCTAGAAACCGTTAGGATTTTATGCCTTAGGTGAATCTTAGAAAAACAAGGCAAAAATTGCAGAATTAGAAAGCAAATTGGGGAAATTATACCATATTACCTTTGAAAGCTTGAAAAACAAGATTTCTTTTAGAGAGAAACCATGTCTACTCCCTTTGCAATGTTTTCATATGTGATAACAATCTACCTCAAAATTAAAATACTACTCATCTTATATAGGGGACAGCAAAAAATGACAACTACAAAGAGCATAATTCCCCTCTGGAAATAACTAACTTAGCCAACTAATAATATCAAATAATTTAACAAAATATTTGCAACAGAAATGTTTTAGCTCATATAATTATAGACTTGTAAATTTTGTAAGGAGTTAGCTAAATCAACTGTTTATTTTTGAATGAATGCTGGATCTTTGTAGGAGCTCTTTCACTTCTTCCACTATTATTGGCCAATGGAGTTTCTTTTATCAAGAACTTGTGTCCCAAGAATTTGACTTACTGAGTTAATTATGATTTGTTTTTTAAATGAATCATTAGCTTTGTTTATTCTTTAATAGGTGCGTGAGCTGGCTGAAAAAGAGCCTGAGGATGGTGTTTTTAGAATGCTTCAGAGTGATGTCACTCGTTTCCTGACTACCATTCTTATTGGCACAACGTACTATAAATCCAATTAACTTGCATCTTAATGATTCTGTTGTTTATATCTTAGATCACAGTATAAATTACCTTTCATAAGAGTTCCACTTTTTGCACAGTGTTGTTAATATTGGAGCCACAGCACTTGTCACAGAAGCAGCGACAACACTTTTTGGTGAAGCTGGAGTAACCGCAGCTACTGGTGTAATGACGGTATGCACCAATCTTTTCATTGATTGAGATTTATGGACGACTAGTAACATGAGGAAGATGATTAATCATAGAAGGCCTCTAAAGGTTGTCACTTCTAGAAATGCCTATAGCTTATAATCTTCTTCTTATGATAATGCATATCGCAAACTATTGAGTATAGACCCCTGACACAAATTATTTGTTCTTTGTGCCCTTTCTGTCCTTGACTTACGTCAGTATATCTTATTAATCTATGGGATATATGTCATTCATAGTATGCTCACATCTCTCAAGTTGATTTATTAGTAGTATAAAGTCTTAAATGGCATGCGGCTTGCCTAGTTATCAACTCAAATATTTCTTCTGAGGTGGTTAGAATCTGATATGGATTTATCTTTAGCATACAGAAGACTTTGATCTCCTTAATTTATTGCAATACTCTACATCCTTCTCCTCTCCACCATTGATCTTAACTTTCGCCTGATGGGCTGCTCTGGAAAATTATATCTCTATAATCTTTTGATGGCTGAACATACAGTAAAGGTCCTGGACTACTTAATGCATATTTGTTTTTCCTTTTCAAAGAAATATACTTGGTTTTCTTTGAGATGTGAGATATGACAGATTTGTGGGATGTCAATCTGAACAGATCCTTATTTGCCTTTGTTCTTGAGTGACTTTAATACCTTATTGTAGGTTCCAACATGTACTTCTAATTATTTGCTCTGTCTATTTTTAGTACTTTTAAAACTATGGAAATATGATTACGTATGATATAAGTAAAAATTTTGAAGATATGAGGACCAAAAGCAATTATGAAGTGTCAAAGTTAGATAAAGTTAGATATAAGGTAGAAAAAGAGAAAAGTCAAAGAATGGCGACAAGATTATCATTTCTAGCATTCTAGCACTTAGATGTTGTTGCACCTTCTGCAGAGTGATTATTTCGATGTGGGTTTGAGGTTTCATGAGGCGGATCAAATAAAATATTAAATTTCTAGAACAAGCTGGTTGCAGATTTTCTGCAGGGACCCTAGATCTTGTGAAGGCTTGAACTCGTATACTTGCTCCCCTTCCCTCTCTCTATCTGGGGCAGAGGTGGATAATGGTCACTTCAAAGAAAGATATAGTCATTTACTGGTGTCATGAGTCATGAGAATAATTAGTCAAATTACCATTTGTTTCTATCATTTCTCCTGTGCTCTTTACAATTTATGATCACACGGATACTTCGTGTTACTTTCAAATGTTCAAATTTGGTTACAAATTCTTCTACTTCCACTTAGTTAACACTTGAGAGTTGAGATATAAAATTTCTCGACGTATCTCCGCAATCTTTAAATGTACAACTCATGTGATGAGTTGTTACGTGTTTTACAATCCAATGTTAGTGCAAAGTGCATTATGTCTGGGGTGAATTCTGTTTGATCTATGGTTATTAAACGGATGGAACTTGAGTATTAATAATTGATGGTGCACTGACCATATGCATTTGTGATGGCTTATAAACATAAGGTTTTTTGATATCCAATATTCTGAATAAAAGATTTATCATTTCAGAATGTTCTTGTTAATAAGGCTACTCAGAAATAGAGTTTTCTCTTTAAAGGAGACAAAACAATTCAAAAATAATTTATTGCCTAACATTCTTAAGGAATTATTTTGGTTTCAGAATGAACTCGTTCTCTAGTAGCTGGTCCAAAACTTGTGCGAATCATGTTTCAAAATCATGGTATTGTCAGATGTATTAGACATTCAATTTTGATGGGGGTATGTAGTGCTCAATCAAACACAAACTGCTTTAGAATTCCGAGAAAACTGCAAACAGGAATTCTAAAAGATAACTGTAGCATAATGAAATGTATGCGTATAATGATTTCATAATGTTATACATGGCATGGCAACTAGATGCTGAACTAGTTCACATTTTTTGGATGCGAAATTGTAAATTCTTCTTACATCTTGCATATGCAATTATATGATAATAGGCACGCTACACACTTTGATATAGATTAGTCTGCGAACTTGTTAATAATTGTCCCTTTTCTTATTAATTGACGTGCATGTAAAACTCCAAACTGGTGGGCTGCAGATGTTCTTGTCCTCTATTTGATATTTTTTGACATCAGATATTGTTAGCTATCAACTGATTTCTTGTTATAGCAATATCTTCCTTGCATATTTCCTGCATAGCCTATAGCCCGACATGCTGCTGCTAAGTATTGGTGGATGCTATGAACCATGTCACTAAATTGCTGAAAATTCACACACGCACACACACACACACACACACGTCTTGCAATCTGTTTCAATCCAACCCTTAATGTGTTCTCACTTATTATTCTCTAACAGGGATTTAATATTTTTTTTTGTGCATGGTTTCAGGTAGCTATTTTGCTCCTTACTGAGATTACCCCCAAAAGTATTGCCGTTCATAATGCTACAGAAGTTGCTAGACTTGTGGTATGCTTGATTGTGCTTTTCAGAGTTTAGTATACCATGGATATAACTTTTCAGGATTATTTCAAACTATTGCTTCATTGTTGCTATTCCAGATATTTGATTAGTAATCCATGTTAATCTCTAGGTTAGGCCAGTGGCATGGCTTTCTTTGATACTGTATCCCGTTGGAAGAATTGTGACAATTCTGTCTATGGGGATGCTTAAGTTGCTTGGTTTGAAGGCAAGAAGGTATTTCTCGCCAATCTTGAATGTTTAGTTATTCTTATGAGCATTTGGTGTGCTTAGTATCATTGTAACTTCGAATGATAGGAAATGCTAATAGATGGTGAATAACAAGCTTCATTAATAACTGAACCCAATTATACACAAATATTTCAGTGGGGGACTATCTTGATTTTTATGACTTCTTTCATCCTTTTTTTCCCCTTTATTTTGTTTTTTCTCGGGATGAGGAGGAAAGCGCACAGTTATTATGTATATGTAAGCATCAGTGTGCCTAATCTTGAGTTGAGATAGAGCATATTGCAGTAACTTATCTTATGAAGACTCTGAGAAAGCAGCCAGCAATGAAAGATGGGGTTTTAGGAATTTATTTGATGGTTGCCCCACCAATAGAGTCAAAAGTCATCTCTCTCTTATTTTATAATTGGGCATTGACAGCCAGTAAAGACATCCAAGGAGAGATTGTTGGCTTGAACTACATCCTGGAGATCATTATTAACAATCATTCATTTATCTTATATCCATTAATAGATAAGACTGTTGTCCTTAGAAACAGTAATTGCTAATGTAATAAAATGATGTTTCATGGAGCAATATTTGGATGTCAGTTTACATCAGTTGTTTTTATAAATGATTTTGATATTTTCTTTTTCCTGTTCTTAATTAAAAACTGAACCCAATTATCCACATATAGTTCAACGGGGGTCCACAAATAAATCAATGGGGGTCTATCTTGATTTTTATGTCTTCTTTCATCCTTTTTTGCCCCTTTATTTTAATTTTTCTCAGGATAAAGAGGAAAGGGTGCAGTTGTCATGAATATGTGAACATTAGTGTGTCTAATCTTGAGATTGAAATAGAGCATATTGCAGTAACTTATCTTATGAAGACTCTGAGATAGAAGTCAGCACTGAAAGAAGGGTTTTAGGAATTTATTAGATAGTTGCCCCACCAATAGAGTCAAAAGTCATCTCTCTCTTATTATATAATTGAGCATTGACAGCCAGTAAAACCTTTGGCTTTTTCTCAACAAGTTTATGTAGTTATGTTCCTTTCTTATCTTCACTCGTGTTCTTTTTTTTTTTTTTTTTTTGTGATTGTTTTGTGTTGTTTTTAATTCTCCTTTTATCAATCAGCACGCCATATGTTACTGAAGATGAACTAAAGTTAATGTTAAGAGTGGCCGAGTCAAGTGGGGCAATTGAGGAAGAAGAACAGGTAAATTACAACAAAGTTAAAGGTTAGGATGAGCTTAGATTTAGCATTCGTTGTTAATCCAACATATCTTGCTACTATTGCAGGATATGATTGAAAATGTGCTGGAGATAAAAGATACACATGTTAGGGAGGTGATGACCCCTCTTGTAGATGTACTTGCCATTGATGCTGGTGCCACATTATTAGATTTCCACCAATTCTGGATTACTCATCCATACTCCAGGTATGAAGTTCAGTAGTTGGTAACACGGTACATTTCTTTCATTTTTTGGGTGACTAAACAATATCAGGATGAGTCTGTAGGGTACCAGTATTTGAGCAGCGGATTGATAACATTGTAGGTATTGCTTATGCAATGGATCTACTAGATTATATTCAAAAGGCAAGTTATTTTAGTTTATTTTTGTTTACCTTCTATCACTGATATGTATAGTGTCAAGTTTTCATGATGATATATCTCAATTTTCTAGGGAGAAATACTTCAAAGTTCATCTGTGGGAGATATTGCACACAGACCTGCATATTTTGTTCCTGGTAGGTGTTAACTTTTCCTTAAGGAATTGTGATATTTTATCTGTCTACACTTTCTACTGTTATTCTGGTGCCGCTGTAGTTTGGACAATGGACATCAATTGCTTATTCATTCTGCTAGGATTTCTAGCTTCAGTGACTTACCTGATACTGTATAGTTCAGATGCTCCTACTCTGTTATACAATTACCTACAATTTTTGTTCCAAACAAGAGTTTTGAGAAGACATATTTATGCCTCCCCGACATTTGCAGATTCAATGTCGGTATGGAATCTTCTTAGGGAGTTTCGAATTCGGAAGGTCCACATGGCTGTAGTTCTTAACGAATATGGAGGAACTGTGGGAGTAAGCTCATGATTTAATTTTTGAAATTTTTCTACAAATACTTGTAGGATGTCCTTAATATTAGGAAGTATATATATCATAAAGCATAATGCTTTTTGTCTATAATGTAATCACTTACTGCATTCAGTTGCACAAGTTCTGGTTACAGATATAAGATTTTACTTCATTGTAGTTCACAAGCATCTTTATATCCTGTAGGGGTCAGTCAGGTGCTGTTGAGGTGCACATACTATGTGGATGGTACACATTTTGTCATCATGGTATCTTGTTGAGACCGTCTAATAACCAAAACATGAAGTTGATGTATCTATTTACTTATGTGTTCATTGTTGGATCGAGTACACTTTTGATACCTTTAATTCAAACTAGATAGGTTCGGTGGTGGATGAACTCATAAAAAAGAACGTCAAAGAGACATACTAAATAATTGTAATAATAGTAATAATAAGTGGAAAACTTAAAATAAAATATACTCCATGTATGGAAAAAGAGTTTTTCTTTCTTTGGTTAAAAGTCCAGTGAACAATTTAACAAAAAGAGAAACAGAAAAGGCTCTTTAACTTCAGATACTTTAGTTCTACTCACAAACCTTCTATATGAATCAATAGAATCAACTTCCAAATCTACTTGCATTATGTATCTCCCACCATTAAAAAAGATTGCAAAAGGAACTTGCCAACCCTACAGTTAATTACTGTGTCTTAAAATCTTGTGATTTTCGTCCTTGATGCATCTAGAGTGGGTCAAATCTTTACCTTTCTTGTCCTTATGTTTGCAGTCTTGTAAATGCCTTTTCTGTTTATTCCTTTACTTCCAAGTTTTTTTGCACATATACTTAAGCTTACCTCAGCAAACATTTTAAACATTATAACTTAAGTGAAGTAGCTTTTTGCACCTCTTTATTCCACAGTTAAATGTCACTTTAGTTTCCCCAATACCTCTCTAGCCACTCTCCTGATGCAACTAAAGATCTACTTCCTCATTATATTTGGTTCTTTATCTAGCTGTTACATTCAACGGATTCATTCAACATTGTTACATATTAAGTTGATCTCGATAGTGATCTGCATGTCACATTTGATTCTAGTGCTGACTATCACAACAGCATTCTACTTATTTTTTAGCTCGGATCAATGTGACATTTTTGGCGAAATCCTAAGTAATTAGTTTATTTTATTTTTTAGTAGCTCTTGAAGTCTTATTGAAGTATGTACCCTAACATGCTGTTAGCCATTGGCGTTTTTAGAATTCTGCTCATAACAAATTTGAAATATTGTGTTACCTAATTCCATGTACTGGATTCTTATGTGAAATCTTTGTTGTTCTAATTGAAGCAGATAGTTACTCTTGAAGATGTCGTTGAGGAAATTGTTGGGGAAATTTTTGATGAAAATGACTCAAAGGTAAACTAATATATTATTGAATTCCCATCTGTATTGTGTTGCACCATACTTTAGGGAAATGCCTTACCGATTTTTTTAATACTAATACCCTTTTTTTAATAAGTAAATGATTAGGATATCTCTTAGCTGTGGAATGCAGAATTTTTGTGAATCAATTGACATGTGGTGTCTGGATATTGTATCCCTTCCCAACTAATTCAGCTTAGGAACTGCTGCATCAAAATGTTCCTTACAATGTTTGTACTTGCTGTGTTGCGATTTAATTTATTGAAAAAAAAGTCTGCATTTACTTGGATGATAAGTAAAAATGATATTTTCCAGTCTGTCTAAACCATATATATATTTTGCCGACGTATAGGAGGAAATTCAGAAAAAGACGGGCTATGTTGTAATGCGAGCAGAGGGAGTCTATGATGTTGATGCAAATACATCAATTGACCAACTCTCAGAAGATCTGGATATTGTCTTGCCAGAGGTCTGTTCCTTTTGTATGCTGTTATTGGCTATTAGAACAGAGTTATTTATTTAGTTTTCATCTTTGCTTCTTCATTGCCTTCTCCCTTTTTAAATACACACACACACATATTTATATTTACAAGAAAATGGCGTATAGGGTGTTTTCTTTATGCAAACAGGAAGTGGACAGTATGAAGAGCTAATGACAGAATATGCTAGTAATCACTAGTCAGCCATATGACAGTGAATTCCCCATTGCAGGCCTTGTACACACCGTTCTGTCACACGCTCTCACTAGTGGGAGCTGGCCATGCCAAAGTCATATGAGGCCTAGTTTAAGTTTCTTTGAATCCATAATGATGAGAGTTTTAAATTATTTTGCTCATTCTGCTGATAGGTACATATTCACTCTCAAAGGCTTCAAATTTCTCCTGAGGAAAGTGAATCAAAAAGAGAAACAGAAAAGGGAAAAGAAAAGAGGAAATAGTGCAGTAAAAAGAAAATAACATAGCTAAATATTTTCACCTTCACTTATCCCACAAGGATCAATTCTAGCGAAGTCCACAAATGTCATGCCATAATCAATTTTTGCAGAAATTATAATTTTTTGGCCACTATAAAATGCACTAATAAATGCTTGATTCCCACTGAGATTATAATTAAATCATCGAGTAACCTGTATATGGTTCCTTTCTGTTAGTATCTCTTGTTGCCGCTTCCCATTACATAAGGCAGCTACTTTCATGCTTGAAAGTGGGTACATCACTTTTTTCTGTAAAATTCTCTCGTGACCCCTGTTCACCTTGTGATGCAGAATTTTAATTTTTTTAGATTGTTTTTCACAAAATTATTATGAATTTATTATATTATATTATCAGAGTTGACCTTCCCCAATGGTAGCCGTCTTGTCTTCAACTTTATGTAGAGAAATTGTTTCCGGCTGTTATGGAAATATAACTGTCTCTTCACACTGGAGAGTTTGAAGTTTCTGTCATCATTTACGATATTTGTCATTTGTAAAGTAAATGAAACCAATAGATCATTATTAGGAGTTATTTTCGTTTTTTTTCGCCCCCAGATTAGGATGTCTCTCTGTTCCATCGGTGCTTGATGTATATGCTTTGGGATTTGCACTTTCATAGTCAAACTTATAATTCTTAACATGAATTAAGTATCGAAATTGTAGTTCTTCATGACAGAGTTTACATGTGGTGTGTTTGACCAGCATAATGTTCATTTATGCAGTAACCCTTTTTACTCAAGCTCAGACACTCATCAAGATTTGTGCATCTTAAATGGAGTCCACGATTATTTAACAATAGTACTCCATCTCCCAAGATTTGTTGAATATTTATATCTTTTTTTTGTTTTTGAATGATTAGGCACATCAATATGAGACAGTATCCGGCTTCATATGTGAAGCATTTGGATATATTCCAAAAACAGGTGAGAGTATCAAAGTAGTGCTTGAGAAGGCAAGACGAGATGAGAGCAACAATTATAGTGAATCAGAAGCAGAACGTCATGATCAGAACACTACACATCAAACATACAAAATTGAGGTACTCACAATATACTTTTGCGAGAGATGTGGCACTTATGGAAATCTTCTGTACATAATGCTAGTATTATCCTCATATAGAGATCCTTCTGCATATAGAAATCTCAAGTACATGATGCTATTATCATTGTATAGAAATCTCAGATCTCCAGTTCATTATGCTACTATTGTCTAGATTTCGTCTTGATTCACACTCTTTTGGGCTGTTCTTTTGTATGGGATTTGTGTCATTATGTATGTGTTGAGAACCGAGTATTTTTAGTCAAAAGAACCAGCAAAGGAATGATGCCTACGTACATTCGAGACAAAAATGTAGAAAGGTTCATACGCTTTTCACAAACTATGGTGGATGTATCATTGCCTTTCCTGGCCTTTCTGTTGTATGAAGATATCTTATCCAATATACTAATACGAGAAAACCATTATTGAGGTCTGCATGTTCTAATACTAGAAAACCATTATTGAAGTCTGCATATACTAATACTAGAAATCCATTATTGAAGTCCGCATGACACAGTTAGATTTCTTATAGACTTCTACAGTGAGTTCATTATATTATCTCTGTTGTAGTGACTTAAAGTTGAAAGAACTGAAGTCTTTTTCTGGTAAATCATTGATCTAGTCTTCGCTATCTATACTGAATTCATGAGTATGGTTCTCTGAAACTTGTTACACTAAAGTACTGATCTTTATCAATTAACTTATGATGAATTTCAAACTGAGAAGAGGAAGTAACTGCGGAATTTCTAAATTTCAACAATTCGGAGTGAATTATCTATGCCTTTCATTCTAGATTTGTGCGAGTAGTTTCATAATAGTTTGTATCTAATTTCTCACTTTTATGTTTATAAATTGTTGCTTCATGCATACAACAGTCTGAACAAATTCACGAGTACGGTTCTCTGATATAGAAGGTATATCAGAGAATTTGGTATAGAAGGTATAGACAGCAGAGACTAGAATTATTAGAAGAATTTTTAACTTCTAACAATTTGGAGAATTATCTATGCCAATCATTCTAGATTTCTCCAATCATTCTAACTTATCACTTTTGTGCTTATAGATTGTTGCTTCATGCATGCAACAGTCTGAACAAACTCATCCATGATTCTCAGCTAGTAGAAACGGAGCTGCAAATCCTCTTTATTTAATTATTGCCAATCCTTTATTATTCCTTTGGAAGTATACATGCTTGATAAATTTAATTTTCTCAAGTATTAAAATTCAATAATTTTTCAGAGATAGTAAAGGGAAACCTTTCATTTTTGCATCTCTGGCATATGTTTTGCGTTGCTATATATCTAATTTGTCTACAATGCAGATATTGGCAGGAGACTGCAGAAAGGTTAAAGCAGTCCAATTTATACGGATAAACCAAGAGTCAGAAACAGAGACTAAAGAGATCACCCGCATGATCCCCAGAATTTGGAAAAGAAAATGGAGAGAGAATGAAGATTTAGGCCCCGGTAAAGATGAGATATCTTATCAGGATAGTCCAAACGGTGGCTTCTCTCAAGACCCTGTAATTATCACACAGGAAGCTGATGAAAATATATATAAACAATAGTTTTCCCTTATTCCTCTTCCTTTTCTTACAGCAACTAAAAATAGAAATAAAGGTTCTGTAGAAATCTGAAACATAGAAAGACTAGATTCTGTCTACAGATGCAGTGAGGTATCAACATCAGATTTTTCAAAATTATAAGATGGGCTCACTGCTGCTGCTGCTGCACCATTGGTCCATAATGTTGTAGAGGGAGAGGAGTTCAATTGGAAGTTCGCATATTTGCTGTGTAAGTTGAGTTCAAGAGAGAGTGAATCTTGACGAGGTGGTCTAGATGGAAATATCAAATCATTATGTAATGGCAACCTGGCAGGCTCAGTAGATGTTGCTGGCATAATCTGTTCTGGTTCTGAGAACAGTCTTAGAATCTTTTGCTCCTCTCTCTTCTCCTTCATTTTTTCCAAGCGTCTGAATCTTTCTTGTAACAGAGCAATTGAGGTACTGACAGAACTTGGATCACCACCTTGCCTTCCCATGGTGTAAAAAGCTGTTATGTTCTGGGCAAGAATAGAATGCTACACAGATGGACAGCTCGGTAGCTGGTGAGACTAATTTTAGTTTATCGGGAGTTCGAAGAGCTACTACAATATGGTGTACTTATATAGGTAAAGAATTGTTTCGGTTGCCATTAACTTGTCAATTTTCAGCCTTCTAATTGATTCTGAAGCAGGAGAATCAGCTACTGTTGAACTAAATCCAAGGGGAAAGGTTGTAATTCAAATATAAAGTAGGTTGAGCTGTTGTATATGAAAGCAAAGCGACTTTTTTAAGGAAGGAAAAGGGTGAGAAGGTATGTCCAAAAAGATAGTGATTAGCATTTGGAATTTTGTGCTTGTAGGAATCAGTGATAAGGTAATGCCGTGTGAACTTGTTTTTTCGAGTCCTTTAAGCTTCGTTGAAGGTGGATGGTACTGATTATTTTTATTTTCTGTGGGGTTTTTAGATGCTTCTGCTTTTGGTTTTAATACTAGAGAGATCATGCTGATGTTTTCATTCATAATTTGTAGCTACTTTGAAGCTCAATGTTTCTATCTCAATGTACAGTTTAGATGGGAGAGATAATGGGGTGAAGAATATGACAAATATTAAATGGATATTTGGAGCATGTTCTGATGGTGGAAAGTATCATCAAACTAATCTGAAATTAACCATCCTCGTCTCTTTTATTTCTTCATTCCTTCTACAGTAAACTGCCTAATTATCATTATTATTCTGCTCATTTCTTGTTCTGCCCTATTGTTCATATCATTTTCTCGTAACATCCAACTATTTCTCTTCGCTGTCTATCCCATTTTTACAAAGTCAATATTGGTATTAGTTAGTTAATACAAAATTTGAACCTAGATTTTTGATAAGTCACTGTTGTCAATAATGATTTTGTGAGAGTGGGATAGATCAAGAAAATTGAAAAATAGTGAGATGTTTCGAGAAAATGAAATGAACAGTAAGGCAGAACATGAAATCAGCCTTATTATGGTCTCCTATTGCTGCTTTCTATATTCAAACTTTTTGTGATTTATTTTAGATATAAATAATTGGACTCGGAATAAATAGAGAATTGTAGGTTAACCGAAAATTTTATAATCGTATTAACTGAAATTCATTGTTTGTTTGGTAGATATTTCTTTACCGTTTTATTTCAATGAAGCAATAAAAAAACAGAAAGAACTCGGTGAAAATAAAGTTTCAATGATAGTGTTAAAAAAATCAGTATTTTAAGTTCAACATTATTGTTTATCCCCCATCCCTTCAAAAATAAAAGACTAGGACTACATTAAAAAGGTTCTTTTTTTACGTCACATGTAAGATATATATTATATGTATAAAATTCTTATATGAAGTTCATAATAATTATACAACCTAAACTCATATGAAAACAAAATATTTCCATGATATCAATTCCGTAAACAAAGATAAAATATATTTCAGCATTTCATTGCGAAGCCACTGTCGGCTATCTTTAGAAACTCTAGTTTTATGAGGGAGGAAATGAATACTATATTTTAGACACTTTCTCTATTCTATGATTATATATACATTTTGATTTTTTTTTAATCAAAGAATGGTATATTAAATTTCAAAATTAATATATATAATATAAATTATGTGTGGGCAAAGATTTTTGTCATAAATTATAATAATCTTATAAACTAAAAAATAACTAAATTAGTATTAATTTAAAGTTTATATGTTATTGTTTAATTTAAGAAATTAAAACTTATTTCTAATTTTAAAATGGAGGAAAGTACTTGTCAAATTTTGAAGTGGCGTTTGGAGGTTTTTTTTTTATCGATGATCATATTCAGTTCACCCATATGATTAATTTTTGGGGCAATTCTCGATAAATGGGCTCTCAGCAAGATAATTTCTGAATAGATTTTCATGTGTCAACTCTTCTTATTAAGTTTATGTTATCATTTATAAAAATGTTACTATATGCAATGTTATTATCTGTTAAGAATAATTACATTATAAATAGTAATATAATGACCTCAAATAACAAATTGGCATTAAATATTAACACAATGGCATGAGATGATAACAAATATCATCCAAAAACAACATAATGGTCTCAGATAGTAATAAAATGATACCAGATAATAACATAATAATCTCAGATAGTAACATTGACATGATAACATAAATTGCATAAGAAGAATAATAATTTATATGAATTGTACTAAAATTATTTTCCTTTTAGCACATAGACTGCAAATTTTCTGTATTTTTTTATTATCAACATATACATTGAGCGGGTGAAAACTAAAATGTCGCTAACAATTATAAATTATATGTTAAATATTTGAATCTTGTTTGTAGAAAGAAAGTTCTACCCTTCCCCACCTATGCCTTCACATGGGGATATCCAACAAAAATAACAAATTTCTTATTTTATGATAAGAATTACTGCACAAAATTAAAAACCAGAATAAAACAATTACACATGGGAGCTTCCATTCCGGTTGACTCGTGGAGTGAAGCCTAATTGAATGTTTTCTCTGTCTTTCATCATTCTTCTTCCATTATTTTATAAAAAAAAAACAGATTGTTTTTTAATAAAGTTGACATCAATACCAGTTAATTTGACTGGAACATTTATTTGATTGAGAAATTAAACATGGGGCGTAATATCTTATGAATCCCAAATTCGGACACCGCCACTTTGTCCATAAAAATTAGCATAATTTTTAGCAGCAGACAAGAAATGTCTTATTATTTATCAAAAAAGGACAGAAATTTAATGAAAAGTAAAACATTGTTTTATGAGTATTGTGAAAATTTTAATTTTAATATGAACAAGGCCTTTTGTTTTTAAAAAAGTATATATTTTTCCTAGTGCCGAAAGTAGGGGATGAATTTCTCCATTTGTTTCTTCCGCAGATGGAATCATCTGCCACCACCGCCATCCAAAAACGGTTACAAGATTCTAAATACATGTTACTTAAAAAAGATTCAATGAGAAAAGAAGCATTTTGGTTTGAATAAAATGATTATGAAAATAAAATGAGTAAATAATTATGTTACGTATTTATTTGATTAGTTAAAATAGAATGACGTCAAAATAAAATATAGTCAAGGATAGGCACAAAAATGGAGGTAAAACATGTATAAATAGGATAACAGGTATGGCATGGTTGAAATTACATCTTATTTTGTGGTAAGAGATGAGTTATATACATAAATGAGTATACGAATATTGTAAATATATATTCTATTCTAATCCAACGAACCAAACATGAGTGATTGTTTGACGAGGTTAATGAATAAATCATTTCGAATACAGATATTTCGAATATAATTTGTTTTAGCTGTTTCTAGCTATGTATGGATAAAGGCAATTTATTGTTTATTTTTTAATACTATTAAGAATACTACACATTTCATGGGGAGGGAGATTGAATTCATGATTTCGACTATGCAAGACATGGTTAATACCATCCGATCTATGCTGCAAACCAATTTGTTGAAGACGTGTTTTACAAGTTTGAGCTTTTTTTACCAAAATTTATGATGATACTTACGGTTATAAAGAAAGTTAAACATTTCAAGCAAATTTATTTCTTTTATGCCAAACTATTTTTTAAAATTTATAATCATTTATTTTTAACTTATAAATTAGCTTAAAATAAGTTATTCCCAAACAAACTCATAATTTGAATGTCCAAACTCGTCATCATACAAGAGGATATTTTTGTGACCATTTTTTGCTCAAAATTTTGTGAAAATTACTTTTGTAAAACTCTCAAAAAGTTGCTAAGCGACCATTTGGGCTCCCCTGTTTGAGATAAGTATTCTTGATGTACCTTTTGGAAATCATATCTTTATAATTAATTAAGGTTTTGTCTGTTGGGTAAAAAAATATATAGATAAGTAAATAGTTTGACTGTTTAGATGCCACGTTAGTTTGAAGCGGTAAAACCTTATTTGATTGTCTTGAAGCTCGGATATGTATCCATTGTCTATTCAAACCCACAAAAAGAGGAGCAACATAAGACATACATGTAGCGACCAAATAAAATAATTCTTGGATTTGTTAATGATGTTGAGTTGCGGTTACATAGACTCTTTGTGTTGTCTTGCACTCAACAACAGACAATGGTGTTTTTGTGGGTACGTTCTATTTTTGTGAAATTTTTTGATGAAATTGAGGTGCACGTGTGTTGGAGTTGTTAAAATTTTTATTTGTGTTGTTTGTAAAATTCTTATTTGAATCGTTGGTACTTTGATCATAACTTTTATGATTAGTATTTGTTTTTTGTTCATAATATAGCTAAAGTAGAATTTTAGAACTTTGAAGTTTGTAGCCGACAAGTTTATAAGTATTTACTAACAATGATAGTTTGAATATGCTTCTTTAGAATAAAAGAAAGAAATGAACTAATAATTATGTTTCTCACAAGTTGATCTCACTAAACCAAATATTCCTACATTAAATTCATGAATAATTGTATGTTTTTTATAAGTAAAAACCAAGGGTACGTTACACTCAAGAATCAAACACTTGCTAACTAATTTCTTGCAGCCAATGGACTGATAATCTAAAGTTAAACGCCTTTAGATGAGAATAGTTGTAGGAAGAATAAATTTTGCAGTACAAAATTTAAAATGAAAGTGAAAATGAGAACGTCAACACACAAGATTGGATTAGATTAGAGATTAGCATACCAGAAAGAATGTTGTGGTAGTACTAACCCAAAATCATGTGGGAGGTTGAGGTAATCAGATCATATGAAACGTCAAGAAACATATGTTTTATTGAGAAAGTTGAGTCACTTATGACATGATAAAGAGAAGAATAGAAGAATCTTCTTTATTTATCTTTTTTTTTTTTTTTTTTGTATTACCAAATCTCCCTCCGTAATTGAGTATTACGATAGATATTAGAATTAATAAAGTATATAAAAATATGTATTATTATTATTATTATTACTACTACTACTACTATTATTATCATTATCATTATTTATATTATTATATTATCTTATAATACTGAATAACAATTAATACTTATACATAAATTATATGTATATATATAGATATATTAGTCCAAGAATGATATTTTAATAAAAATTTTCATAATATCATTTCATTACAAAATCTTTTTCAAATAGTGTACCAAACATTCCATAAGAATGTATGAATGAAAGATCAATTCTCATTTCATTTCCATTCTCATTCTATTCCTCATTCCCATAAATTCAATAAATCAAGACACTAGATTCAATAAAGAATTAAAGACACGTGTTAGAAATCAATAATGATGATGATATTTAGAGAATAAGTTGTGTATCTGTAAATACTTAAGGTATTCAATAAACCTAAGTATCTGCACAAGTTTTGCATTCACTGATAATCAATTTGGTCATCAGGGGATGAATTGATCTGCACTATATAAGTCATCAGTGAAAACTTATAAAGGACTTGATAGTGAAGAGGAATGTCTGTTATTACTCAAAGTCACGTAAGTTATTCTGCACATCAGACATTCCAAATAAGATCAACAAAATTTCAGGGATTAAAAATCATTAGGGGAACCCATCAGGGTATGACAAAGGCAGACCAACCCATCAGGAAAACGCGTCAGGGTATGGAAGTAACAAACCAAACTCATCAGGGGGAACGCGTTAGGGCATGACAACAACATGCCAACCTGTCAGGGGAAATCACCAGGGTATGATAGTGTCAAGTTAACCTGTCAGGGGGAATGTTCGGCACTGGATCAGTGGAAGCCATCAGAGTATGCCTTAAGTCTTAACGTCAGGGGATCAAGAAGCACTTGGATAAATCAAGTGAAGTTTGAAGCACTGATCAAGTTCTTAGACAAGACTTGTCATCAGGGGATTCAGAAGCACTGATCAAGTTCACATCAGGGCTTGTCGTCAGTGGATAGTTATGACTGCATACACTGGTCATTAGATCTTACACGCAAATCGATGAAGCTTGTTATAGAAGCAAGATATATAATCTGAAAAGATATCTCTTAAAGTTTGGTGGTCGAATGACAACTCTCGATCATTAAATGCACGCAGATCAGGGGAAGAAAAAGGAGTAACAAAAGCAACAACAGTCTAATACATCATTCCAAAAAGACATCGATGTGACATATATGTGGCTAGGTTGAAAAGAGAAGCACAAGCATGTGGGTTCAACTACTGATCTTCTATATATGCAAAAGAGTTCTCATTACACAGTGTATCAATCCAGCGGATCAACCAACAATTTGAAGCACACAAAACACTAGAGAAGATTTGTAATATATCTTGAGAGAAATATTTCAAAGAAAGTGAGAAGCTAGTGAGTGTGAAATTGAAGCTGTAATCATTTACAGAAATTGTAGCTGATTAATCACATTTGTGATTAACCAGATTTCCAAAAAAACCTAAGTTTTAATATAACTATTTTAACTTGAATGTGCGTATACTTATCTTTATTTTTTTAAGTTTTTCTGATATTCCAGCTTGTGCGAAAAGATTTAGAAAGAACGAAAAGTTTGTAGTGTTTGTATTTATCCCCCCCCCCCCCTCCCACCCCACAAACACTTAAGCCCATTTTGTTCCAACAATTTGTATCAGAGCCCACTAGCAGATTACATTTGCTAGACGATCATTGGAGATGGCCAACAAAGCTAGAAATAGCAAAGTCCCCATGTTGGAAAGGGAAAAATACTTTTTCTGGAAACAAAGAATAATAGTTCATCTAAGAGAAATCGATGATGAATACTTGCAAATTCTGGAGGAAGGTCCTCACGTTCCAAAGAAGCTCATTTCCTAAGAGGTTGTCAATGGAGTCAGTGTCCTAGAAAAATTAATTCCAAAGACCACTGATGAGATGACACCAGAGGAAAGAGAGAAAGTAAAGAAGGATCTGAAAGTCACAGGCATCCTATATAATGGTTTAGATGATGATATGCTGAACAGTATTATGAATCTTACAACGTCTAAATCTATATGGGATACCATCCACATCCTATGTGATGGAACTGAGGAAGTGAGGGAGAATAAACTCCAGCTGTTAACACAATAGTATAAGTGGTTCACAATGAAAAATGGTGAAACACTCACTAAAATGTTTGATAGATTCAACAAGTTAGTAAATGACCTAAGATTATATGGGAAGACTTATGCTAATAAAGATGTGAACAAAAAGTTCATGAGAGCACTTCCCATATCATGGGATCCTAAAATGACAACCATCAGGGAATCCAAGGATATGAATCTTTTAGACTTGGACAGGCTTTATGGTACCCTGAAAACATATGAACTGGAGGTTCAACAAAGATCTGAAATATCAGGGGATGCCAGAAAGCTTAAATCTGTAGCCTTGATGGCTGCCAAGAAGGATAAGGAAGAAGCAAGACCAAGTATCTTGATGAAGCAGTAGTCAGGGGATGTTGAAATGGAAGGGGAAAATGAAGCTGATTCAAAAGAGGATGAATACACTTCTGAAGAAGTAGAAGAACTGGATGAAACCATAACTTTTCTTGCAAAAAGGTTTTCCAAACTGAAATTTCAAAAGCCTTCTAGATCTAAAAGATTTTCAGCAAAGAAACCTAGTAGCACTAAAAACTTTATTGACAAATCAAGAATAAAGTGTTACAAATGCAATGAAATGAGCCATTTTGCAAATGAGTGCCGCAAGGCCATAAAGGAAGGTGAATCTAGGAGAAAGGAAGCTGAAGTGGATTACAAGAAGAAATACTATGACCTTCTAAATACCTCCAAGAAGGGAAAAGCTTACATTGCTGAAGGAAAGGACTGGCTGACTTGGATGAAGAAAATAATGAAGAATATGTCAACCTAGCCCTGATGGCCTCATCCACTAACAGTAGCAGCTCACAAGTAAGTCTTGAAATTTCCTCTAACATGTCTAAAAATGATTGTGTTAAAATTGTTAAGGAAATGGCTTGTGAGATAAAGGATCTTTATGACATCCTGAGGAGTGTTGTAGCTGAGACTGAGAGAGTGCAGAAAATAAATGAACATTTGATTGCTAGAAACACTCTTTTAGAATCAGAACTTTCTAGACTTGAGAATCTTGAAAAAGAACTCTCAATGACTAAAAATCTCCTTGATTGTGCTGTTAAAAGAGAGGAATATACCTCCAATCTTCTGAGTTAAGAAAGGGAAGTCATAAAGAAATGGAATGAGTCTAGCAAAAAACTGGAGGATCAATTAAACAGTCTAATATTTGATCTCAAATCAGATTTAGGCTATGAAGAGACTCTTGTGAAGCAACCTCCTATTAAGGTTGAAAATGCAACTAGCTTTGGAAAAAGGACAATACAACCTATCAAATTTGTAAAGGCCGTAACAAAGTTAGAAAAATGAAATGTTTTCCTAATGAGTGAAGCTTCCACAAGTGGTGGGAGAGGCAAGAAATATGTTCTTGTCAAAGCACTCAAACCCCCAGTCAGGAAAGAACTAGATTGTGCATCAGTGGATACACAGTCATCAGAGGAAAAAAGTGCATCAGGCCGTAGTAGCCCGTTAAGAGATAAATGCCTGTCAGGAGAAAATAAAAGGAATAGGAATGGTAAGCTAGGTGTAAACATGGCTAGTAATTACACCTCTATTCATGAAGCCCCTAGAAAGTATGCTGGAATTGTGGTAGCAATAATCATTTATCCTTTCAGTGTAAAGAAAAACCACAAATTCTCACTAGCACAATATTATATGCTAATGATTTACCAACTGTTCAAGCTTGCACCCCTAAGGGTAAAGACAAGAAAATAATTGTTAAATCAGAAGTTTATAATGTAGCTCCTAAAAAGGAGATAATGAATGATTTGTCAAAACCAACAGTCACAAATAAAGAAAAAGTTGTTTTACCATTAACTGTGACTAATCCTAGAGGACCCAAAGTCACTTGGGGTACCAAAAACAAGTTAAATGTTCTTTGTGTGCAGGGAAAAGTCAAAAACAGTCAAATTTGGTTTCAAAATAGCGGCTGCTCAAGACACATGAAAAGGTTGGTCCAGTGATCTCTTTGGGTGACAATAGCAAAGGATTGACTCTTGGTTATGGCAAAGCAACAAATGGGGATGTCTCATTTGAAAATGTAACACTAGTTGATGGGCTTAAACACAACTTGTTAAGCATAAGTCAACTATGTGACAAGGGATACATCATTTCTTTCAAAGGGAATCAGTGCTTGATCTCAAATGAAGATGATGGAGAGCTGATTTAGTCAGGGATAAGAAAAGGAGATCTCTACATTGCTGATTTCAATTCAGTAAGTGGAGAATCATGTTTCTACAGCAAGGCAAGCCCTGATGAGAGCAGAATGTGGCATAAGAAGCTCTCTCACCTGAACTTCAAGGCTATCAATGATTTGGTGAAGAGAGAGTTGGTAACTGGACTACCTCAAATGGAATTTGTTAGAGTTAATTGATGATGATGACGTTTAGAGAATAAATTGTGCATATGTAAATACTTAAGGTACTTTATAAACCTTAATATCAGCACAAGTTTTGCATCCACTGATGATAAACTTATTCGTCAGGGGATGATCAAACACTTCACAAGACAAGTCGTAAAATGGAACATTTCAAGGACTTGACAAAGTGAAGAGGAATGTCTGTTGTTACTCTAAAAAGATTGAAGTATTCTGCACATTAGATATTCCAAACAAAGCTTCATTGATTAAGTATCATCAGGTGAACCCGTCAAGGGATGACTGAGGCAGACCAACCCGTTAGGGGAACAATGACAACTCTCGAACATTAAATGCTCACAGATCAGGGGAAGAAAAAGAAGCAACAAAAGTAGCAGCAGTCTGACACATAGTTTCCAAAGGACAACGATGTGACATATATGCGGCTAAGTTGAAAAGAGCAGCACGTCTTCGCACATGGTTTCAACCACTGATCTTCTATATATGCAAAGGAGATCAATCCAAAAAGATTAATCCAACAGATTAACAAACAAAGAAGCACACAAATCACTAGAGCAGCTTTGTAATATATCTTGAGAGAAATATTTCAAAGAAAGATTAGAAGCTAATGAGTGTGAATTTGAAGCTATAATTTTATTACAGAACTTGTAGCTGTTTAATCACATTTATGATTTATACAGATTTCTAGAAAAACATCAAGTTTTAATACAACTATTTTAACTTGAATCTGTGTTTTCATATCTTATAGTTTTTCTATTTCTTGTAGCTATTTCTAGTCAGTTCCAACTAAAGTCAAAAAAGAGCAAATAGTTGTAGTGTTTGCATTCATCCCCCCCCCCCCTACAAACACTTAAGCCTATATTGTTATAACAGAATTCATTCAAGAAGGATTATGTTCAACTTGTCAACAAGGGAAACAAAGGAAATCATCTTTTGTCAGCAAGGAAGCCATAATGATCAAGGATCCTATTCAATTGCTCCATATGGATCTCTTTAGCCCTGTCAACATTATGTCAGTGTCAAAGAAAAAATTTGCAATGGTTATTGTGGATGACTACACTAGATATACTTGAGTTAAGTTTTCAAAATACTAAAACAGAAGTACCTCAACAAATCATTGACTATATAAAGAAAGTGGAAATTGAGTCAGGTTCAGTGGTTAGAATGTTGAGAACAGATAATGGAACTGAATTCAAGAATGCAGTTATTGATGGATTTTGTGTGGAGAAAGGCATCAATTACACATTATCTGCTCCAAGAACTCCTCAACAGAATGGTGTAGTGGAAAGGAAAAATAGAACCCTGATAGAAGCTACGAGAACAATGCTAGCAGAGGTAAGGATTCCTACTTATTTTTGGGCTGAGGCAATTTCCACTGTTTGCTTCACTCAGAATAGGTCTTTGATCAACAAGGCTCACAACAAGACACTATACGAGCTAATGACAGGGAGAAAACCAAGCATCAAGTTCCTACATGTTTTTGGATGCAAATGCTTTGTATTAAGAAACTTTGGTGATAACTTAGGGAAATTTGATCCAAAGGCTGATGAAGCAATTTTCCTAGGTTACTCCCTGACATCTAAGGCCTTCAAGGTTTATAACAAGAGACTTCAGGTAGTGATGGAGTCTATAAATATATTTTTTGATGATCAAGAAATTTCTGGACTTGAAGACCCTGGTTTTCATAAAGAACTTAGAATTGAAAATGAAGATGATTCTAATTATCAAGAGTATGAAGCTGATGAGTATAGATAAATGGAGAATTTAACCATCCCTGATGTCAATCCAAACATAATAGACGCCCCTTCAATAGATAGAGTTAATATCTTGGACAACTGGTCAGGGAATACTCCATCAGGGGATCATCCATCAGGGCATGCACCAATAGGGGATAACTTTAACCCTGATTTAAACAACAAACTTAGGGAGAGTATTCTTAGAAGCTGGGAGCACAGACTTAGAGGGAGGAGATGATAATCAAGCAAGCTCATCAAAATACATCTCTAATCCCAAATGGTCTAGAAGTCACACAACAGATTTGATTATTAGTGATCCAAACAAGAAAGTGCAGACCAGAAAAACAACATCTAATGAATGCCTATATGCTTGTTTTCTTTCACAAGTAGAGCCAAAGAAGTTTGAAGAAGCCATTCAAGATGTATATTGGATAATGGTATGCAAGAAGAGCTGAATCAGTTTGAAAGAAATCAAGTATGGAAGTTGGTACCTAATCCCAAAGATAGATTTATAATAGGTACCAAATGGGTGTTCAGAAACAAGATGGAAGAAGTTGGCATTGTTATTAGAAACAAAGCAATACTAGTTGCAAAGGGTTATCTTCAAGAGGAAGGGATTGACTTTGATGAAACTTTTGCACCAGTAGCCAAATATGAGGCCATAAGAATCTTCTTAGCCTATGTAGCACATTCAAACTTCAAAGTTTATCAAATGGATGTGAAAAGTGCCTTTCTCAATGGGAAATTGGAACAGGAGGTGTATGTCCAACAACCTCCAAGGTTTGAAAGTTCAAAATTCCCAAATCATGTATTAAAATTAGAAAAGGCACTTTATGGACTGAAGCAAGCTCCCAGAGCTTGGTACGACACATTGTCCAAGTTTCTAGTGGAAAACAAGTTCACAAGAGGTATCATTGACAAGACATTGTTCTTTAGACAACACCAAGGTCATCTGATCCTGGTTCAGATATATGTTGATGATATTATCTTTGGATCCACTGACACTAGACTGTGTGAAAAGTTCTCCAAGCTCATGCAAAGCAAGTATGAAATGAGTTTGATGGGTGAATTATCTTATTTCTTGGGACTGCAAATCAAACAAGTCACTGATGGAATTTACATCCATCAGACAAAGTATGCCAAAGAACTTCTCAAGAAATTTGACATGGAGGACTCAAAAGTAGCAAAGACACCAATGGCCACAGCAACCAAGATTGACCCTAATAAGAATGGAAAGAAAGTTGATCTGAAGACTTATAGGGGAATGATTGGATTATTGTTGTATCTAACAGCAAGTAGGCCTGATATAATGTTTGCAACATGTCTTTGTGCAAGATATCAAGCTGATCTAAGGGAGTCTCATCTCATTGCAGTGAAAAGAATCTTGAGATATATTAAGGGCACTATAGAGCTGGGGCTTTGGTATACAAAAAAGTCTGGATTTGAATTACTGGGGGTATTCTGATCCTGACTTTGGAGGGTGCAGAATTGACAGAAAAAGTACAACAGGTAGCTGTCAGTTTCTAGGAGGAAGACTTGTATCCTGGTTCAGCAAAAAGCAGCACTCAATTTCAACATCAACTGCTGAAGCTGAATATATTGCAGTTGGAAGTTTCTATGCATAAATCCTATGGATGAAAAATCAGCTAATGGACTATGGCCTGAATTTCAATAAAATTCCAATAAGGTGTGATGACACTAGTGCCATTACCATTGTTGAAAATCCTGTGCAACATTCCAGAACCAAACATATAGAAATCAGATATCACTTTATCAGTGAACATGTTATGAGTGGAACTATCGAACTACAGTTTGTACCAACAAGCAAGCAATTGGCAGACATATTCACCAAAGCTCTTGACGAAGCCATTTTTTCCAATCTTGTGGGGGAGCTAGGTATGGTGAATTATGCTAAATGAACTTCAATAAACTGCTAAAGACTTGTCAGAAAGGCTATTGGAATCACACAAACTTTCTAATGCTTAAGTCTAGTACTTCTAACTCATCTCATGAATTCTTGATAAATTTACATTGATATTTGACTATGTATGTTAAATATGTAAATATGTACATACATATTTTTGTTTATGTGTTTTTGCCTTTGTTTGTTTTTGTCTGATGCATCAGGGTCAGGGTATTCGACTCGCACATCAGGGTATTCGACTCGCGCATCAGGGTCAGGATATCCGATCTATGCATCAGGGTCAGGGCTTGTACAATGAACATCAGGGTCAGGTAAAAGGCTTTTGACTACGTCAGGGGACTGTGTTGAGTCTGTGATGATAATTAATCAAGGAATTCTTTTGTCTCTGATGACATGTCACCACAGAATTGATACGACACCCTGATAGCGTTTTTTCAGGAGCGGTTTTCAAACGTCAAAAGGCGGGTATTTATACTCTCTCTATTTCTTCCTAAAACATTATAAAATATTTAATCTAACTCTGATATTTTCTCGAGCTCTTCTATTTCTCTCTCTCTCTCTCTCTCATATTCACAGAAACCCTAGAACTTCAAATCTTAAACAGCATCAATGGTACCCAGCAACTTTTAAAAACTTTCAAGGAATCTAGTGGTTCCACCCACAAACTATGTGAGTTTCTCTGACATTGATGAGGTAAACGATTGCTTCAAACCCATGATGAAATACCTACTCAACTCAGAGTATCGCAAAGCAATATTTACCGATGAAGAAATGTCTGGTGAAGCCATCTTTCAACTGTGGACAAGTGCAAAGTTCATGTACTCCACAACGAGGCTTGAAGCAGTGAAGGGAATCTCGTTCAAAATTTCTTTTGAAAAAGACAAGATAACCCCTTTAAGAATTAATTATGCACTAGGACTACCTACCCAAAGTCTTGTGGAAGTACCTTCTGATGCTAATCTACTTGATTTCTTGAGGGAACTGGGCTACAACGCTGCTCCCAGTACAGTGTTGAAGTTTAAGGACCTCAAGCGGGTCAATGTGAAGTGAGATATTTATTATCTCTTTGACACCATGTTAGGTTTTATAACATTTGATGATGATTGTAATTAGAATACTTAGATATACAAATGTACAGTTGGTGTTAATCTATAGTACTTAAAGTTTTGTAGCTGATAGTTTATTCTCTGATTCATGTAATTTATTTTTATACGAGAGTAAGTTAATTTGTATTGTAAGAGACTATCAAAATTGTAATAGAGAATTCAACAAGTCAGAGACTGTGTTTAGTTTATCGGAGACTAAAGAAAGTGTTCATCAGAGACTACAGTTTAAAGCATTGGAGACTAATCTTAAGTCATCAGAGACTAAGCGTAAGGCATCGAAGACTAAGATTAAGGCATCAGAGACTAAGCTTAAGCTGTCGGAGACTAAACAGTTGGTCAGAGACTAAAGTTTAAGCAGTCAAAGACTAATGTGACATTACTCTCTAATATAGTGTAAAGTTCTATTTGAAGTAGAAGTCATCTTCGACATGGACATTGAAGATATATTGAAGACGAAGCTGGTTAGAAAACTAACTAGAGAGAACATATTCCAATGGTATATAGAAAACATATGTTGAATAAGATTAGAAGCTAAATTACAATTCAGATTTGGAGCTGTAATTATTTTTACAGAGTTGTATTAGAAGCTATATGTTTATAAAGATTTATATATAGAGTACATGATTTTGAAACTGACAATCAGTTTGTCATTGTTAGTCTTTGTAATCAATTGTTCATCAATAAAAGCAATTGTTTATAAATTTATTCTTGTTTTTGTTCTTTAATTTCCGCAAGCAAGTATACTTTGAAGAACATAAATTTAAAAATATTTCAAGAACTTGTATTCAACCCCCCCTTCTACAAGTTCTAGGCTATTTCACTGGGACAACAATTGGTATCAGAGCCTATTAATTGATATATTTCAATTAATAAGATCCAGAGATGGCCAATGATAAAGGAAGCAGTTCCAGCATAATGGCATATGCAGGAAGTCGTGATGGTGGAACCAGAATTCTAATTTTAAAAAGAGAATAATATCCAATTTGGAAACAAAAGATGTATATGCACTTGAGGGCAACAGATCACGAATACATTGATAGGATTGAGAAGGGTCCCTATCAACCAAGGAAATTTGTTTCTTCAAAAACTGTGGAAGGAACAATTATTCCTAAACACTTTGAACTTGCTACAAAAATTGACTATACCAATGAAGACAAGTTATAAGTGTTGAAGAATACTAAAGTGATGAACATACTTTATAATAGATTGGATAAAAATATGTTCACAAGCATCATCAACTGCACAACATCAAAACAAATCTGGGACACCATCAAAGTCTTATGTGAGGGGACAAACCAAGTAAGAAAGAATAAAAGGTCATTGTTAACACAACAATATGAATTCTTTCAAGCAAAGCCTGGTGAATCAATAACATCAGTTTATGATTGATTCAATGCTTTGCTCAATGATCTGAAAATACTTGGAAAGTCCTATGACAATGAAGATGTTAATACCAAATTCATGAGGGCTCTCCAACCAAGCTGGGATCCAAAAACAACCGCAGTAAGGGAAGCTCATAATTTGGATATTCTCACTTTGGATAGGCTCAATGGAAATCTAAAGACTTATAAACTAGAAATAGAGCAAAGACAAAAGCTGCATGGCAGGGACAAAGGAGTTGCACTAATGGTTGAGACAAAGAAGTCTCATGAGGAACTTGATGATGAAACCGACACTACAAGCTCGATTGATGAAGAAACAGAATCAAACACTGATGATGACATGGAGGAATTCATGGCTTTCATAGTAAAGCAATTCAAAAAATTTAGAGCTAGTAGAAAAGGGAGAAAATCATGAAGGAAGCCTAACCCAAAACGAGAAGGTCAAATTGTGACCTTTGACAAGAAGAAGATAAGATGTTTTAATTGTGATGGGATAGGGCACTTTGCAAATGAGTGCAAAAAGCCTAGATCTACAGATAGATCTAACGATGATAAGAACAGAAAATCAAGGAATGATCTTGCTGATAAAAGTTTCAAATCAAAAAGGCAAGGCCTTGATTACTGAAGGCAAAGATTGGATTGACAGTGACTCTGAGGAAGAAATTGTCAACTTTGCCTTGATGGTTCAAACTTATGAGCCAAGTGATTCTACTAAGGTATGTGATGCAATTCAGAATTTTAATGTGCTTAATTTAATTAACACATCTAGTATAGAAAGCATACAAAAAGATATATCTGATTTGCATGTTAGTTTTAGATCATTAACCATTGAACATGCCAAAGTTAAAAATCACATGACCAACTCTTGAAAAAAAATAGATTTCTTGAAGAGAGGCAAATACAATTTGATACTATCAAATCAGAATTGAATAAAGCTCATCACATGATAGATGTTTTGAAAAAGAGGGAATATTTTTTAGTTGAACAACTTGAAAATGAACAAGCTAAGATAAAACAATGGAATCAATCCTCTAAAAGGCTTTCAGACTTGGTAGAAAATCAAATGATTGGTCAAAAATCTGGTTTAGGATATGATGAGTTTCTAGAAACAAATCTGTTAGAACAAAATAGGTTTAAGTGTTTGTAGGGGGGGGGGGGGGGG
>CM025782.1:15959033-15998033 GCA_014636745.2 Centella asiatica
TTTTGCTCTTTTTAAACTTTAGTTGGCACTAATTGGAAACAGCTACTATGAACAGAAAAACAATAAAATATGAACACACAGATTCAAGTTAAAATAGTTGTATTAAAACTTGATGTTTTTTTGGAAATCTGTATAATCATAGATGTGATTAAACAGCTACAAGTTCTGTAATGAAATTACAGCTTCTATTTCACACTCACTAGCTTCTAAACTTTCTTTGAAATATTTTTCTCGAGATCTATTACAAAGTTTCTCTTTAGTGATTTGTGTGCTTCTGCTTTTTTGATCTGTTGGATTTATATATTTATATATTGAGAACTGCTTTGCATATGTAGAAGATCAGTGGATGAATCCACGTGATGAGACGTGCTACTCTTTTCAACTCAGCCGCATATATGTCACATCGATGTCCTTTGTGACAGACTGCTGTTGCTTTTTGTTGCTTCTTTTTCTTCCCCTGATCTGCGTGCATTTAATGTTCGAGAGTTCTTATTGGACCAAACAAACTTCAAGAAATATCTTTCCAGTTAACATCTCTTGCTTCTGAAACAAACTTCGTTGATTTGAGTATAAGTCCTGATGACTGGTGCATGCGGTCATAACTATCCACTAATAACAAGCCCTGATGAACTTGATCAGTGCTTCTTCGATCCCCTGATGACTAGTCTTTCTTCAAGACTGGATCAGGGCTTCAACCTTCACTTGAGTTTTACTCAGTGCTTCTTTGATCCACTGATGTTATGATCTATTACATACACTGACGGCTTCCACTGATGTAGTATTGAGCTTTTCCCCTGACGGGTTACCCTGATAAGTTAGCCTGACAGTGTCATACCCTAAAGTCTCACCCTGATGGGTTGGTCTGCCTTCGTCATCCCCTGACAAGTTCCCCCTGATCAGTTTCCCCTGATGGGTTCCCCCTGATCGGTTCCCCTGATCAGTTCCCCTGATTAGTTTCCCCTGATGGGTTCTCCTGACGGTTCTTAATCAACAAAACTTTGTTTAGAATATCTTATGTGCGGAATACTTTGACTGTTATGAAGTAGCATCAGACATTCTTCTTCACTTTGTCAAGTCCTTCAGATGTTCCATATTTCGGCTTGTCTTGTGAAGTGATTGACCATCCCCTGATGAATAAGATTATCATTAGTGGATGCAAAACTTGTGCTGATCTTAAGGTTTATAATATACCTTAAGTATTTACAGTTGCATAATTTATTTCTTAAACATCATCATCATTAATTAACTCTAACAATCTCCCCCTATTTATGTTTATCATTTTGATAACCATAAATTCCTAGATGCATTGATGATGATGTCAAAACCAATACTAAATACAAGAAAGAATTTTGAATGAACCAATAAAAGAATTTCTGTACAAGTATTTTCCTATATCTACTACAACAAAAATATGTAGTTTTAGACATCAGGACCCTTTATCTTTTTCGCTGAGACAAAGGGCAATGGATGACTTGATTCAATCGGCTGAGAGTCACTTCTAAGGCCTTGTCTTCTTTGATCTAGATTTTGGTCAGGAATCTTGAGTCTGTTGTCTTCTCCTCTTGCCAGCAGCTGATCTAACTCCTTTTGAAGAAGCCTTCTGAAGTTGACAATATTTACATTCTTGCCTGATTCCAAAGCTTCAAGGACAGATTTGATCTCTTGTATGTTGGCTGCAACAAGTTGTGACCAGTAGAAGGTAACGATCCCCCCTTTGTTGTTTTTGAACTCAACACCCATAGGACTTGTGATCATTTTTGGATATTCTTTGAATCCCTTTACTGGTGGCATATCCCTTACTACAGCATTCCCATCATCAGCTTTGGTTTCTTCAATCTCTTTTAGCACTCTCTGAAACAGCAGGATTCTGAACTGGATGACATGTTCATTTTTGTGATAAGCAATTTGGCTTAGAACATGCATCGCTTCCTCCAGGTCGAGGCCATCAACGTCATTGTTTTGATACTCTTTTCCTGTCCATCAGTGGATCTGTAGAACAACTTTAATAGTCTTTCTAGAGCTGTGGGCAGGCTCCTTTCATCGTTGATGGTTCTCCTCAGCTTGTCGACCATCCCCCTCAAGTCTTTGTTAGCCGCTGATGCTTTGGGAATTAGGTTCATCATCAATCCCAGTTGTTCAGCATCCATTCTCCTAAACCAGTCCATTGTGACATTGAATTCTGACCCACTCTTTAGTTGAACTGTTATCAGTTGACCCTTTTTATTGTTGAACCTGACATTTATGCTTTTTATTGAGAACATAAATGTCAGGTTTTTGCGCCTTTCTTCTCTTAGGGATTCAGCTAGAGTGGGTCGACCATATGTTGTGGTAATAGGAGAAGGAGCTTGATTATTGGCTTCAGATGACTTGGGTTTGGTGGCATCAGAGTCTTCAATTTTGTCTTGGATTTTATCCCCTGATGCACCTCTGAGATTTTGAGATCTTCTTGGCTGAGGTTTCCTAGAGGTCTTGGGCCTGACATTCTTTTTCTCCTTTGCTTCCTCCTGTTCCTTTGCCATTTCCCTCTCTTCTTCTTCTTGAAGTTGTTGTGCATAGAGTGCATCAGCTTCTACGAGTTTCTTGTCTTGAGGGTAGATCAACTCTACTTTCTCATCAATTACAGCTTCAACGGGGGTTGAAAAGTGGGTTGTCTTCATGGCATCTCCAAGTAGCTTAGGTCCTGATTGAGTGTTGGATTTCTTCTTTGGTTCCTCAATCAGGATGTCTTTGCCTTTGTCCTTGGGTTTAGGAGCAGGAACAGGAGCAATCACATCCCCTGATGGTTGACTTGATGATTTCTCAGCAACATCCCCTGACGAATGCTTGGTAGACTTCTCCCCCTTTTTGACAGCATCATCAGTGGGAGTTGAGAGTCGGGATGTGACTTGAAGAACTTGCTTCAGAGTGTTAGCCATGGATCGTTGTAAAGTTTCCATGCTGGTCAGTTGAGTAGTGAGATCAGCAAGCTTTTTGTCTACATTGTCAGCTTGTTTCTTCATCCGAAGCAGGGTCTGGCTGGTGACCAGGGAGTCCACAACTTGCTGTACATTGTTGATCTTTTTTGTAAAATGTGTGTATAGTTTCTTATTCTCAATATCTACAGACTGACCAATCATGATATGTGATTTTAACACTTTGATCAAGATTGGATCAATAGTTCTTACTAGTTCTTGTTTTAGTAACTGTACAATATCCGACATATGATTCTGCTGAAAGTACAAATCAACTCCGATGAACTGGGAAAATCATCTTGTGGAGCATCATCTTCATCACTTTCAGAGCTTGAAGTGGTATTTACAGTAATTGTGTTTTCTCTCTGTTCTTTATTTACAAGGATCTCATCCTTATCTCCCTTATTCTCTCCTTTTTCTTTACCTTCTAAGGCATCACTTGAATTCTATCCTTTTTCTTTGCCTATTAAGGTAGTACTCTCTTCCTCTCCTTTTGCCAAAGTCCTCTCAGGGATTTGACTTTGCCTCTCTGCACTATGTATTCTCTCAGCCTCACTCAAAATTGTCCTAGTAGGGCTCCTATGGGCTTGGAGATCAGCAACTGTGGTCAGTTCAAGTAAAGTATGTACAGGTTCTGGTTCCACAGTAGTGATAGAAGAAGGAGTAGAAGTAATGTGTGTATGTATAATTAGAGAAGTGTATGTTTCTATGGAGGAAGTATTTATAATTGGGGGAACATAAAGAGTTATTGTTGTAGTATATACATTGGAAGTTATGTCCCCGATCTGATTATCAGTGATTGTATCAAGGAAAAATGAGTCAACCATTTGAGAGTGGTGACTATCAATCACTGTGTCAGGGAGTGTTGGTTCCTCCACGAATTGAGAATGTGGAGAATTTGATCTTATGACACGCAATTTTGTGTCATAATATCTGAAGAAATATGAGGAACAGAGAAAGAAGGAAGTGGTGTAGATGGGAGTGTTGGCTGAATCACTGAACGAGGAGGTGATTCATCAAAAGAAGTTGTGTGTGCACTCACTGTGCTAGATATCTGCAAGTGGCTCTCAGAGACCCTGATGATAGGTTCATCAGAGTCTATGGTCAGTGTATGTGCCTCACTCAACTGTGTCCTTGGTTGAGGACTATTTTCAATAACTAATTCCTTTTGAGAGGAACTAGTTAGAAATATGTTTAATTCCTTATCAAAGGCAATATCCTTTTGAGAGGATACGCCCTGGTCAGGCTGTTGGGTACCACTCGTGGCTCCCTTCTTCTTCTTCAATCTCCTCAATCCTATAGTCAATCACTCTCTCTCCTGGCTCCCCCTCAGTTGATGTGGTAACTTCACTAGGTTTTCTTTTAATCCCAATAGTCTTTTGGGAGACTATGGGTTGGGCTATTAAGAGTGGTTGAGTGGAAATTGGTTGTTCTACTTGGGTAGGCAGAGAGGTGGTTGTTTTTTCTGCCATAGTAGATGAAGGTGAAGAATTTACAGGTTGGGAAGTAGAAGGTGAAGAATTTACTACCTGTACCATATGCTGCGGAAGTGCATATGGTTCGGCCGTAAATGATTTCTTTATTATTTCTGCAAACAATTTCTTCGTTTGCTTGTATGACTGTACAGTAATATCATTCTCAAAAGAAAAATTAATAATTTGGTCCTTAATAATCATAAACAAAAATCTAGTATAATATACTTTAGATTTCGTATTATTAACATTACCTAATTTATTTACAAGGTCATAAAAAATTATTTTACCTATATTTATATTTACATTTTTAATCATGGCGTATGCTATTTTCAAAGTTAAAGAGGTTATTACCTCAAAGTTAGAACACTTACCTGAGAACGCCTTGGTGATTGTATCAAAAAGGTAAGAGATCTTCCGCTTCACATTCACCCTCTTGAGGTCCTTGAACTTTAACACTGCGTGGGGAGCAGCGTTGTAGCCCAGTTCTTTCAAGAAATCCAGTAGATCTGCATCACTTGGTACTTCCACTAGGTCTTGAGTAGGTAGCCCCAAAGCAGAATTAATTCTGGATGGGGTTATCTTCCCTTTCTCAGAGGAAATTTTGAAGGAGATTCCCTTGACCACATCAGCCTTGGTGGTGGAGTACATGAACTTGGCACTTGTCCATAGTTGAGATAGTGCTTCCCCCGACATTTCTTCATCAGTAAAGATTGCTTTACTATACTCCGAGTTGAGTAAATAGTTCATTATTGGCTTAAAGCAGTCATTTACCTCATTAACGTCAGAGAAACCCACATAGTTTGTGGGTGGGACTATCAAGTTCCTTGGAATTTGTTAGCGTGCCATTGATGCTTTAAAGGTTTAAAGTTCTAGGGTTTCTGTGAAAATGAGAGAGAAAAAAGAACTCGAGCAAATATCAGAAAAAGATTAAATGTTTTGGGGAGTTTTAAAAAATAAGAGAGATAGAGTATTAATACCCGCCTGTTGACGTTTGAAAACTGCTCCAGAAAACACGTAATCAGGGAGTCGTTTCAGTTTTGTGATGACACGTCATAATAATAATTTTTTTTTATTTATTTATAAAATTTCATCACTCAACTGACTGAAATCCCCTGATGTAGTTAAAAATATTTTACCTTACCCTGATGTTTACTGTATGTACATACCCTGATACTGATGCATAAGTCAGATACCCTGACGCTGATTCGAGAGCAAGATACCCTGACCCTGATGCACGAGCCTGATGCACGAGCCTGATACCCTGACCCTGATGAGCGAGTCAAATACCCTGACCCTGATGCGCCTTGACAGAGACCCTGACCCTGATACATCAATTAAAAACAAACACAACCAAACAAAAAATACAAAATATACAAGTATACATATACATATTTACAATATTAACATATATAATCACATATCAATTAATTTCATCAGAAATTTGAGATGAGTTAGAAATACCAGAACTTAGGCATTTGACCCTAACCCTGACGCATAGTTCACCATTCCCAGCTCTCCCACAAGATTGAAAAACGTGGCTTTATCAAGAGCTTTGGTAAATATGTTTGTCAGCTGCTGATTTGATGGTACAAACTGTAGTTCAATATTTCCATTCATAACATGTTCCCTGATAAAATGATATCTGATTACTATATGCTTGGTTCTGGAATGTTGCACTGGATTTTCAGCAATGGCAATGGCACTTGTGTTATCACATCTTATTGGAATTTTGTTGAAGACTAGGCCATAATTCATTAACTGGTTTTTCATCCATAGAATTTGTGCACAACAGCTTCCAGCTGCAATATATTCAGCTTCAGCAGTTGATGTTGAAATTGAGTGCTGCTTTTGGCTGAACCAAGATACAAGCCTTCCTCCTAGAAACTGACAGCTTCCTGTTGTACTTTTTCTGTCAATTCTGCATCCTCCAAAGTCAGCAACAGAATATCCTATCAATTCAAATCAAGACTCCTTTAGATACCAAAGCCCCAACTCTACAGTACCTTTTACATATCTCAAGATTCTTTTCACTGCAATGAGATGAAATTCCCTTGGGTCAGCTTGATATCTTGCACAAAGACATGTTGCAAACATTATATCAGGCCTGCTAGCTGTTAGATACATCAATGATCCAATCATTCCCTTGTAAGTCTTCAAATCAACTTTCTTTCCATTCTTATCAGGGTCAATCTTGGTTGCAGTGGCCATAGGTGTCTTTGCTACCTTGGAGTTCTCCTTATCAAATTTCTTAAGAAGTTCTTTGGCATATTTTGTCTGATGAATGTAAATTCCATCAGTGACTTATTTGACTTGCAATCCCAAGAAATATGATAACTCACCCATCAAACTCATTTCATACTTACTTTGCATGAGTTTGGAGAACTTTTCACACAGTCTAGTGTCAGTGGATCCAAAGATAATATCATCAACATAAATTTGAACCAAAATCAGATGACCTTGGTGTTGTCCGAAGAACAAGGTTTTGTCAATGATACCTCTTGAAAATTTGTTTTCCACCAGAAACTTTAACAGTGTGTCATACCAAGCTCTAGGTGCTTGCTTTAGTCCATAAAGTGTCTTTTCAAGTTTGTAGACATGATTTGGAAATTTTGAGCATTCAAACCCTGGAGGTTGTTGGACATACACCTCCTGTTACAATTTCCCATTGAGAAAAGCACTTTTCACATCCATTTGATAAACTTTAAAATTCGAATGTGCTGCATAGGCTAAGAAAATTCTTATAGCCTCAAGTCTGGCTACTGGTGCAAAGGTCTCATCAAAGTCAATCCCCTCTTCTTGAAGATATCCTTTTGCAACCAGTCTTGCTTTGTTTCTTACAACAATGCCAGCTTCATCTATCTTATTTCTGAATGCCCACTTAGTACCTATTATGATTCTGTCCTTGGGTTTAGGTACAAGCTTCCATACTTGATTTCTTTCAAACTGATTTAGCTCTTCTTGCATAACCATTATCCAATCTGCATCTTGAATGGCTTCTTCAAATTTCTTTGGCTCCATTTGTGAAAGAAAGCAAACATATAGGCATTCATTAGATGTTGCTTTTCTGGTTTGCACTTTCTTGTTTGGGTCACCAATAATCAAGTCTTGTGAATGACTTCTAGCCCATTTAGGATTAGAAATGTATCTTGATGAGCTTGCTTGATTGACATCTCCTCCCCCTAAGTTTGTGCTCCCAGCTTCTGAAAACCCTCCCCCTGAATTAGTGCTTAATTCAAGTTTCAAGTTATCCCCTGATGGTGCATACCCAGATGATTGATCCCCTAATGGAGTATCCACTGATCTGTTGTCCAGGAAATTGACTCTATCATTGGAAGGGGCTTCTATAGAATTTGGATTGACATCAAGAATGGATAAATTCTCCATTTGTCTGCACTCATCAGCTTCAACCTCTTGATAATTAGTTTCATCTTCATTTTCAAACTTGAGCTCTTCATGAAAACTAGGATCTTCAAGTCCAGAAATCTCTTGATCATCAAAAGCTACATTTATAGACTCCATCACCACCTGAAGTCTCTTGTTGTAAACCCTGTAGGCCTTAGATGTCAGGGAGTAACCTAGGAAAATTGCTTCATCAACCTTAGGATCAAATTTTCCCAAGTTTTCACCAAAGTTCCTTAAGATAAAGCATTTCCATCCAAAAACATGTAGGAACTTGATGTTTGGCTTTCTCCCTGTCATTAGCTCATATGGAGTCTTAATGTGAGCCTTGTTGATTAATGACCTGTTTTGAGTAAAGCAAGCAGTAAAAATTGCTTCAGCCCAAAAATAGGTAGGAATCTTCGCCTCTGCTAGCATTGTTCTAGCAGCTTCAATCAGGGTTCTGTTCTTCCTTTCCACTACACCATTCTGTTGAGGAGTCCTTGGAGCAGAAAGTGTATGATTGATGTCTTTCTCCACACAAAATCCATCAACAGCTGCATTCTTGAATTCAGTTCCATTGTCTGTCCTCAACATCCTAACCACTGATCCTGACTCAGTTTCCACTTTCTTGATGTGATCAATGATTTGCTAAGGAACTTCTGATTTTGCATTTTGAAACCTCACCCAAGTGTATCTGGTGTAGTCATCTACAATGACCATTGCAAATTTTTTCTTTGACACTAACATAATATTGACAGGGCCAAAGAGATCTATATGTAGCAATTGAATTGGATCTTTAATCATTGTGACTTCCTTGTTGACAAAGGATGTTTTCCTTTGCTTCCCTTGTTGAGAGGCTGAGCATAACCCTTCTTGAATAAACTCCATTTGGGGTAGCCCAGTTACCAACTCTCTCTTCACTAAATCATTGATTGTCTTGAAGTTCAGGTGAGAGAGCTTCTTGTGCCATAGCCTGCTTTCATCAGGAGTTGCCTTGCTGTAGAAACATGATTCTCCACTTACTGAATTGAAATCAGCAACATAGAGATCTCCTTTTCTTATTCCTGATAAAACCAGCTTCCCATCATCCTCATTTGAGATCAAGCACTGATCCCTTTTAAAGGAAATGATGTATCCTTTGTCATATAGTTGACTTATGCTTAATAAATTGTGCTTAAGTCTGTCAACTAGTGCTACATTTTCAAATGAGACATTCTCATTTGTTGCTTTACCATAGCCAAGAGTCAGTCCTTTGCTGTTATCACCAAAAGAAATCACTGGACCATCTTTCTCTTGAAATTCTGTGAGCAGGGCTTTGTTTCCTGTCATGTGCCTTGAACAGCCACTGTCTAGAAACCAGATATGACTGCTTTTAACTATTCCCTACACACAAAAAATGTTTAATTTGTTTTTGGTACCCAATTGGTTTTGGGTCCTCTAGGTTTAGTCACAGTTATAGGTAAAACAGCCTTTTCTTTAATTGTGACTTTTGGTTTTGGCAAATTTAAAATTTTCTCCTTTTTAGGAGCTTCAACATATACTTTTGATTTCTCAACAGTTATTTTGTCTTTTTCTTTTGAGGAGCAAGCTTTGATAGTTGGTAAATCATCAGCATATAAAATTGTGCCAGTCAAAATTTGTGGTTTCTTTTTGCATTGAAAAGATAGATGATTATTGCTAACATAATTCCAGCACACTTTCCTAGGGGCTTCATGAATGGAAGTGTAATTACTATCCTTGCTTATACCTAGCTTTCCATTCCTATTCTTTTTGTTATCCCCTGATAGGCCTTTTTCCCTTGAAGGGCTATGAAGGTCTGATGCACTCTTTCCCCCTGACGACTGTGTATCTACTGATGCACAGTCTTGTTCTTTTATGACTGGAGGTTTGAGTTCTTTGGCAAGAATTGGTTTCTTGCCACTCCCACCACTTGTGGAAGCTTCACTCATAGAGAAAACATTCCCTTTTTCTAACTTTGTTACAGCCTTTACAAACTTGATAGGTTGTATTGCCCTTTTTCCAAAACTAGCTGCATTTTCAACCTCAAGGGGAGGTTGCTTCATTAAAGTCTCTCCATAGCCTAAACCAGATTTAGGACCAGATTTTTGATTGTTTAATTGATCCTCCAGTTTCTTGCTAGACTCAATCCATCTCTTTATGACTTCCCTTTCTTGACTCAGGACATTTGAGGTCCATTCCTCTCTTTTGATAGCATAGTCAAGAAGATTTTTTGTTCTTGAGAGTTCTTTTATTTTCTGCACTTTCTTAGTTTCAGTTACAGCACTCCTTAAGGTGTCATAGAGATCCTTTATCTCACAAGCCATTTCCTTAACAGTTTTAACACAATCAATTTTAGACATGTTAGAGGAAATTTCAAGACTTACTTTTGAGCTGCTACTGTCAGTGGATGAGGCCATCAGGACTAGGTTGACATATTCTTCAGCATCATCTTCATCTGAGTCAGCCGAGTCCTTTCCCTCTGTAATATATGTTTTTCCCTTCTTGTTTGCATTAAGAAGGTCAAAGTATTTCTTCTTGTAGTCCACTCCAGCTTCCTTGTTTCTGGATTCACCTTCTTTTGTTTCCTTGCGGCACTCATTTGCAAAGTGGCCCATTTCATTGCACTTGTAGCACTTTATTCTAGATTTGTCAATAAAGTTTTAGTACTACTAGGCTTCCTTGCTGAAAATCTTTTGGAACCCACAAGCTTTTGAAATTTCAGCTTGGAAAACCTTTTTGCAAGAAAGGCCATGGTTTCATCCAGCTCCTCTAACTCTTCAGGAGTATATTCATCTTCCTTGGAGTCAGCTTCGGTGTCCCCTTCCATTTCAGCATCTCCCAATTGCTGCTTCATCAAGACACTCGGTCTTGCTTCTTCCTTGTCCTTCTTGGCAGCAATCAGGGTTTCAGATTTAAGCTTCCTAGCATCCCCTGATATTTCAGATCTTTGTTGAACCTCAAGTTCATATGTCTTTAGGGTGCCATAAAGCCTATCCAAGTCTAGGAGATTCATGTCCTTGGATTCCCTGATGACTGTTGTCTTAGGATCCCATGATATGGGGAGGGCTCTCATGAACTTTCTGTTCACATCTTTATTTGCATATGCCTTCCCATATAATCTCAGGTCATTTACCAACCTGTTAAATCTGTCGAACATTTCAGTGAGTGTTTCACCACTTTTCATTGTGAACCACTCATACTGTTGTGTCAACAACTGCAGTTTATTTTCCCTCACTTCCTCCGTTCCATCACAAAGGAATTGTATGGTATCCCATATGGATTTAGACGTTGTAAGATTCATGATACTATTCAGCATATCATCGTCTAAACCATTATACAGGATCCCTGTGACTTTGATATCCTTTTTCACTTTCTCTCTTTCCTCGAGTGTCATTTCGTCAGTAGTCTTTGGGACTAATTTTTCAGGAACAGTGACTCCATTGACAACTTCTTGAGGAATGAGCTTCTTGGGAACATGAGGGCCTTTTTCCAGAATCTGTAAATATTCATCATCGATTGCTCTAAGATGAACTGTCATGCGTTGTCTTCAGAAGAAGTATTTTCCCCTTTCCAACATGGGGACTTTACTGTTTTCAACTTTGTTGGCCATAGATGTTGATCTTTGTTAGCAAGTGTAATCTGCTAAGAGGCTCTGATACCAATTGTTAGAACAAAATAGGCTCAAGTGTTTGTAGAAGGGGGAGGATGAATGCAAACACTGCAATCTTTTTGCTCTTTTTAAACTTTAGTTGGCACTAATTGGAAACAGCTACTATGAACAGAAAAACAATAAAATATGAACACACATATTCAAGTTAAAATAGTTGTATTAAAACTTGATGTTTTTTTTGGAAATCTATATAATCACATATGTGATTAAACAGCTACAAGTTCTATAATGAAATTACAGCTTCTATTTCACACTCACTAGCTTCTAAACTTTCTTTGAAATATTTCTCTTGAGATCTATTACAAATCTTCTCTCTAGTGATTTGTGTGCTTCTGCTTTTTTGATCTGTTGGATTTATATATTTATATATTGAGAACTGCTTTGCATATGTAGAAGATCAGTGGATGAACCCACATGCTGAGATGTGCTACTCTTTTCAACTCAGTCGCATATATGTCACATCGATGTCCTTTGTGATAGACTGTTGTTGCTTTTTGTTGCTTCTTTTTCTTCCCCTGATCTGCGTGCATTTAATGTTCGAGAGTTCTTATTGGACCAAACAAACTTTAAGAAATATCTTTCCAGTTAACATCTCTTTCTTCTGAAACAAGCTTCATTGATTTCAGTGTAAGTCCTGATGACTGGTGCATGCGGTCATAACTATCCACTGATAACAAGCCCTGATGAACTTGATCAGTGCTTTTTGGATCCCCTGATGACTAGTCTTTCTTCAAGACTAGATCAGGGCTTCAACCTTCACTTGAGTTTTACTCAGTGCTTCTTTGATCCACTGATGTTATGATCTAATACATACACTGACGGCTTCCATTGATGTAGTGTTGAGCTTTTCCCCTAACGGGTTACCTTGATGAGTTAGCCTGACACTGTCATACCCTGAAGTCTCACCCTGATGGGTTGGTCTGCCTTCGTCATCCCCTGACAAGTTCCCCCTGATCAGTTTCCCCTGATCAGTTCCCCTGATTAGTTTCCCCTGATGGGTTCTCCTGACGGTTCTTAATCAACAAAACTTTGTTTAGAATATCTGATTTGCAGAATACTTTGACTGTTATGAAGTAGCATCAGATATTCTTCTTCACTTTGTCAAGTCCTTCAGATGTTCCATATTTCGACTTGTCTTGTGAAGTGATTGACCATCCCCTGATGAATAAGATTATCATCAGTGGATGCAAAACTTGTGCTGATCTTAAGGTTTATAATATACCTTAAGTATTTACAGTTGCACAATTTATTTTCTAAACATCATCATAATTAATTAACTCTAACAAAATCCAGATATAGAAAAAATCGAAGCTGCTAACTCCATGACTAACAAGCCAATTCCTATTAAAAGAATCAATTTTGTCTCACCAGTCATTGACCTAAATTTATCAACACTCAAAGTCAACATGTCACTGCAATTATAAAAAATGATCAAAATTCAGTGAATACTGTTGAAAAGAGTGGAAACAAAGGATTGAATATAGGATTCATGACCAAGACACAATTAAACAAAGAATTGGAAAATCTTACTAAGTCTAAGGTTGAAAAGTCAGTGAAGTCTAGCAGTGGAAGAAGAAATAGGAATGGAAAAATAGGCATCAATAAATATACTAATTATGCTAGAATGACTGATGCTCCTAGAAAAATATGTTACATATGTGAAAACCCCAACCACATAGCTATACATTGTAGGAGTAAAAATAGAGTTCCTATAGTAGAGACTGTACCAACAAAAATAAATAAAGAAAAATTACCTATAAAAAGATCTAACCATCTTTGCAATAATTGTGAAAATGCTAAACTTGGCAGTCTCTCACCTTCAAGAAGCAAGGCTATTGATTGTCCAATAAAAATTAAAAATTCTAAAAGACAATCAACTCCATCTGAGTCAAGTCTTAATTCTAAAACAAGTGAGAAAGGACCCAAGAAAATTTGGGTCCCAAAAATTTCTAACTAGTTATTCTTTCGGTGCAGGGCAAAAAGAAAAAATCATGGTTCTTGGACAATGGATGTTCAAGACATATGATAGGAGACAAGTCCCTGCTTAAACAGTATGAAGAAAAGAGTGGCCCTAAGGTAACTTTTGGAGATGATAGCAAAGGTCATACAAAAGGCTATGACAATGTTGAGCATGGTGATGTCATCTTCACTGAAGTATCACTAGTTGATGGCTTAAAGCATAATATTTTTAAGTGTAAGTCAACTATGTGATAGAGGATTCGATGTCATCTTCAAAGAAGATCACTGACCCTTTATAGTTATTACATATGGACTTATTTGGTGAAGTGAATGTGATGTCAATCTTAAGAAACAGATATGCTCTAGTTATAGTGGATGATCACATAAGGTATACTTGGGTAAAATACCTTCACTCAAAAGATGAAGCTGCTTAGTTAATTATTGACCATATTAAAAAAAAATAGAAACTGAGTCAGGAAAAACAGTAAGGGTTATAAGGAGTGATAGAGGAACAAAATTCAAAAATTCTCATGTAAATGAATTCTGCACTGAAAAAGGGATATCTCATCAATTCTCAGCTCCAAGAACTCCTCAACAAAATGGAGTTGTTGAAAGAAAAAATAGAACTCTTATTGAAGCAGTAAGGACAATGTTACAAGAGTCAAAGCTTCTAACCTATTTCTAGGAAGAAGCAATTAATACTGCTTGTTTTACGCAGAATAGGTCCTTAATCAATAAGACTTACAACAAAACACCCTATGAGTTAATGACTGGGAGAAAACCAACTCTCAAGTTTCTACATGTGTTTGGTTGTAAGTGCTTTGTGCTGAGAAATTCATCAGAAACAAGAGGAAAATTTGATAGCAAATCTGATGAAGCAATTTTCTTAGGTTACTCTCTATCAAGCAAGGCATATAGAGTGTATAATCTAAAGAACAAAGGTCATTGTGGAATCCATTCAAGTTGTTTTTGATGATAGCAAGATTCCAGGAATGATTGGACAAGGATTGCATGAACCTCTCAGATTTGAAAATGAATTGGATGCATGGATGGATCCATCAGAGACTGAAGAATTACTCCTAGATGACTATGTTCCTTCGAATAGTGAGGGGGAGTTAACAGTTGTGCATAAAGTACCAAGGATTAATACTACATCAGAAACTAGAGTATTAGCATCTGATGAAACACAAGGGACTGGTAATATAAGTGCACAATCAGAGACTAATGAAACACCAGAGACTACTGAAGTAATCAGTTAAGATGAGACAAATAGTTCAGGGGGAGCTAATAATGAAGAAGTCACTGGTTTAGGGGGAGCAGTCTCTGATCCAATAACTAGATTGAACAATGTTAATCTAAAAAATGAAGCCTCATCTTCAAGATTAAATATGCCACCTGCAAGACCTTGGATGAGAGATCATACACAAGATTTAATCATTGAAGATTTAGAGGAAGGAGTCAAGACAAGAAGTGCAACACAAAATGAGTGTCTTTATCTTAGTTTTCTGTCAAAAATTGAGCCAAAGAAAATTGAAGAAGCACTTCAAGATCCTGACTGGGTAATAGCCATGCAGGAAGAATTAAACCAGTTCACAAGGTTAGACATGAGTACAGCTTATCATCCCCAGACACATGGTCAATCTGAACGCACGATCCAAACCCTAGAAGATATGCTTCGAGCTTGCGTTCTCGATTTTAAAGGGCATTGGGACAACTATCTACCACTGGTTGAATTTGCCTACAATAATAGCTACCATACCAGCATTGGCATGGCGCCATTTGAAGCATTGTATGGTCGAAAGTGTAGAACTCCACTTTACTGGAATGAAGTGGGAGAACGAAGATTAATTGGACCGGAGATAGTCCAACAAACTGAGGAAGCAATTAAGGTGATTAGAACTAGAATGAAGGCGGCTCAAGACTGACAAAAGCAATATGCTGATCAACACAGAAAGAACCAAACACTGGAAGTTGGAAGTTATGTGTTGTTGAAGGTGTCACCCTAGAAGGGCATAATGCGTTTTGGCAAGAAGGGAAAGTTAAGTCCCCGCTTTGTGGGACCATTTGAGGTATTGAAGAAAATTGGTGAAGTGGCCTATCAAATAGCCTTACCACCAGCTTTGGGTCATGTGCATGATGTATTTCACATCTCAGTTTTGCGTCCTTTTAAGGGCAACTATGAAGGAATATTAGACTATCAATCGATAGATCTGCGGACTGATTTAAGTTATGAAGAGATCCCTGTCCAGATATTAGATCGGCAGGTTAAAATTCTCAGGAATAAAGAAATTCCTTCTGTAAAGGTGTTATGGAAGAATCATGGTATGGAGGAAGCTACTTGGGAGCTTGAAAGCGTTATGCTTGATAAGTACCCCCATTTGTTTGAAAGTTAAGTTTCGAGGACGAAACTTCTGTAAGGGGGGGAGGATGTGAAGACCCGGATTTGTAAATAAATTCTGTTATGAAATTTAATTATTTTAGCTTATTTTTCTTCATGAAAATTATTTTCTTATAAGTTGTGAATATTGAAATTATATTTTCTTATGAAAAATTTATCTGCAATGTGATGTCCAAAAGATTTTTTTAAATGATTTTGTAAAGCTCATGAGGTTATAAGTTGTTCTACCCTTAAAGGAGTGTTTCGCGAGAATGCCTCGGGTAGCTACAGTACCCGTCTTCTTTTTTTAAATACTCCACTGCTGGGGGGAACAGCAGCATTAAATGCTCATCATCCCTATCATTACCCTAGAGTCAGCTATGAAAGATGACCGATGGACACAACAGCCGTTTCAACCACTCTTTCCTTCTTCAGTCATTTTCTTTCTTTTCATAGCCAACGGCTGAGATCAAGTTGATCTGACGGTCCTTGTTGTTCAATCAAGTGATATATATACACATCACGCTGTTGTAACCCTGATTCTACCTTTCTAAACTTCCATCAAACTTAAATTTAATTTTCGAGACAGCAGTTCTTCTTGAAGGATAAACCGGAGCATTTATTTCCTTCCTACAGTAAGGAGGTAAGAGCATCTCATTTAAGTCTTCCTATATTTCTTGCATCTCTGCTCTACCTACCACATTTAATACCATGTTCATTTATTTTCAAAATTATGACTTAATGCATATTCTAACGATCGGAGTTAATGTCATTTATTTCAAGTTGTCTAAAATGGGTGTAGTGATGTTGACAACCACCTGGTGGACAAACCTTTAACTACCAAACATTCTTTTGTCAGTAGTTGCAACCTCATGCTTGAGTATTCTTTAACCTGATTTTTAACCCAAAACCGTGTTTAGGATGGCATGCAGACCATAGGAAATGTTACGTATCACTGAGAGAATGATGAGTTTTGACCTAAGTGTGATTATGGTTGAGGGCACCACACATGGAGGAGCGAGGAAGATGACCCTGTATCTGAGACAGACCTTAACCTAGTCTCTGACGGGTTTGAATTAGTCTCTGATCTTGTAAAATAATCCCCGATGGGTTATTAATCCCCGATGGGTTGATAATCCCCGATGGGTTATTAATCCCCGATGGGTTATTAATCCCCGATGGGTTGATAATCCCCGATGAGTTATTAATCTCCGATGGGTTGATAATCCCCGATGAGTTAGTAATCCCCGATGGGTTGATAATCCCCGATGGGTTATTAATCCCCGATGGGTTGATAATCCCCGATGAGTTATTAATCCCCGATGAGTTATTAGTCTCCGATGAATTAAAGCGTAGTAATTCCCTGATGCGCAGTTTGTTTTAAAACAATAAAATGTTATTTTCTTAAATTATTTTAAGATGTTTAAATTGATTTCTTAACCTCAATAGTTTTTATATCAGATTGAGACGTTAAAAGTTAAGGACATCACATGTGCATTTTCCCTCATATTTTAACCCAGATATTAAATTCATCTTGTGATATGTATATTCTTACAGAATTTTCCACTCACGAGTAAATTAAATTTTGGTCGTGAGCAAAGGACTGAGACAAGTATATTCACAATCTCATGCTTATTTCAGTTTAATGCATTATCATTTGTTCCGATATGCGTAGAAGGTTGGATTTATACTTTAATTGTTCTGATGAATGAGCATGCTATGCTTTTGATTCTGCTAGCATGATATGAATGATGATGCATGGATATAAATGAGCTTTGAATTTCAGCTATGTTTTCAATCTTATATCTGTGCAATGAGAATGTGAATGATGCCCCTTATGGGGGTTATGCCACATGGCTGGCAAGAGGAAAGGAAAGGTGCTGATGTGTTCTTCACATGACCAAGAGGAAATGTTATTTGACTACGTAGTCACTCAGAGGGATCATGCGGTCCAGCCTGGCCAGCTGTGTACTGTATGGTTAGCAGATCCACAGGTGTAGCCCCCGTTGGATATTTGAGAAAGTTATGATCAGATGTATACCTGACTTTCTTCAAGGGAGGATCACAAGTTGTATATCATCAGTGAATCCTCAAGGATATTTGAAGGTTTTCGAGGTCTTGGCATTGCTTCACCAAGCCTCACAAACAGAATTTGAATTTCTTTCCTTTGATTCCAGATGAAATTCGTTGAATTATTCATGTTTTCCTCTATGTGTATATACTTGTTGGGCGTAAAACGCTCACCCATGTTGAATGTTAATGTCTTGCAGGACAGAAAACTAAAGCTGAACCCTCTGATAAGGGGAAAGCAAAGATGATAAGCTACTAAGTGTTTATCCTTTTGATAGAACTGATGAAGGAAAGAAAGGAATGAAGGAAGGAAAGAAGGAAGACGCTTGAAGAGTTAATGAGATTTATTTTGTTGTTAAGAATTGATGTAATAGCTTCCGCTGTAATTACTTAATTCTTGGGTTGTAATAACTCTTAAATGCTATTTTTATTCAGTATTTATTTATGAATGGATGAATGGTTATCTTTACCTTCTTATGATGATGCCCTAGTCCGGTATGGGATTATGGGGTCGTCACAAAAACTATGTGAAAAATTTTCAAAATTAATGCAGTCTAGATATGAAATGAGTATGATAGGTGAGTTAACATTTTTCTTAGGACTACAGATAAAACAGTCAACTGATGGAATCTTTATTAGTCAGTCCAAGTACATCAAGGACTTACTAAGAAAATATGATATAGTTGACTGTGCATCTGCAAAAACACCCATGGATACAGCCACTAAGCTAGATAAGGATACTAAGGGAAAGAAAGTTGATATAACTAGCAATAGGGGCATGATAGGCTCACTTTTATATCTAACTGCAAGTAGACTTGATATAATGTTTGCCACATGTCTATGTGCAAGATTTCAAACTGATCCAAAAGAGTCATATTTAATAGCTGTTAAAAGAATACTCAGATATCTAAAGGGTACCCCCCAAATCTTGGGTTATGGTGTCCTAAAGAATCTGATTTTAAACTAATTGGATATTCAGATGCTGTCTATGCAGGATGTAAGCTTGACAGAAAAAGCACAAGTGGAAGCTGTCAATTTCTTAGAGGCAGACTTGTTTCTTGGTTTAACAAGAAACAAAATTCAGTGTCAACCTCAACGGCTAAATCTGAATACATTGCAACTGGAAGTTACTGTGCTCAGATCCTGTGGATCAAAAATCAACTCCTAGACTATGGTATGTCTCTATCCAAGATTCCTATTTATTGTGATAACACAAGTGCCATAGCAATAACTGAAAATCCAGTACAACATTCAAGAACAAAACATATAGATATAAGGTATCACTTTATTAAAGAACCTGTTAGTGAAGGAACCATTGAATTGCACTGGGTTACAACAGATAAGCAACTTGCTAACATATTCACAAAGCCTTTAGATGAACCTACATTCACTAGGTTAGTCTATAAATTAGGTATGTTGAATTATGTTTCTAAAAATTGAGTAAAACCTTAGAAAGCAAGTTTTTAAAGCAATAAGAAGCTAGAGTTTAATTTCTAGTTTGAAGCTGTTCTTGAAAGACAGAGTTTTAGAAGCTAGAATTTAATTTTTGGATGTAATTGTTATAAACAAACAGAATCTTTGTAGCTAATAATCATCCCATTGATTGTTGGATAACTAAGGAAAACAATTGAAGCAGAGACTAGTTTTAATTTAGTCTCTGAAGGAATTTGAGTGAGATGCTAAAATTAGTCCCTGATAGTTGTTTTTAATTAGTCTCTGACTAGTTAAAAATAACCTATCGGAGACTAGTTAAAATTAGTCCCTGATGGTTGTTTTTAATTAGTCTCTGACTAGTTAAAAATAACTTATCCAAGACTAGCTCATATTAGTCTCTGATGAGTGAACACGATAGAGACTAGGGCAATCTCTGATAAGGGGTAAATTGGTAGTTACTCACACACCCACGATCAAAAATCGTTCACTATCTTTGGAATTGCAAATGTTTCTAATACTTTATTCAAACACAAATCAAACACAACTGCAATTTCATTCACTCAAAGAACTTTCTCTCTCATAGCTGTGCAATTTTTCCTCTTTGCAAAGAATCTCTTCAAGCTTTTCATAGATATCAACAATGGCATCCAAGACAGTGTGCTTCATGTTCGGCAACTTCGACTTCATTAAAACCAACCATGTTGGAGTCTCCGACAAGAATGAGTTCGAAGCACAGCACCACCCTTTTGTAGATTTTCTATAAACATCTTCTCTGTCGTATGCCATTTACGAAGCTCCTACTCATGCCGCTAAAATCATCACAGCTATATGGTCCACTGCTGAAATCCAGGATGAGAGTGATGACTCTCCTGCGGTAAACTTTAGTTATGATAATATTATTTATTCTATTGATCATGCTGTAATCAATAATGCTTTGCATTTACCTGTACATGATGCATATAACCAAACTGCCTCTGATGTGGAAATTGTAGATATGTTTCATAATCTACACTATGATATAGATAGTGCATAAGTAAGATCCATATCTAGACCTCACCTTAGGCAGGAGTGGTCCTTATTTTTCGATATTATCACTAAAGCATTCACTTCAAAATGCAGTGGTTATGATGCCATCACTACACTTACTCAACAAATTGCATATAGTGTTTTGTATGATCGGCACATAAATCTAGGGTTGTTAATTTTGCATAACTTGATAGCTAAATTTAAAACTAGTGATAAAAATAAAATATATTATGCTAGGTTTTTGATGATGATTGCAAATTAGCTGATTCTTAACCTAGATATTACTAGTATGCAAATTGTGTCATCTGTTATGTAGAATAAATGAATATTCACTAATGGGAAGAAGGAAGCTGCAAAGGTAAAGGTTCCTCTTTCCTTTCCTCCTATCATGAGATTAAATCTCATTAATAGATTTCCAAACCTTTACACTTCATCATATTTTGAGGATCTTGAGCAACAAACCAGAAACCCTGTTGATCCTCCAACACCTTCTTCACAACAACAATCTGTAGCCCCCTCCACAATTTCTCAAAAGACTGTGGTTGTAAAAACAAAGAAAGCCACAAAGTTACCCATTAAAAGAAAAACAATAGAGGGTGACAGTGAGGCTGAGGGAGACAAGGAGACTGAGTTGGCTACTCAGAAAAAGAAGAGATTACTAACCTTAAGCCAAAAATAATCCATTGCCTCTCAAAAGGCAATGGAGGTTAAAAGGAAAAGCAATACTCTGTTATCATCCTCCCAAAAGGATGCTAACATTGAAGAAAGTTCCCAACCAGGAACACCAAGTACAGAGTCTGCACAATCCCCTGTACATACAATGGGGCAAGCCTAGAAAGAGACAAGATCAAAAAGAAAGAGTGACACAAGGAGTGCACACACAGAGTCTCATTCACATGATGCTCCTCAAATTTTTGTTCTTGAGGAGCAGCCAACACTCCAATCTGTACATTCCCCTACCTCTTCTCCTATTCTTGATTGTTTAGAACTTGATAGTTCAAATCTTCTTGATTTTTTCCAAGAAGAGCCAACACTCCAAGAGACTGACACACAAGAACCATTTGTTCAAAGTACAAGTGCAGTCAGTTCTCCAATACATTCCTTGGAGAGATCCCTATCCACGGAAATACAAAGGGAGCCCCCTCTCCTTGGCATTACAACTAATTCTTCTTTAACCCCCTCTTTTGTAGAACAAAGTGTACATATCCAAATGAGAGAGGATGAGAGAATAATTAGTGAGAGTCAGGCTCCTGACCTGGAAAAATGAGAGATTATACAAATAAATGAGAGTCAAGCTTTAAAAAGTTTGGAAAAGGAGAGATAGAGCAGTTGGATGTCCAACTCTAGGAAAAAGGTGAGGGAGTGAGCAAAGATGAGATCCTTGAACAAAATAATAGAGAGAAAAATAAATTCTCAGCAAGTGATTTTTTCAAGCCTGTTGAGCCCTCCACCACCATTGAAGCTCAAATTTCCTCTGCTCCTACAACAACTTCCCAAACAGAGGAAATTGGGGGAAGTTCACAGACAGGGGATGCAGCTTTACAATTAATTTCTGACATGTTCAATGCTGATTTTGAGATGTTATATGGACTTCAACAACGACAAGATCATAGCTCAGCATTGAAGACAATCATTGCACATGAACCTAATTCTGTTGAGCTTGAAGAAGAAAATGTAGATGCTTGGCTAGATGCAAGCTATACAAATTCTTTGGATGAAGCAGCTACCCAACTAAGGCAGGATTATTTGACAAATCTGGGATCTGGTGTAGTCTCTGAGGACGTGATCGAGATTGACAAGAAACATACGAAGTTCCAGCACTTCCTGATCACGGGTCTCAAGGTTGCACTACAACATGTTGAAGAGAAGATGGAGCTGGAAACTGACAAAATAAGAAGATGCTATGAAGGACACCTTCCCCGGAGGATGCTGAATTCAATTGATTCAAGATTAAAGGAGCAGTTGTCCACCGAAAGGCGCCTTCAAGCATTGGAATCTAATGTCCAGTCCATCATGGCAAAACAAGACAAATTTAATCATGCTCTTCAACATCTCACCCAGCTCATTGAAACCTCAATACCATCACTGGCTACTACTTCCTCTAAACCTTTAGATTCTGATGTCAAAAAAGGGGAGAGTAGTCAGTCATCAAAGGAAGTAGTGGCTGAGAAGTCAAGTTATGCTAGCTTGATGGCTGAATTTACACGAATTCAAAATGCCAAGAAAGACATTGATTTAGCCATCAAGTCAAGCATAGTTACAACATCAACAACAACACCACCACCACCAACAACAACAATAGCTCCTTCTTCTTCTACTGCAATAGCCCCAAGCACCAGACAAGACAAAGGCAAAGGCATTCTGGTTGAGGATTCAAAGAAGACAAAAACTACTCAACCAGGACAACCTAAGTTATTAGGGGACGCCATGAAGACTGCTCACTTTCCCACTCCAGTTGATTTAATAATGGATGGGAAAGTAGAGTTAGTTTATCCTAGGAGCAGAAATTAATTGAAGCTAATGCATTGCTAGCTCAGAAATTGCAAGAGGAAGAGGAAATGGCTATAGCAAGAGAGGAGGAGGAAGCTAAGAAAAAGGCGGAAGCTAACATTTGATGATGATTGTAATTAGAATACTTAGATATACAAATGTACAGTTGGTGTTAATCTATAGTACTTAAAGTTTTGTAGCTGATAGTTTACTCTCTAATTCATATAATTTATTTTTATACGAGAGTAAGTTAATTTTTATTGTAAGAGGCTATCAGAATTGTAATAGAGAATTCAACAAGTCAGAGACTGTGTTTAGTTTATTGGAGACTAAAGAAAGTGTTCATCAGAGACTACAGTTTAAAACATCAGAGACTAATCTTAAGTCATCAGAGACTAAGCGTAAGGCATCGGAGACTAAGATTAAGGCATCAGAGACTAAGCTTAAGCTGTCGGAGACTAAACAGTTGGTCAGAGACTAAAGTTAATTAGAGACTAAAGTTTAAGCAGTCAGAGACTAATGTGACATTACTCTCTGATACAGTGTAAAGTTCTATTTGAAGTAGAAGTCATCTTTGACATGGACATTGAAGATATATTAAAGACGAAACTGGTTAGAAAATTAACTAGAAAGAACCTATTCCAATGGTATATAGAAAACATATGTTGAATAGGATTAGAAGCTAAATTACAATTCAGATTTGGAGCTGTAATTATATTTACAGAGTTGTATTATAAGTTGTATGTTTATAAAGATTTATATATAGAGTACAAGACTTTGAAGCTGACAATCAGTTTGTGATTGTTAGTATTTGTAATCAATTGTTAATCAATAAAAGCAATTGTTTATAAATTTATTCTTGTTTTTGTTCTTTAATTTTCGCAAGCAAATATACTTTGAAGAACAGAAATTTAAAAAGATTTTAAGAACTTGTATTCACCTCCCCCCCCCCAAGTTCTAGGCTATTTCACTGGGATAACACAACACACCATCACAAAGGTGTTCTCAGGTAAGTTTTCTAACTTTGAGATAATAACCTTTTTAACTTTAAAAATAGCTTATGCCATGATTAGAAATGTAAATATAAATATAGGAAAATTAATTTTTGATGATCTTGTAAATAAATTAGGTAGTTTTAATTCTAGAAAATCAAAGATCTACTATGCTAGATTTTTGTCAATGGTCATTAAAGCCCAAATTTCTAATCTTTCTTTTGAGGATGACATTGTTGTACAGACATACAAACAAACTAAGAAGTTGTTTGTAGAAATAATGAAGAAATGTATACTGCAGAGCCATTTGCACTTCTATCACTTATGGATTAGGTATCATGAACTCTTCCTTCTACTTCTCAACCTACTACTTCTTCTCCTTCAACTACTATGGCAGAGATCACTACCACTTCTCTGCCTACCCAAGTAGTACAACTAGGTTCAACACAACCACTCTCAACAGTCCAACCCATAGTCTCCCAAAAGACTAAGGGAACCAAAAGAAAACCCTCTGAAATAGATGCAATAAGTGAGGGGGAGAAAGGAAAGAGAGTGATGGCCTATAGGAGATTGAAAAAGAAGGTGGCAACGAGAGTTACCCAACAGCCAGACCAAGCAGTATCCTCTCAAAAGGATACTGCTTTTGAAAAGGAATTAAACACATTTCTAACTAGTTCCTCTAAAAAGGAATTAGTTTGAAAATAGTCCCCAACCAGGGATACAGATGAGTGAGGCACATACACTGACCATTGCCCCTAATGAAATTAACATCAGGGTCTCTGAGAGCCACTTGCAGATAACTAACACAGTGAATGCACACACAACTTCTTTTGATGGATCACCTCCTCATTCAGTGATCCAGCCAACACTCCCTTCTACACCTCTTCCTTCTTTTTCTAATCCGCAAATTTTTTCAGATATTATGAAACAAACATTGAGTGTCATAAGATCAGATTCTCCAATTTCTCAATTCATGGAGGAGCCAACACTCCCTGACACAGTGATTGAAAATCAACACACTCAAATGGTTGATTCATTTTTAATTGATTCATTCACTAATGATCAGACAAGGGACATAAACACACCTGTATATACTAATGCAATAACTCTTTATGTCCCCCCCCCCCCCCCCCACCTGTATATTCCTCTCCCATTGTACATATACCAAAAACATCCTCTCCTTCTCTTATCACTCCTGTGGAACCAAAAACTGTAAATAATACACTTGAACTAGCCACAGTTGATGAACTCACAGCCCATAAGAGCCCTACTAGGACAATTTTGAGTGAGGATGTGAGAATACTTAGTGAAGAGAGACAAAGTCAATCCCCTGAGAGGACTTTGGCAAAAGGAGAGTTTGATAGTTCTGCCTTAAAAGGCAAAGAAAAATGAGAGTCTACAAGAGATGCCTTAGAAGGAAAAGAAAAAGGAGAGATTGAGGGAGATCAGGATGAGATCCTTGTAAATAAAGAAAAGAGAGAAAAGCTTGATACTAAAATTGTAAATATTAAACATAATTCCAGTTCCTCTGAAAGTGATGAAGATGACACTCCAGCAGATGATTTTTTCCAGTTCATTGGAGTTGATTTATACTTTCAGTAAAATCAAATGGCTGATACTGTACAGTTACTAAAACAAGAGCTTTCAAGGACCACAGATCCTATTTTGTCAAAAGTGCTCAAATCTCAAATTATGATTGGGCAATCTGTAGATATAGAAAATCAAAAGCTTTATACACATTTCAATAACAAAATAAATAATGTACAATAAGTTGTTGACTCCCTTGTAACTAGCCAGACCCTGCTCCGGATAAAGAAACAAGCTGACAATGTTAACAAAAAGTTTGCTGATCTCACCACTCAAATGAAAAGCATAGAAACTCTGCAACTATCAATGGTTGACACTCTAAAACAGGTTCTTCAAGTCACATCCCAATTCTCAACTTCCACTGATGATGTTGTCAAAAAGGGGAAGAAATCTTCAGGACCATCATCGTCAGGGGTTGTTGCTGAGAAGATCGCAATTGCTCAACCATCAGGGGATGTGATTGCTCCTACTCCAAGACCCAAGGATAAAGGCAAAGGCATCCTGATTCAGGAACCAAAGAAGAAATCAAATACTCAATCAGGGCCTAAGCTACTTGGAGATGCCATAAAGACAGCCCACTTTCCAACACCTGTTGAAGTTGTAATTGATGGGAAAGTGGAGCTTGTCTTTCCTCAAGACAAGAAGCTTGTGGAAGCTGATGCACTATATGCACAGCAACTTCAAGAGGATGAGGAGAGGGAAATGACAAAGGAGAAAAAAGAAGAAGAAAAGAAAAAAAAAGTGTGTCAAGTCAAGATTCTCCAGGAATCCTCAGCCAAGGAAATCTCAAACTCCCAAGAGTGGATCAGGGGGTAAAAACCAAGAAAAACCTGATGACTCTGATGTCACTAAACCCAAGTCATCTAAAGCCAAGGATCTAGCACCTTCTCCTATAACCATAGCGTATGGACCACCCACACTAGTTGAATCCCTAAGAGACGAAAGGCGCAAGAATCTGACATTTATGTTCTCAATAAAAAGCATAAATGTCAGGGTCAACAACAAAAGGGATCAGCTAATCATTGTCCAACTAAAAAGTGGGTTCCAATTCACAGTAACCATAGACTAGTTTAGGAGAATGGATGCTGAGCAGTTACGAATGATCCTGAACTTAATCCCAAAAACATCAAGGCTTAACAAAGACTTAAGGGGTATGATTGAGAGGTTGAGGAATGCCATCAACAATGAAAGAAGTCCGCCCATGGCTTTGGATAGACCATTAAAGCTATTCTTTAGATCCACTGATGGGAAGGAGAAGAGCTTAAGAATAAGAGAAGTTGATGGGCTTGACCTGGAGGAAGCGATGCATGTTCTAAACTAAATTACTTATTATAAGAATGAACATGTCATCCAGTTCAGAATCCTGTTGCTGCAAAGAGTGCTGAAGGAGATTGAAGAAACCATAGCTGATGATGGGAATACGGCAGCAGTAAGGGATGTGCCCCCAGTAAAAGGATTCAAAGAATATCCTAAGATGATCACAAACTCCATGGGTGTAGAATTCAAAAACAAAAAGGGGGAGATCATCACCTTTTACTGGTCACAACTTGTTGCAACTAATATGCCAGAAATCAAATCAGTCCTTAAAGCTTTGGAATCAAACAAAAATGTCAACATTGTAAACTTCAGAAGACTTCTACAAAAGGAGCTGAAACAACTGTTAGCAGGAAGGGAAGACAACAGGCTCAGGATTTCTTATCAAAATCCAGATCAAAGGAGACAAGGCCTTGGAAGTGACACTCAACCTATTGAATCAAGTCATCCATTGCCCTTTGTTTCAGCTAAACCAAAAAGGGGATCCTGATGTCTAAAAGAGAATATTCTTTTGTAATAGTTGTAGGAAATATTTGTACAATTATTCTTTCTGTTCATACAAATACAATAGATTAGATAGATACAATTTTATTAAACTCATAATTGTATAAGTATAGTTTTTGGTTTTGCTATCATCATCAATGCATCATGTAAATTTATGGTTATCAAATTGATAATCATAAATAGGGGGAGATTATTAGAAATAAATAATGATGATGATGTTTAGAGAATAAGTTGTGCATCTGTAAATACTTAAGATATTCAATAAACCTAAGTATCTGCACAAGTTTTGCATCCACTGATGATCAATTTGGTCATCAGGGGATGAATTGCTCTGCACTATACAAGTCATCAGTGAAAACTTATAAAGGACTTGATAGTGAAGAGAAATGTATGTTATTACTCAAAGTCACGTAAGTTATTCCACATATCAGACATTCCAAATAAGATCAACAAAGCTTCAGGGATTAAAAATCATCAGGGGAACCCATCAGGGTATGACAAAGGCAGACCAACCCATCAGGGAAACGCGTCAGGGTATGGAAGTAACAAACCAAACTCATCAGGGGGAACGCGTCAGGGCATGACAGCAACATGCCAACATGTCAGGGGAAATCATCAGGGTATGACAGTGTCAAGCTAACCCATCAGGGGGAATGCTCAGCACTGCATCAGTGGAAGTCATCAGAGTATGCCTTAAGTCTTAATGTCAGGAGATCAAGAAGCACTTGGATAAATCAAATGAAGTTTGAAGCACTGATCGAGTTCTTAGATAGGACTTGTCATCAGGGGATCTAGAAGCACTAATCAAATTCACATCAGGGTTTGTCGTCAGTGGATAGTTATGACTGCATACACTCGTCATCAGATCTTACACGCAAATCGATGAAACTTGTTATAGAAGCAAAAGATATAATTTGGAAAGATATCTCTTGAAGTTTGGTGGTCTAATGACAACTCTCGATCATTAAATGCACGCAGATCAGGAGAAGAAAAATGAGCAACAAAAGCAACAACAGTCTGACACATCATTCCAAAAGGATATCGATGTGATATATATACGGCTAGGTTGAAAAGAGAAGCACGTCCAAGCACGTGGGTTCAACTACTGATCTTCTATATATGCAAAAGAGTTCTCATTATACAGTGTATCAATCTAACGGATCAACCAACAATTTGAAACACAAAAAACACTAGAGAAGATTTGTAATATATCTTGAGAGAAATATTTCAAAGAAAGTGAGAAGGTAGTGAGTGTGAAATTGAAACTGTAATCATTTACAGAAATTGTAGCTGATTAATCACATTTGTGATTAACCAGATTTTCAGAAAAACCCCAAGTTTTAATATAACTATTTTAACTTAAATGTGTGTATACTTATCTTTATTTTTTTAAGTTTTTCTGATACTCCAGCTTATGCGAAAAGATCTAGAAAGAACGAAAAGTTTGTAGTGTTTATATTCATCCTTCTCTATAAACACTTAAACCCATTTTGTTCCAACAACACGTTAGTACTCCACATATCATTCTATACGAGTGATATTAATAATACCAACTTGTACAAAAATTGATGTTGCTAAATTTTATAGGGGATGTTAAACCCTGATGAGACCACAATTAAAATTTTATTGATTAAATAATTTATCTCATATATTTGTGTACATTTATTTGTATAAATTATTAGTGTCCATAGTATTTTCTCATTCTATAATTACCCCTACATTCGGGAAATAAATTAAACCGCATGCAACAATCATATACATACTACTGAATAACTACCAAGCAGTTACTAACCGCTGCCTCTTAAAAAATATATACTACTCCATATATTTTACCGTATATTTTACGGACTGTGTTATCATCTAAAAAATGATTATTACCTGAATAAACTTTATAATATATTGCCACAAAAATATATTTCTAAGTTTTAACGACCCTTTTATAATTAAATTTAGTGGCAAGTGTAATGTTTTTAACATCCTAATATTTGCTTTAAAAACTGTATTTGCCAGTAGAATAGACTTAAATTATTATAAGAATTACTATAATAATATTCTACATTTGGGAAAAAATTGTACGTAGTCTCACACTTATTACCAAGATGTATTTAGAAATTGTTGATCTTAAAAAGCTGTAGATTTTCAGTTTATAGGGAAGGGAGTGACTAGTAAGTTCCAGATGCTTAAGCTCGTAGCTTTCCATCCCCTTCAATCCAAATTCTCTCACAATCTAGACTACAACTATTCCAAGACTCCAACAACAGCAAAGGAAGTTGCACAACTCCATGCAAGCTCCATCAAAACTGCCGCCTTTAGCCACCCATCCATCTCTTCTCGACTCGTAGCATTATATGCCGACCCCAAAATCAACAACCTCGACTATGCCCGTTCTGTTTTCGACCATATACAAGAACCCACTTTGTTTTCTTGGAACACCATCATCAAATGCTACATTGAAAACCACCGTTCACATGATGCCCTCCTTCTGTTTGATGAATTGATGTCCGTGTCGGCTTTTATGCCTGATGATTTCACTTTGCCCTGCGTAATTAAAGGGTGTGGGCGATTATGTGCGGTCAAGGAGGGGAAACAAATTCATGGGCTGCTTTTGAAAATTGGGTTTGGACTAGATATGTTTGTGCAGAGCAGCTTGGTTAGTTTTTACTCTAAATGTAGAGACATAGATTCTGCTACGAAGGTGTTTGACAGAATGCTTCAGAAAGATTTAGTTTCTTGGAATTCTTTGATGGATGGGTATGTGAAATGTGGGAACACGGAACTTGCAATGGACCTGTTCAATCAGATGCCTGAAAGGGATGCCTTTTCATGGACTGTGTTGGTTGATGGATTGTCAAAATCTGGTAGAGTTAAGGACGCGAGGATTATATTCGACAGAATGCCAACTAGGAATGTCGCGTCTTGGAATGCAATGATTAATGGATACATGAAATCTGGGGATTCTAGTTCAGCAGTTTATATGTTTGATCAAATGGAGGAAACAGATATAATCACTTGGAATTCAATGATAAATGGGTTTGATTTGAACGGAAAATTCTCTGAAGCTTTGGTATTGTTCCAGAGAATGCTTAATGCTGGTTTTACGCCTAATCAGGCTACCCTGGTTGGTGTTCTTTCTGCAATTTCAGGATTGACTGTCATCAGTGTGGGGAGGTGGACACATTCTTATATGGCCAAAAGTGGATATAACTTGGATGGGGTGCTTGCTACATTGCTGATAGAAATGTATTGCAAGTGTGGGAGTATTGACAGTGCTTTAGCAGTTTTTCATGCAGTAACAAAGAAAAAATTGGGTCAGTGGACTGCTATGATTGTAGGATTAGGAATGCATGGAATGGCTAACCACGCTTTTGAATTATTTTCTGACATGCTCAAACTTGGTTTAGTGCCAAATGCCATAACCTTTGTTGGGTTATTGAGTGCTTGTAATCATGCAGGTTTGGTTGACAATGGTCGAAGGTACTTTGATATGATGGTAAAAGAATATGGAATAGAACCCACTGTTGAACACTATGGTTGCTTAGTGGATATCTTATGCCGAGCCGGTCAGCTAGAAGATGCAAAGGACATGATAGAGCAGATGCCAGTGAAACCAAATAAAGTGATCTGGATGAGTTTGCTTAGTGGTGCCAGGAATCATAAAAATGTAGAAATTGGTGAATATGCGGCTCAACGTGTGATTGAGGAGTCCCCAGGGGCCATTGGATGTTATGTTCTTCTCTCTAATTTGTATGCTGGTGCTGGACGGTGGGACAAAGTTTCACAGGTTAGAGAAATGATGAGGAATACAGGAGTTAGAAAGGACCCAGGTTGCAGTTCAATTGAGCACAAAGGTGTGGTTCATGAATTTGTCGTGGGTGATAAATCACATTCCCAAAACAAAGAGATGTATCGAAAGTTAAGTGAGATGAGAAGGAAACTGGAATTCATGGGACATGTTCCTGATACAACCAACGTCCTTTTGTGTATTGAAGGGCAGAAAGAGAAAGAAGCGGAACTGGAAAATCATAGTGAGAGGCTGGCAATAGCTTTTGGCCTTATTAATGTGGGATCACGGACTCCAATTCGCATAATGAAGAACCTTCGTGTATGTAATGATTGCCACTCAGTGACAAAGCTACTCTCTAAGATATATGACCGCGAAATTATTGTGAGAGACAATAGCCGTTTCCATCATTTCAAAAATGGGTTGTGTTCCTGCATGGATTATTGGTGAATGACTTTCTTGGGTTGTGTTCTTGTGCTCCTATGATTTGAAGGTCAATCATCAGGTACATGACCAACCAAATGAAATTTGATTGACATCTATTGAAGTTCTTAGCTGCATTTTCAAATAATGTCATAGTATCTTGTCCATCTAATCAAAATTATAGAGAAAGAAGTACAAAAAACTTGACAGTGATATCTATTATGGAAATTGCGCATAGAAAATTGAGAATTGATCCATCTAATCCTAAGAAGATTATTGCATTTTTTGTATGTGATATTCTATCAATGTTGAGTAGTTTGTTTCCATTATGAACAACAATAGAAGCCCTCATATCTGCGTTAGGGAGAAGTTATATACTGAACTCATAAACTTCTCTTTTGTATCACTCAATCTAGTGGCTTATAGTAGATGCTGTTTTCAAATGCTTGTCTAATATTTACACAGATGTTTATGTAGGGTTTGGCATGAGATAAACATTAATTTTATGGCACTAAATGAGATAAGAAAAGACATGTTCTGAGATCAGTATTTTCTGCTACACCAAGAAAGCCAATTTTGCAACCAAAATAAGAGATAAATTTTAATTGCTTTCACATCCCAGGCACGATGATTATTGCATACGCCCGTGTATTAACAGCAACTGAACCTGCAACATCATCAAGCATGTTCTCAAGGCCCTTTCCAGTTATTATTGCCTGGACAAAGAATCCAAATGTAGAGAACATTAGCAATCATTTATTCTTGACTGCCTTCACCTTCCCTTCAGCAATTGCCTCTGGATCATCAGCTTGCTCAAGTTGGTCAAAGGCACCTCCACACTAAGTCTTATCATGTTCTTCACCTAATGGGCCTTGACCATCACCGGTACTCTTCTAATGGAGCCCCTGAGCATGACCTGACAGTTCTGGACAGCAAGAATGCTTTGAGCGCAAACAAGGTTAGGTTTGCTGAAATAGTCAAGCCATCTCAGAGGAAACTGAGTTCCACTTTTGATCCAAACTGCATTCCTGAATTTTGCTTGTCTTTGTTGACGAAGACTCTGCCCAAGCACTAAGCATAGCCCATCTGCAATGGATTTCCTCGAGGTCATGGTTCTTCACATAAGACTTTGTCAGCTAAATTTCTACAGTATCCTTCCCATATTAATCGGCAGATTCAACCAGCTAGTATGATAGAGTTTTCTCGGAGAATGTGCCCAAGCACTTCAGGCGGTCAGGTCATTCCTGTTAGATTGGTAAAGATGACATTCCTGTTCATGCAGGTGAGTACTTTTATCTTTACAGTGAGAATTTTGCTATTTTATATGCTAAATTTCACTTCGTTGCCTAATGTTTAAAACAATCAAATAAGCACCTCTGGTTTGAGAAGCTTACAAATCACCTCAATTTCATCAAGTTATAGCAACGAATTGAAGATAATCTGCAAGCTTTTCAAACCACGGTTATTTGATCAGTTTCAAATGATATATGTCTAAGTAAATTTTAGGGTAAACCAAAGGTGGTTATTTGTCTTTTACTCGTACTTTAAGGCCACTAAAGCTGATCTAGGTGATTTACATAAAAATTTATGTTCAGTTGGAATATTTTGTTTCATTAAAATATATACAATTCATTTTTCTTTATGTACCATAGGCAGATATCATTTAGTCAAAGTTATTTAATGCTAATAACTATTTTGAACAGAAAGACACTGGGGGTTCTCAACGTGTCTCACACATGGTATCAACGAATGGGTTGGTGAAAACATTGGTGGATTCTATACAACTTTTTAGTACCAATATAAATTTACATGCTATTATCACCAAGACAATCTTAAATGGATTGTAAGATATCATATAGATTTGGGATAATGTAGTGTGTAGAAATCTTAAATCTGAGACCCCTTAGTTTTCCACAAAATACAATAAGAATTCAAGCAATTATGACAATTGAATGCACTGTTCCAATTAGCCTCATTATCTAACAATGACAAAATGAGTTTAACCTGGTCATAAAACTTAAGCTAATACCTGAGGACATAATATTGGAACAATTGATTCATCAATTGTCACAGCACTTACAAAATTCTGATGAAAGGAGGAACTATCGGTGCTCACTAAAAATTAAGTGAGTTGAGTTAACCATCAATGGTAAGTGATACTATTGGACCACCTAATGTTTGACAATTTCACATAACCTTCCGAACTCGAGAAACTTACCTTTTACCAGCTGAGTTAATGAGGCTAACTTAAACTAGCGCTTTTTTAATCCATGAATTTTACAATAATTATACATGTTATTGGAATTTTTGGTTGGATATATTAACTATCAAGAGCATGGACACAAAATGCATGATTAAATTTGATCAAAATACCACGACTAGGTGGTTATGTGAATTTTAAGACTAGAAATCAAGGTGCTAAATGTAGGAGTTTGAAGTTCAGGTGATTATGTGAAAATAGATCTAAACATTAGTTGGTTAAGTGAGTTTTGGTCTATTTATACACATGGTGTATCATATGCCAACTAGAAGATAGCATTTCTGCTTGGCCAGCGAATGAGGACTGTTGACTGCAGAGATTTCTTTTCTTTCATGAAAGGTTCTTTCCGCTGATATTTTACTTTTAGTGATACTGTGAGATGATCTAGTTTTAAGAAGCTTATGGAACTGAATGGGAGGTTGTGGACATTACATATGAGATTTTAGAGATTTATGGGAAGTTGTAGAGATTATATTTTGGGTACAGCCTGTTTGTATCCTTATTCATTAAGATGATTTTTAGTAACTCAATTTCAATCTAATTGCTGTAGTCATATATTCAGTAAATTTATCATTAGATGAGCAGTATTTCTTTATTACTTGCTCTCATCTATTCCTCTAAATGACTCTGCGAAGCAGATAACCAATTACCTTGACGACAAAGCCATTCATTTAGGCACTCCATCCATCATGAAGTGCAAAATAATTGCATTATAACAGTATTGAAAGCTAAAAGATGCTAAATGGCACAGGCCATTAAGATAGAAAGGTTTCAGTATATAGACTTGAACACCTGATGCCATGCTTCAGTAATTTAGTCCCTGTTTCAAATGATCATTTTAGAACAGTGTCATCACTCTGCTGTCTTCAACATCTTCTGTTATGACGGTGATAATGGTAGCACACATCAATCAAAACATAAGTCGGGCACATTCAAATTAATCAAAACATAAGTCTGGTTGATTCAGCAAACAAGTTCAGCCTTATTCAGCTGCATCCAGCTCATTCAGTTTTCAAGTGAACGGTTTTAATAGCGTACCATTTATACAAAAATCTCAGACTCCATTAAGGTCTAGTTATCTATAGGGTCTTGGTCTCATAATATTTCTCGTGCAGTTCTCCACAAAACATAAGTCAGGTAAATCATAATTCGAATCCATCTAAGAGTTTTAGACTCGGATCTTCAATATCAGCTTACATAACAGATACATGTAGAAGACATCTGTGTAAAACACTTTTAAGCTACAGGAGATTTCTGCTCAAAAGAGTTAAGATTTAGGACTGCAGAGCTATGTTTATTTCTATTCATTTTACTTTACATTTCTCATATTCTCATCATTCCTCGATCTATATACAATAAAAAGAATATTAGACAAATAACAAAAATAATAATAGTAATAATTAAAGGAGGAGATGAGTTCAAGCAGCTGCTTCAGAAGGCATAAAAATGTCGATTTTGCAAATATGATGCTCAATGCGTGTTTAAGGTTGGTTCAGCAACAAAGGCCCAGGACGAAATTCAGTCGAAGCATTAGATATGCTTCATGACTTTGATTTGATTGAGAAATCGCATCACAAACTACAGATGTATAGGAAGATTCACATATGACCTAACTTCTCCTTTATGTGGGATGAACAGAAACGTTCTAAACTCCAAATATGGCGCGAGCTTGGCCAAATTCAAGAAGTAACCAACATGTGAAAAAAATACCAATAACATGGAAAAAATAATTAGTGCAGTAGTATTTTCAGATTAGATTCAACATACGCAGAGCAGTTTGGTTAGGAGTACCATAATTAAAAGTTTTGCGAGGTATTTGATGATTAGTTGAAATGATTCATTTTTCGTGCAATTCTTTGATAGTACAGTATCTGAAATGTGGGAACATTGAAACTTCAATGAAGTACTTGTTAGAATAAGTGGATCTGATTTGATACACTTGATTGTTAGAATCAGTGGATTTGATTTGATACAGTTGATTGTAAGATCTGCATAATTATAGGGATTTGGTAGTTGTATATTTACCGTAATTGATTGTAATAGAAGAATCTGTGATAGTAGGCATAATTTGTGGCTAAGATTGAGCCCCCAGTTGTAAATACTAAACAGTATATAATGACATGAAAACAGAGAAGGAATTCATCCCTTTCTCACCACAAAATGATGTTCTTCATTATTTTCTTTATTAAAATACAGCATGGTATCAGAGCTGGTCCATTATCGGTGACCTGTCCTTCTTTCTTTTCTCTCGGTAAGCTTTATCTCACTGCCGGATTTGGTGTTCATTAGCAAGTCTGCATATTTGCGAGTGATCTACCATTGGACTCTTCTTCTCCGGCAAACTACCACCAAAGAAATCACAACTAGAAACACCACTGCGCGCGCCTCCACGTGCCACCGCAGATAAGCCTTCTGAGATTCACACGCCAGAACAAGTTTTCAGCGACAGTTTGACACCAGGAGTCTTCCAGCAGCATCAATTTCTTCTGGGCAATCCATTTTTGTTAATTTTTTAGTGAGTTAGTTCCTTTTTTATTGTTTTATCGATTTTTTGGGCTACCAGTAACTAGTTTCTAGTTGATATTTTGCATCCTTCTTGAGGATATTCCTTGGATAACTTTGTAATGTTGACCTCTATTACACTGAGAAATGGGCATGATGGGCAGCTTGAACAGAGCCTGAATCTGAACCTTGCTTTGGTCCTTAGTCCATTTATTTTGAATGGTGCTCCAGCTGTTGGCTCTTCAATGGTTAATTCTCCTCTAGAAAAGTCTGGTTCTAGTACATGTGAAACTAGTTCTCCACTTGCTTTGACACCAGAGAAAATTGCAATTGTTCGTCCTCTTGTCTCTAAACCTGCTTCACATTTGCACAGTCTGGTACAGACTCTTATGCTTTAAATGTTTCATGTACTAGTCAACTAACGATCATTGATTCAAGGCTTCTGAACATATGATAGGGTCATCTGCCCTTTTTACTTCTTATAGTCCTTGTTCAGGTAAAGATAAAGTATTAGTAGTTGATGGGTCCATCTCTCCTATTGTAGGAACAGGATCAGTTTGTTGTACTCCTACCTTAACTTTATCATCCGTTCTTCATATTCCATCGTTCACTGCCAATTTATTGTCTGTAAAATGTCTTAACGAGTCTCTAAATTATTCAGTTATTTTTTACCCTTCTCATTGTATTCTTCGGGACTTGGTGACAGGTCAAAAGATTGGTAGTGGCAGTGCAGTTGATGGCCTTTACTATCTAGATGTTCCAGGATCGAGTTCACCTCCAATGATAAAAGGGTCTTCTACTCAGGCTCTTCAGACAACTTGTGATTCTAGTTTGTCTTCTCTACATCAATGGCATCGTTGTTTGGGACATTCATCTCTCTCAGTATTAAAGTCTCTTTTTCTCTCTTTAGTTGAAAAATGTAATAAAGATAAATTTTTGTGTGAACGGTGTGAATTAGGTAAACACAAACGAACCATTTATCCCGCCATATTTGAGAGACATGTTGAACCTTTCTCTGTCATATTGTTTGGGGTCCTTCTAGGATTATCTCTCGATTTGGTCACTAGTGGTTTGTCACTATTATAGATTCTTATTCTCAAGTTACCTGGGTATATCTTCTTCATTCTAAAAGTGAAGTCTTTGAACTGTTTTCAAGAATTTCACAAAATAATTCAAATGCAATTTGATGCTAAACTTAGAGTTCTCCATAGCAATAATGGTCGTGAATATAGTAAATATAATACTTTTGCGCACTAGCTCTCTCAAAATGTCATTATCCTTCAAACTTCTTGTGTTGACACTCCAGAACAAAATGGGGTGGCAGAACGTAAAAATCGTCATTTAATAGAGATAACATGTACACTTATAATTACTATGAACACACCTAAGTCACTGTGGGGGATCTTGTGTTAACAACTTCTTTTCTTATTGATAGGCTTCCGTCTAAAATGCTCAGAGATAAAAGTCCAGTCTCTTTTCTCAAGCACAATACTAGTACTTTTCCTCCTTATGTCTTTGGTTGTGTGTTATGTTCCTGATAAAACTTCCTCTCGGAGTAAACTTGATCCAAAATAACTTCGTTGTGTTGTTATTGGCTATTCTCCTACTCAAAAACGATATAAATGTTATCATCCATCTTCTCATAAAGTATATGTTACTAGAGATGTGACGGAGTCAGAAGCTTTCTACCCTTCTCCTCAGGGGAGAATAATGTATGTGAGGAGAAGATTGATCTAGAGCCTAGTATTCTTCCATCTTCTGTTATAACTTCTATTCTGGTTCCTGATATTCCAGTTTTTGAAGTCAATTCTCATGAGAAATTACAAAATAGTTGTCATAATAATAGCTCTGATGGGGAGGATCATGAGTCACTTGTTAGGTATGATAAGGACCTATGTTCACAAAGGTAAAAATAAAGAGGCTATCTCTGCACCACCGCCACTATATCAGGATGACTCAGAACCAGGCTGTGACAATACTAATGGTAAGGATTCAAATGTTCCCACTTGTTCTTCTGATAATCTCCTTATTGCTCTCAGAAAAGGGATTTGGTCTTGCACCTAACATCCTATCTCTAACTTTTTATCTTATGATGCATTATCTACACCATATCGTTCCCTTGTTTCTTCTCTATCTTCTGTACCAATTCCTTAGGATTGGCAAAAAGTACTCGACAATGTGAACTAGAAAAAGGCTATGATAGAGGAGATGAACACCTTGAAGAAAAATAAGACTTGGGAACTAGTTACTCTTCCTTATGGAAAGAAAACTGTTGGTTGTAAGTGGGTGTATACAATCAAGTACAAACTTGATGGTTCCATTGAGAGATTTAAAGCTAGACTAATAGCTAAAGGATACACTCAAACTTATGTGATTGACTATCGGGAGACATTTGCCCCCGTAACAAAGATGAATTCGATTCATACAATCATCCCATGTGCAGCAAACTTTGGTTGGGGTTTTGAGCAACTTGATGTTAAAAATACTTTTCTCCATGGTAATTTGGAAAAGGAAGTGTATATGGACATACCTCCAAGTTTTGCTTCATCAGCCACTAGAGGAAAAGTATGTAACCTACAAAAGTCTCTTTATGGTCTCAAGCAATCTCCTCGTGCATGGTTTGATAGGTTTTATCGAGTTATGGTAAAATTTGGATACAAACAACGCAGAGCTGATCATACCATGTCAAAAAAAGCGACGACAAAATCATTATATTGATTGTTTATGTTGATGATATTGTTTTAACAGGAAATGATAAAGCAGAGATAGTCAATCTCAAATCAAAATTGGCCAGCGAATTTGAG
>CM025782.1:15998043-16044308 GCA_014636745.2 Centella asiatica
GAGGTTGCAAAATCCTCTAATGGTATTTTCCTATCGCAAAGGAAGTATGTTCTTGATTTGTTGACAGAAACTGCTATGTTAGGATGTCGACCAGCTGATTCCCCTATACAAGTACACCATCATCTCACAAATAGTGTTGGATCGATTGTTGACAGGGAAAGATATCAACGTCTAGTAGAAAGACTGATTTATCTTTCTCACACCAAACCAGATATTTCTTATGCTGTTGGAATAGTGAGTCAATTCATGCATGTCCCACATATTTGCCACATGGAAGCTGTTTACAGAATCCTGAGATATCTTAAATCTGCTCCTGGAAAAGGATTATTGTTCTCACAACATGGGCATATGAAAGTTGAAGCCTTCTCTGATGCAGATTGGGCAGGGTCTATAGAAGAACGTTGTTTGACTTCTGGTTATTGTTCTTTTGTCGGAGGCAACCTTGTGACATGGCGGAGTAAAAAGCAGTCAGTTGTAGTTCGCTCGAGTGCTGAAGCTAAATATAGGACCATTGCATTGGGAGTATGTGAATTATTGTGGCTTCAGATGCTATTAGAAGATCATGGCATTGCAACTAAAGAACCAATGAAATTATTTTGTGATAATGAGGCTGCTATTAGTATTGCCAATGACCTAATACAACATGACAGAACGAACCACATTGAGATCGATAGACATTTCATAAAGGAGAAACTAACTAGTGGCCTCATTTGTCTACCTTTTGTCAAAACAGAAAATCAGCTTGCTGATATTTTGACCAAGGGGCTTGGTGTATAACGTTTCATCCAATGTGTTTCAAGTTGGGTATGCGAGACATATATACACCAACTTCAGGGGAAGTGTTAGAATCAGTGGATCCGATTTGATACACTTGATTGTTAGAATCAGTGGATTTGATTTGATACACTTGATTGTAGGATCTGCATAATTATAGGGATTTGGTAGTTGTATATTTACTGTAATTGATTGTAATATAAGAATCTGTGATAGTAGGCATAATTTGGGGCTAGGATTGAGCCCCCAGTTGTAAATACTAAACAGTATATAATGACATGAAAACAGAGAAGGAATTCATCCCTTTCTCACCACAAAATATTGTTCTTCATTATTTTCTTGAGTAATATACAACAGTACTTGATGGACAGATTGCTTAAAGTTTGACTTTGTTCGGTAAGATCTGTGATTCACTGATTTCATTATATTGGAAACAGGGGCTAGTACTAAAATGCCGGTTTTTGGCTGAGTAATTTGGACATATCATGGATCTATGTCTAAGCAAAAGAAATCAGTTACAGGTAGAACCGTCTGAAGAATGCAGAAACATATGAATTTCTAGTGCCCTTGTATGACCAGAAGTTCAAACAGAATAGGCATTCATATTTTGACGAAGTAGCATTAAGTTGCAAATATGTTAAACTTGGGGCGTTCGAATTATTTTCTTGTTAACTTACTATGAGTGGTATCTGACATAACGTTTATGCATAAAGTCACAAGTTTCTCTACTTTGTTCTCAAAGAATTATGGCCTTATCTGTCTGGTATTCTATCATTTTAGTGAATATACTAAATTGGGTTAACTAGGAAGCTCAGCAGGAGGATTGTTCGGAGTCATTTCTGAAAGTTGCTATTATATCTCCATTCTAGCAGCTTGCACAGATGTTTTTTCCCCGTAAATCGGTTACAATTTGTGGCTTTGGTGATGTATTGCAGGCGCTTATATGGTTTAAAATTACCCAACAAAGTAGACACTCAAAGACAACAATATATTCACCAGAACTGAAATTTCTGCTTGCTACTAATTACATCGGTAATTATCAGAACTTGGATGTTACCAAACGTGTAATTTTACACCTGGGAGAAAGACACAACTTGATAGTTTTCACTTTCCAGGTACAAAGTTGGTGGCAAAAGCCCATGCATTATTAGCTACGGGATCAGCGATGTGGTCGAAGAGGTTCTCAATAGGACCCTTTCCGGTGACAATAGCCTGGACGAAGAATCCAAACATGGAAAACATTGCCAGTCGTCCATTCTTGATCTCCTTAACCTTCAGCTCTGCAAATGCTTCTGGATCATCAGCCAATCCAAGTGGGTCAAAGGCTCCTCCTGGATAAATTTTGTCCAGTCCTTCACCGAGTGGACCTCCACCAACTCGGTATCCCTCAACAAATCCCATGAGCACGACTTGGCAGGCCCAGATAGCAAGGATGCTCTGGGCGTGGACAAGGTTCGGGTTTCCAAGATAGTCAAGTCCGCCTTCTGAGAAAATTTGAGCTCCAGCCTTGAACCAAACTGCCTCGCCAAATTGGACACCATTCTTCGAAAGGATTTCAGGGAAGACGCAGCCTAATGCACCAAGCATAGCCCATCTACAGTGAATCACCTCAAGCTCACGGTTCTTGGCAAATGTCTCAGGGTCAGCTGACAGTCCAGCGGTATCCCACCCGTAGTCACCGGGGAACTCCCCAGTCAGGTATGATGGGGTTTGCTCGGAAAAAGGACCCAAGTACTTAGGTCTGTCAGGTCCATACCTGTCAAATCAGTTACAGACAACTATTTGTAAATAGAGGCAAAGATGGTGCAAAACTTTGGGAAGAAGAGCGTCTCTGGGATTGTAAATATGCTAGTCTGAACTGTAACCAAGCATTTCTTCTTTAAACAAAATGTACAAATATTTAAAACAATGCATTAGTAGTGCATAACTTCCGGGAAAGGGTAGAAGAATATGACGTATTATGAGACAGATAATGCATTACAGACGTATATATGGTAGCTTGTATTATTACCATATGCTTTCAGGAACACTTTTGACAGTACGCCTCATGGTGACACGGCCACCTCCGAAGCTGCCTATCTTCCTGACAAGCTCATTCTGGGGCTTCAAAGCCTTCTGCCCAGCAAATGCAGATTGTTGGATTGCAGAGGTTGCCATGTCTTTTACTAGAAAGAAAAAGCTTGCTCCTTTTTTAGCTACTTTGTGATGGCTAACTACAAGCTTATTCCAAGTGTTTGTGTGTGTGTTTTTGTGTGATGAAAGGGTGAAGGGGGAATGTGTTTTATATAAAAATGTAAAGATTAGTGGATTAGGAAATCAACAAATCAGCAGCATTTCATTGGTTGATGGATTGAGCTTGGATATCTATTCCGATTCTCATTTTGGAGAAGTTGAAGCTGCTGTTGTGCCACGTGGCTTTAAAATATTTTGAGTTTGTGGCTCTCTTCTTTCGGTGACCCAATGACACTATGGCAGCAGATTTTCTTGGGATGACAATAAAATAACGCGACAATAATGAAATGAGGCATTACCATAATGGCGTTCTCTTATCTAGTCTTTTTATTAAGTTAAATTTGAATTACTGAAGTAATGTGACTAACAATGATGTTTAAAATAATTATATATTTTCTCAGTTTCAAAATATAAATTCATTTTTAGCTTTTTAAATTCAAATTAACTCGTTTGAAAATTCAAGATTTGTGTAGATTTAAAATAATTTTAATCATTGCCATCACATATTTAATCAAAATTTTAGAATGTATAACTAATTTAAGTTTTAATATTCAAAATCGCATATAAGTCTCGTCTGATTTGAGTTTAAGATTGAACCAAATTGACTTTTCAAAGTTAAATTGATCTATCATTACGGAGGAAATACGCATATACATGTATATACACACATAATAAGGGAAAAGAGTAATAGAAATCTTTTAGAAAAAGATGCTATAATAATACTTATATAAATCTGCAATCTTTTTAAAATCCAATCCTACGGATTTTTTAACATTGTTTCTATAACTATATAAGATTGGTTTTTTAAAGGTAAAACACGCTGATTTTTCTATCGTTATGATAACAATGTAAAAGACTTCAAAAAAATTACAGTTTAAATTATTTTCACATATTCTCTCAATTCATACATTTTAAATTTTTCAAAAAAAAATAACAAATGCTTGTAGACAACACTATAACCTTTTTTTCTAACACAATGTGTGTATAACTCTACCTTCAAGACTTCTATGCTCCGCTTGGTTGTCAAAATGGGAATAAGAATAAAATTAAATTAAAGAAGAAAAAAATAATGGTGAAAAAGAAGAAAAACATAAAATGGAAGGATTTGGAATAATAATCATAGTGAAGCGTTGTAATGGATAATACCATCTAAAAGGTAAAAAATAGTCGTTCCAATGCTATCACATTTTTCAATTGTCGTCCTTTTTCCTCATTGCATTCTCACTCTTTTTTCGATTCGAGTAACCAACTGTACCACTAGAGTAATGGTATTAGACTAATATAGTGGTAAATTAGTAATGGGAAAGTGCAGTAGTTTATATTTAAACTTGACTCATTAAAAGTTGGGTGAAGTAATTATTGATCATATATTTTCATGATAAAACTTGATTCAAATACTTGTGGGAATATTTCTGTATAATTCAAAATATTCAAATTTAGAATATTAATCCAGTATCAAGTCATAAATAAATATTAAAATATTATTTGGATCGAACAATTTGCAAGACTCGACAAGCAAAAGTACGAAGATATATAAAAATGACATAAAAGTCGAGAGTTCCATAAACTCAAGCAGAGTAAAATTGAACAATTACTGAATCGAGTCCAGCCATAGTTCATTTGTGTATACAGTATGGAATCAAATTCTTTTACAACTCGAGGCTTCTGAATCTTGTTTATAGTCTTGATAGATTCGATAATAGTCTCGATAATAGTCTTGATAGTCTTGAGGCTTCTGAATCTTGTTTATAGTCTTGATACCATAATTGAGAGAGAGAGAGAGAGCGAGAGAGAGAGAGAGAGAGAGACTTATAATTATATATATTAGACACCTAAGGGCAAACCCTGTATATGCTAAATTCGTCACATGCAGTTTAGCTGAGTGAATTCTTTGGCGACTAAAGCCTTACACCCTTTGTATTTCATTATACTATATGTAATTTTTCAACAAATAGTCGGACAAACAACCAAAATACAGATTCAGCAAAACAAACGTACATAATCCCGGGGTTGCACACAAAAGTCAATTCTCCAGGTAAGAACTAACATTGCACCACCTTGGCATACTTTGGATACAGGAGAACTGAGGGAAGAAAATGTGTTTTTTCCTACTAGCTTGTTTTGCTTCTGAATTTAAACTACAAAAGCTAAGTACATATCTTGGCATATCACATCAAGATTCCAGCTTTAAAGAAACTACTCTCGACTGCCTGTTGTGCTTTGCTGCCTTGACAAACACTATCGAGAGGCACGATGGAGCCCACCAAGGCCTACGGACTTTTTGCTCCCCCTTCAAGCATGCCACTAATGAAATATTTGCATTCATGGATTCAGTAAGTAGACAATTCAGCTAAAAGAAAGAAAACAAAAATCTAATCTAGAACAACTTAAGTCCTGAACAATAAGATGACAAGACTACAGTTAATAGATACCACCTGTATCGGCACATGCCAAATGCGTGCTGTAGAAATTACCATGAATAATAAACTATGGAAAATTTAATTAATCCAGTGAAAAATAAATTACATATTTGATAATTTCCACATAAAAATAATTAATTAGAAAGATTGTTGTTCGTGAATTAGATATGAGAGCATTGATTGAATAAGAAGTCCAGATGATTACGTGAAACTTAAATTAATGAAACTTCAGTTTTTATTGGGTTTTTATGTTTCTCTTCGAGAACATATTATATACTCTGTAATATATTAGTACTAACTTTATAAAATGGTTAAAAGCCAGTATGTTGGAGTTTTAATGGCAGTGAGAAAGTTGTTGCAGAGGTGAATTCTCTCTCTCTTCCTCAGCAAGCAGCCTCAGCCTTCTCCCCAAAAAGGTAAGTTCTCTTATGCAAAATAGATCATATTGTGGGGAGGATCAGTCGGTTATCAGCTTTCCTATGGGGTGCAGGTTTGTAGGTGGAAGGCCTTCCTTCTTTGTTTTTTGGTAAATTGTTGACACAAAATTACCACTTACGGTTAGTAAGAGGCCCAGCCCCTTAATATAACAGAAGATAGATGCACACATATATCAATGGTATTGAATTATAGGTGGAATTCAAAATTCACATGGCAATTCCAAGGTACAACTGGTTGAGAATTGTTATTTTCAAATGAATATAAATATGAACAAATTTCTCAGTTACATAGGTTATGCAAAGGAATGTTTCAGCAGAAAAACATGAGAAGATAATTGAAGCATTCAAAAACACGTAACCAATAAGGCAAGTGAAAATGCACTACTTCTGGAAAGCATCGTTCTATATATATATATATATCTGTTCCCTTCTTCTAGCACCGTGTGCCAAGGATCAGGGATATATATATATATAGGGCTTTGATCTGTGGAAAATGTTTGTGAGCATGTATGTGCATGAGAGAGAGAGAGAGAGAGAGAGAGAGAGACCTTTAATTCGCCTTAGTTCCTTGCACAGAGTTATGAAGTCCCCCCATTTCATGTGACACTTCCTGATAAACCGAAGTATTTGCTCGGTTGTAAACATGGACATCCCTTCTAAATATTCTCCATTAACACCATTTTCCTTAAAAATTTGACGATAGCAACCAAGATTTATCTCCTCCAACCACAAGCCTACATCCTGGAAAATGAGGATGCATGCAGGAGATATTAATAATTGGATTATCAAACTACCATCTTGCAAAATTATTACTTCACAAAGATATCAATGCCGCCAGGTTTTCATAATGGCATAAGAAATTATCTGCAAATTCAGGGCAACCTCACTAACTATTTTCGGGCCAGTTCTAAAAAATTACCTCTTTTTACACCTCAACTGCAAATCCTCAATCACCATAGCAGGAGGAACAAATGGGCAAGGTATAGTTTTGGGTTGCTTGTTTGGTTAAGATTAGTCAGTAGAAACGCTTTTAAGTTCTCCAAATTTGTTTCAAATTAGAAGTTAATAAATGTACATGGTTATTACACAATAACTACTATGAAGTAAGCAAAACAGTGATTACCCAGTTATCACCGTCATATTGATTGGGAGTCTAGCATGAGCAGTTCACAAGCTCATCGATCTATGTAGGCATGTGCATATTTATGCACGCATGTGTGTGTAGACATGTGCATGTGTGAGTGTGTGTGTATATACATATATACATGTGTGTGTGCCCGCACGCACGCACACATATAAATAAATAAAATAAGGAAATGAGATTATATACCAGATATTGCAAATATAACCCAGAAGAAGCTCTCTAGAGAATTTTGATGACAGAATTTTGAGAGTTGATTAACTCTACACTTCAAGGGCAGGAAATAGGAATGAATAAATTAAACCAATATTCTGGAGCAGAGAGAGAACTACGAATTTGAAAAGGAAAATAGGCCAAAAAAGCAGATGCTTTATTTAAACATAACCACTATGGATATCCACTTTTAAGAACCACCAAATGAATAAAGGTTAGCAGTGACCATTTTTTTCTACTGCAACATTCTACTTAAGAAAAGAGTACTGGGCACACAATCCAGAATCAAAAACTGGAATATAATAGGGGATGGCGCGATGCAAAAGGCTAATACTCCACAGGCTCCGAAAAACGTTACAGTTAATATGAGAGAATTTGCACAAGCAGATAGGAGTCAAATCCTACTTCTAATATCTTATTAACTAGGTTGCCTGAGATAATATTCCCCCACTTAGTCTTTTGCAATAGTAAAGTGAAATAAATGATTACAGGCATCACTCACCTGTCCAATGGCTAGCTGATGGGATAAGAACTTGGGCATGGGTTTTGGCCTTTTGGGACATGAAACAAAACTCACACACATTTCCAACAACTCAAGTTTAATCAATTCTGAGATTTATTTCTCAATGAATTAAATCATAGGTTACAACTCATATTTATTGAACCTCTAAACAACCCTCCTAAATTAAATAGAACTCTAATATGGTAATATATATATATATATATATATATATATATATATATATATATAATAAATTAATAATAATTACTAAATAGAATTAAACAAATAAATACACAATTTTTAGAATTTCTTCGAATTAGGTTTCTCATTCTTGAACCTTTCAAACTCTTTATGGAATCTTGAAGCCTTATATACCGGTTTGCAGTTATGAAGCAGATCGCAGGCATGATTATATGATCAAATGTAAAGGCATAACCTAATCTAAAACATAGTAAACAATACTACCTGGTACTGACATTCCCACGATAAAAAACGTACACATGTGCTAAACACCACGAAATTCATAGCATCTACTATTCAAAAATTAAGAGAGAATTCCAACTTCCAAGTCCAAATTCACTAATTATCCAAACCCTGAATTGCTGGTTGATACCTAGAAATAAACAAATTCAATTATTTTGTATATATTCACCTAACTGCAATTTCCACCAGAAATGTGCCAACTAAAATAAAGAGAACTAAATAGCCTAATAATCAGTTACTAAGCAACCTTATCCTCCCCAACAACAAATGATTCAAATTTAATTTCAGGATAAAGAATAACTAAAACTAAGGGGATAATTTAACCAGTTATTAACCAAACAGCGTAACAGCAATTCAACGAGAAAAGATTGAAAATTCCCCAATACTTTTTACACACCACCAAACTATTAGAAACACTGTCACAGGAATACAAGATCCAGTGACAGAAAATTCAAAGGATCGAGATACAAACACTGAAAGAGAGGTGGGATAAAGCACCTCGACGGTCCAAATGAAAAAATCTAGAGGCTCTGGTGGTCGTTCTTTGTTCATCTCCCGATCGACTGAGTTCTACTCAAGCAAAAATACCTGAAATGAACTGCACATATAAGTGTACAGTGAGCACACAATTACAAGTAAAAACCATAGAATTATGCATCAAAGAAAGGAAAATATTAAGAATCTTTCACCATATTCAGTGAAAATTGACATGGAAGAAAGTCAATTACCGTATAAAAACTAGGGTTCGGTTGATTTGCTACATTTGTCGCTAGAGAGAGAGAGAGAAATAGAGAGAGAGAGAGAGAGAGAGAGAGGTTCTTTCGACTGGGGGACCTTCCTTCTCTATTCTTTAACTCACTTTTTGCCACTACCGGTATGTTTAGGAGTTTGGACAAATACACGTCAATATCTTCCCGATTTTATAAATAAATAAATATGAAATTGAGAAAATAGGGAATAAGTAAATAATGCATAATATATATATATATATATATATATATATAATCAAAGAGGTAAGACTCTGACGTACCCTAACTAAGTTAGACTAAGAGAATTTTTTCTTACATAAAATGTTTGTTAACTGAGAAAAGGGGAAATGATGCATAATATATATTTTCCCACTTCAAAAAATGAGTTATATTTTTTTAAAAATCCAAATAATTTTGTACAAATGTATGATTAAATTTTGATTTATATATGATTGAAATTAATTGCAACTCATAAAATTAGTTGAAATGTCAACAAAGTAAATCATATAATAAGTCTTGTTAAGCTTTTGATATGACAAACGAGTACAAATTAAATGAAATGTAATTATTTTTTTTGCAGAACGGAGGGAATACTGTATTTGAGTTATTATATTATTTATATAATTTACTAAGTTTAGAATTAGATTTGTATTTAGGAACGCATATATTTCAGATTATTGAAAAGAACATATTATTAATTTTTACATTTTGTTGTAAACTTATAAATATATTTTATTTTAGTGAGACGATTATTATAATCTTTAATCTGAGTAAAACAATACATCACTTATTAAAGATAAACTATTATTGGCTTGAATATTTAAATCCCTGCGAAGCCATTAGTCAACTCTCACGCCCACCCCACCCCACACCCCTCCCCCCCCATCTCCTATGTCTGATACCGCTGTTTCTCTTTTCTACGATATTAAAACATCATGAAACTAAAAATATATATATTGCAACATCATGCTCTATTGTGTGCTTCATGATTTTTTTTTCTTTTCTTTTGGTCTTTTTATTTTAAAATTTTCATAATTTCTTTAAAAGTTAATAAAAAAATTTAATAATATGACATGGCTAATAATAAGGGAAGCAATTAGCTTTCTTTTCTGTGGGGATCAGTTTAAACACAAATCAATAAATTAGGGATAGGAACCCTCACTCACATGGACACATGTTCATCCACCAAATGAACATTAGGTCCCATGAGCATGAGGAGTCAATCTTTTTACTCACAAAATTTGATTAAACGAAAAGTTGAGAGATTTAATTTGATACATGGGTCCCGGAAAACCATTAACAAAAGATTATTTGATTTGACATGGGATACATTTGTTTCAACTTTTTAGCTGTGGATAAGATTAATGTAAAACTAATTATATTGTCATTATAATCATATGGTCGTACATTGATTAATTAACTACAAACTAATAGCTAGATATATACGCGGAATATACCTAAAAAAAGTGATCATTCTCGTCGTTGTTTATGGATGCAAAAGAAGAATAACTCCAAAAGAAAAAAAAAATTTGAAAGATACTTACGTGTATATTAACTAATAACATTTTGCTTTACTAGCTCAAATTTTCGTAATTTTCACTTTAATTTAATTGGGTCTAATCAGAATAACGTGATTTAACTTTTGCGATTAATTAACTTCAATGTAACAAAAGGACGGCGGTGGTGGGTAGGAGAGGACGAGGAGATGGCGAAGAAGATGATAGGAGCGGCAGAACTGGAGGTTAAGAGGCAGGTGGGGAAAGAGGGGAGGTGGTGATGATAGAGGTGAAGAGAGAGACGATTGGATTAAAGTGATTTTGAAAGTATTATAATTATTTAAAATTATTAAAATTGTTGTTATAAACTTACTAAAATTACTATTGGATGTACTGATTTAGAAGAGTGTAACATTTATTTGATTGAACTAGAATTTTTTTCTCCAAGCACATTAAAGCATTTTTTTTTCAAAAGAAAAAATTAGTTGACCAAAATTTTTCTATGAGCATCTAATACAAATAGACGATAATGTTAGAGGATGTCAACGTATTTGTACATTTAGTGATACTTTTTAAAAATATTATAAATTTCAGTATATTTATTTTAACAATATCATTTATCCTAGTTAATATCAAATTTCAAAAGAAATAACTAAAGTATTAGAATCTTTCCAAATGTTAATCTAATATGAATCCGAGTTAATAACGAACACGAGCCTAAAATATAAATAAATATTCGAAATCCAATATCAATAGTAACACCGATAATAACACTCACTATAATATCAATTCAAATAATAGAAAAGTAGTAGTATTATTGTTAGATATAAATGTTGATTATGGTGATTAAGTAATAAAGAATTAAATGTGTATCTGTAAAATACTCAAGATATTTTATAAATCTTATTATATTTATACAAGTTTTACATTCATTGATAGACAACTCAGTCATCAGGGAATGAGCTTATCTGCACTAGGCAAGTTGTCAGTGGATATTTAAAAATGACTTGATAGTGTCAGAGAATGTCTATTGTTACTTAAACATTTAAATATTCTGCACATTAGACGTTTCAAACAAAGCCAACATAATTTTGTACTAAAATTATGGTCAATTGTCATATATGCTTTGTTTATGGACGATTATTTGTCACACAAATTAAAACAAACTAGCATGTTAGTCAAAGCCAACATAATTTTATACTAAAATTATGGTCAATTGACATATATGCTTTATTTATGGATGATTATTTGTCCAACACAAATTAAAACAAACTAGCATGTTAGTCCGTGCATAGCACAATTTTTTTTTTCAATTGAATCAATTGTTAAGTTTAATGTGTATTATTATTTTTTAATTTTATTAATTTTTGTTATATTAAATATGGATCAGAACTTATATTGTTGTGTACAGTATTGTTAGTTTTATATTTATAAATCTAAAAAGTAATTAATGTTTTTTATTTCATTTTTTAAATATGAGTTACTTAAGAAGTTATTATTTTATTTTATTATATTTTTAAAGTTGCTTTTATATTTTTCATTTTTTTGCTTATTGTAATTATCTAAAGTATTAACCATGGCGTAGTACTAAATACGTTTTACAAAATATTAATTTATAATATTTTTTTAATTCTAATATTTATATTTATATTTTATTCTTTTCTTTTATTAATTATGATATTTTATTTTTTGTTGTCGTTTCTATAAGTTGTTGTAGAAATTATCTTTTATTTTATTCCTTAATTATTGTTTTTTTTTATACTTTAATTTTGAGAGGTGTGTATAATTATGTTAAAATTTTATATTTATAGTAATGGTTGTTGATTAATTTTTCATTACAATAATTAAAAATTTGATAGGCTTTTCTTTAATCGCAATAATTAAAAATAAAATATAATTTTAAATTCTAGTCCAAGGCGAAACGTATATATTTATATATGTAGGTAATAGTTATTAATGCTTGAAATCTCGTCTCCTCCGTTCTCACCCACATAACTTTCCCACTTTTAATTACATTGATATTGTAATACGTATTGCAAAAATTTGAATCTTATGATGATTAATTCTCATAGAGTGCTCTTTGTGAGTCCTTTTTTTTTTTTTGGTAATAATAGTGGAGATACCAATAAATTACATAGATACACGTTAAAAGTTTTGAATTATTAATTTTTAAATTGTGAATCTTTGAAGATTTACTAATCTGATCCTATAAAGTTTAACCACATTAATTTGTATACAAATTTATGTCTTTAGCACTATTTTATTTTTTTTCTTGATAATTTTGCATGAGCTAGATTTTGTTTGTGACTTAGAATATTCCATTATCAATAACAAAAGATTTTGAAATTGTCAAAACAATATTTAGATTCTTTTGCTTAGTACAAAAAAGGAAAAAAAGAAACGATTCATATATAGAGCAACAATTGCAAGTTACGCACGTTAATTGCTCGTCCGTCTAAAACTTTCTATATCATGATTTATAGCCAAATACACGGTAAAGTAAAATTCCAATACCAAAAACAAGAGGTTAAAATTCCATATATCTATCTATCTATATTAATCTACTAATTCGCGATAAGAGAACACGTTTTATATGACTTTTTAATTTTATTTATCAATATTAATTTATCTAATTTTATGAATTTAGCTAATCACATACATACTAATTTATCCATTTATTTTTTTTTCACGAATCGGACTATGAAAAATATATAAGTCCATTTACAATCTATCAATTTATACTAATACATTAATTAATAATAGTCTTTTATGAATTATATTGATTGAAGTAAATCTATTTTAAATAGACTAAATTACAATAAAATTAATTATTAATCAAATTTATATGTTAAAATAACTACGATCAAATTAATAATCACAAATAATAATATAATTTATCATAATTAATTAATTAATATTAATTATAATATAAATTATTAATTAAATTAATATGTTCAAACAAAATAATTATAAACAAATCACAAATAATAAATTACTTTATGTTGTGCATAAATTTTAAAACTAGTACACGGTTCAATTCAAAAAGCTTCGTATTTGCCTTCGCAATTAGTCAATGTCTTGTGCCCCCTTGATAATCGTAATAACATGCTAAACTCTTACGACCACCCAAAAAGAATTAAAATAATACGGAGTAAAAATAAAGAAAAGCTCCATTCCACCCACCCCCCCCCCCCCCCCCCCCCCCCCCCCCCATAATGAATTTGACTCATTTCCATCGTTATTTTCCTCCAATTTTTCTCTAACGTACTTTATATTTTTTAATAGAATTTTTTTTATGTTGAAAAAATATGAGTGTACTAAGTTTTATGTAACTTAACAATATAAAACCATGCATCTTAAAAGTTGAAATTTGATATAATTTAAATGATTAAGATTTGATAATTTTTTAATTATTAAAATAATGTGTTTTACATTATTAAATTGTACGAAATTTAGTACGTTTTTTATGTTTATCCACAAAATTATGTAAAACAAATTATATTCAAAATTATAATGTAAATTGAAAGAAATTAGAGGAAAGAGGTAATGAAGAGGAGCCAAGTCCATATATAGTGACATGGTAAGTCTAATTCAGAGCTAAATTACAGTTTAACTTTTTAAAATAGATTTAATTTATTATTGGATTTAATTATCGATTTTAATTTATAATTATAAAAAAAATACAAAACTAATAATTAATGCTTTGTATGGAGATCTCATATATACGGAATTGTCTAGACTTAGGTGAACTCAACCTTGAATGGAGGCAATGTGCAACTATATGTATCAGATAAACTATTCATGATAATTCACAGAATTAATGTGATTACTTCATGAAGATATGTCTTACATTGAAAAAAAAAAATACTAAGAACAAGGATAATGTAGCAATAATCGCAATAAAAAAAATTCTCCATTTTAAATTTTTTTTTATATATGTATATATTAGCCAAATCTTAAAAATTCAAATTTACTGTAAATTTCTACATAAGATTATAATGATGTATTTTTGTTTCTTTTGGACATCAATCATATTATTTTATAATTTACATTATAAGATTTTATAATTAAATTCAAATATAACTCCGTTTATGAAGAGAACGATTAGTAAATATAACACGCAGATATTGCGCGCGCGCTCTCTCTCTCCCCCGTTGCAGTGGATTACTGCTACTTGTCTCGCTTTTGATTTTTCTTTTGGATAATAAAGTTTATGTAGCATTATCTAGAACATGAGCAAAACTAATTCGTTGCGTTGGGTATCATTTTTCATGAGACTTTTACTTTGATACGATGTTATGGGTTATCATAAGCTAAAATTCCAGTTGTGTAAGGAATTTTAGAGGATATGCTTCGCAAATATTCTAATATTCTATCTGATCAAATTGAAGTTTTTTAAATATTATTTTATAATTGCACTATTTCAATTAATTTTATTACATTCATTATTGAATGGTTTCTATCATAACTCTCACTATGATTAAAAAACATGATACTAAAGATATATTTGAAACATAAAAATTATTTTCAAAAACTTTTATTTTAAAAACATATCTCTAATTTTGGAATGGAGAGGATAGAATTTTTTTAAAATATACTTGACGTTTGATATCTAAGTTATCTCTAACTTCAAATTATTTTGATTAATTCGAATGACACGTCAAACTTTTCAAGAGAATACACTCGACAACATTTTTTATATTTCAAACTTTCATCTCTAGGAAACGAAACACTTATAAATGATATTTGTTTTACCAAAAAAGTTACATTTGTATGTTTTTTTTCACTATAATACTATATTTTAAAATTTTATCGTACAATCTTCTTATCTTATTATTAATTAAACATTTATAACAAAATTCACAAATAAAAAAATTTATTATTTAAATATATATTTCTCAATCAAACATATATTATAAATATCCTTCAAATTCAAAATATAGTTGTTTTTGTGAAACTGAATAAGTAATATTTTGACGTGTCATGTGTATATCATATCTTGATTCTCATAGAACAGAAAGCTCTGACTATATTTTTAACTCAAATTATGTGAGTTCAGAGCCTATGGAACCAGTGAAGTAAACAACTGTATAATAAAATACCAAGATGGAAAGCGACGCAAATGACAGAGACTTTTGAAGAACATGTTCTAATATACGACGTATAGTCATTACCTGCTCTCACCAAATTCATTAGTAATAATTATTGTTGCAGTGTGCTGCTAATACACCTGCTTACTCACTGATTGACAAGATTTACTGTTCAGGCCCCCACAATAATGTTTGAACTTGATATAATATATGTAGATAGGTATATATATGTATGTGTGTCTGTAAGCACGCGAAGACGCGAACGTATTAAATTTTTAAAATTATAAATTTATATCTACTAATAAATTTTATATAAATTATATTTCGTCTGATTCAAAAAATGACTTAGTTAAATTTTTTACACGTATTTGTATGTGCGATTTAGCACATATCAGATATTTTAATTAATTTAATAAAAATTATAAAATTTAAATTTAAATATAATAGACAAGTATTAATATTATAAAAAATTAAAATTATATAAAATAACTAACACGTATAAAATTTTACATAAAATTAACTCACAGTAAAAGAGGAGTAGTAGTATTGATTTTAACAATAACTAACACTAAATTCTCCTAAAAATGATGATGATACGTGCAAATAAACACTCTGTTTACTGCTGATTAGCTTTGATAGAAAAGCATCCATCATATTCATCCAAAAATTAGGTATAATCAGCAAAAGACATTTAAATTCAGGATACTGACAATATTATACATCAGTAATTTCTACCGGTAAACTAATAGTGGTTATGCATGTTCTTTTCTGCTCATACGGATCACAGGCAGCATCTGGCAAAATAAGAAATGCAAATGACCCAGAAATTTGAGGACTTCATAATTTTAATCACAAACCTATCATATTGAAAATCAAAGGAACAAGTTTAGAGAAAACAGTACCCCATACGATGGGCGAATCTACCCATTAAAAAAAACAGCAACAATACAAATAGGGAAAAGATTGTAAAATTAAAAGAGCCTTCGCTAGATAAATTACAGATGAGAAATGCTTTGACGATCACTATTTCCCACTCAAGTCAAACAAGCCATGCTACTAGGCCAGACCTCCAAGTATAGGCCAGATTTGCATGGATCTGCAATATAATGTTTAGAGAAAGCGGCTATTATCTGAGCTGAACAGCAACAGTTCAACGTATTAGAATCCAGAAGTGCTGTTCGTTCTAAGTGCACCGACCGATCCGACACTGGTTTTGCTTATTATACCCTTCCCAAAATATTCTGCAATCACAGAAAACCCATTCTTTGAATTCTTAACTTGTTGGAAAAACTGATCTTGGTTTTTGGAATTCTGCTCCAAGCTTCTCTTCATTTCCAAGACAGATCTGTACTCGGGAGCACATGCTGGGCACTCTTTCTCATTGTCCCCAAGGCAATGCTGATGGAATGAGTGCATGCACATAAAATGGACAGCAGGGAGATCAAGGGTGAAAGTGCAAGTAGTGCACTTACTAAGTTGAAATATTCTGGCATTAGTCCTAAGATCATGAATCTCCTTTCTCATTGCCAATGTTTCTTCCTGCAAAATCAAACAAGTATCAGGATGAACTCCGAACAATTCTCTAAAACGAGGTATTGTACACCATGGAGAGGTAATGACCATTCTCCGCACAGATTTATTCGACTAGAAAAAGTGCCTCGCAAGTGAGAGGATGGATCTTAGGCGCATAAGCTCACAGAGTCCTCGATTAGTATGTACCATATCAATGTACCACAATTGACATTTACTCAAGTATTTTTGGGACTTTTGACAAATTATAAATCTGTCAATTTCTATTTTACCTCATTGATATTTACATGGAAGGTAGGGTCGGTCTCTTATTAGATTATTTTTCAAAAATGCATGCTACTTTCCGGGAGACAGAAATATTGGAAATGACAAGACCTACATCAATCCTTTGTAGTGCTTAGTTTCCACTCAAAAGAAAAATAAAGAACAAGAAAACAAACGAAAAAATTGCAAGAAGAATCCAAAGCAGATGAATTACATACACCACCTCACCCTATTCCCTCTCACAAACCCCTGTGTAAACCCACACACACAACTACAGGTGTATAAATTGAAACCTTTGTTGCAATGGCCTCTTCAGTTTACCTTGAAGCCATGTCTGGCACTCAGTAGGACAAGTAAGGGATAGGTGTTGAATGCTTTATCTGATCTTGGAAGTAGAAAATTGAGGATACACAAAGAAGTGTGTGGGTTTTGAACAGTTTATCTTAGTGTAGGAAGATGACACATTGAGGACCCTTGCTTGACCGACACTCTATCCCAGTCCATTAATTAGATTGCAAGTAAAGTCTAACCTGAGACCGCTTGCAACTAACAACCCGTATAATTCAGTCTAGGGGTCATGATAATGACTGCATTAGGATTTCAGATAAATAAAATATTATAAGAATGTTAACGAAAAATCAACCTGATATTTGTCAATTGCTCCACGGTCCTCATCAATCAACTTTGATTCATGTTCCAACTTGCGAGCTATATAATCTTTAATGACAGATAGAGTGAGGCATGGATTTCTGGATAGAGTCTGAAGAACTATAATTGGGGGCAAAATATCATCTCTCTCAATATAAGTCAAAACTTCCTTAACTTCTTTGGAGCAGTCCTCCCCAAGTTCACCAAAGTACTTCAATAAATCTGCCCAAAGAGATGGGTCACCACCCTTACCAGAATCTCCCAGTCTCTTGCAGCATGCAATTAAACCCTCATGATCATGTGCTTGCATGTAGCAAGCAATCACCTCTTTGAAAAGTTTCATCTTTTCATAAAGATACAAGAGTCCTTCTCTAAAAGCATTCATCTCACAAAGAATTATAGCAAGATCAACATCATATATTGGATTTTCCTGATCAGACGGCCATGCACTCTTAAGCAAGCGAAGCCCCTTTTGAAATCTTTCCTGGCAATTTTTATCCTTGTTCAGGTCCTTCCTCTCTCCATTTGATTTCCCGTTGCGTGAAACTTCCCCTGAAGACCACTCGGCTCTGAGGTTACCATTTTCACCAATGCCAGCTTGAGAGAGTGACGGAAAATTCAAGTCATTAGACAAATATAGCTCCAATAGCGTATTATGAATTTCTAATTGAGCAGGTGAATCCTTTACTTTGTTGGTGTATTTCTCAAGAAAATCCATTAGTGGCTGCGGATGATGGATAAAAATGTTAAGGAAATCAACTGGAGATGGCAGCATAGATATATATGTACCATTGGAAGCCCCTCCTTTCACCAATTCTCCCTCCTCTGTGCAAAGCCTCATCAGTATTTCAATTGTTTCTTCAGGCTTGTGTTCTATGAGTATTTTGCCATATTCTTTCACTGTAACCCCTGCTTGACTTGATTCAAGACTAGAAACATATTGCAGGGCTTCTTCATAACTACCTAGGTCTTCGAGTAAGATCTTTAAGTACCATTCATGCCTCCCAGCCCTTTTTGCAACATACATTGCATGCTCATGATAATTGGCAGCTCTACAGACCCTTATTGCTGTTTCCACATCAAATTTATGCTCCCCATCTTCACTTTTAATAAATACATTCAGCTTTTCGACGTCTTTTAATTTGGTGTAACAGTTCAAAAGAAGAGTGGTATGGTCTTTAGAAGCAAGCCCTTTCTCATGCAAATTTTCCAAGTAATTTGTAAGGTTGTAGATTCTTTGTGCATCTAGAAATTTTTGTATCACATATGAAGGTTCAAGATGTCCAATGGTGTGAATATACTGAGACATAGCCTCGTCATAGTCTTGTTTGCTGTATAAATGATCCCCATACTTCCTTAGTACCTCAGCAGTTGCAGCAGCATCAGCTTGTTGACTTTGAACAAGATTGATAGCTACGGTATATAAATTCTTTTTGAAGAGCATGTCTAGCTTGCTCTCCATATCCTTCTCCCCAATACACAAGACAGATTTGTCAGTCATTATAAGAATTACGTTACCCCATTCGCAAAGCATGTGAGAAACATCTTTAACTGGAATACTGTGCGCAATTAGCCGGTTCTTCAGATCATATACATTGAAAGTATTCTTGCCAGTTCTTTGATCTTCAATAACGCACAGAAGATATCCACGGAACCAGCCAAGGAACTTCTTTTCTCCCTCAAAGGCCCAACAAGGACCCCGACCATCAACTTCATAAAAGTATACAGCCTCGGGTCGACCCATGATTAGCTCCTGATAATCGGATAGCAATGAAACTGTTAGACAAGTTGCATAAACAAAATAGGAACTTTCTATATTTTAAGTGTGTCATACCAAACGATCACTCATTGCAACACTATTAGTGCTGCACCCAATCTGATCCAAGGTTTGCCGATTAGCTGGTTGAGTTTGCAAGTTAAACAAGCTAACTGAAGCTGGAGTAACTGCAAATAAATGAAGAGCTTGACCATCAACTCGGAATCCAAGGCCTGTAATTGACAAATGGCTCTTATCTGAAATATTCTCCACCCGAAGTGTAAAGCGTTTTATACGCTCACGTGCAATGTCCCCTCGAATGCAATAAATGCAACCATTATCTAACCCAATAGCAATGAGTAATATTGGTGGAGCTTCCTCTAAAACTGAAAATGCTGTTATCTGCACACATCTGATCTTTTATACTCCGTATAATTTTAATAGTGTTGCCAAAATTAAAATGTTATTGCTGGTAGATGCTTTGGAAAGAAACTGATTTTGTAGCTGCTAATTGTAAGAAACTAGATAGAAATACCTGGGCTTCAGGAAACTGATTAGTAAATATACGCAATATCTGGATGGAGTCGGGACTAGATGTGCTTGGGCCCTCAGGCTGCAGCACCTTATCAAGATCAAAAACCTTCATGCAAACAGCTGATAGCTGCGAAGATATTTCTTCATCTTCTCCAACAGTTACTAGGAAGTTGCGTTGCTAGTTATCAGATCAGGAAAATATCAGAAAACATCTACAAATTTCCTAATTAGAAGAAACTTAATCACAAATCAGCATTATCAAAATATGAAAAGGCTATTTATTTTCCCATTACTTCCGATTATAATTCATTTAAAATTTTATAAGACACCATCTGGTATCCCATGAAAATGCAACAATTCACTATCTTCAAACTGTACTAGAAATAGCAAGCCTTAGCTGAAGTGATCTATAGGTACAAACCGTAGTTTTCGCACACTCGGTTGGTGTGAATTTACCTATCAATTTGTATTTTAAACCATCAAATCATATGAGCAACTATGTGTAGAGTTCTTAACCGGAATAATTAAATTGAAACTGAATAGAAGTGTCCATTCCAAGAATAGTTTTTCAACAAAAATTTAATAATGAAACAAAAAGAATTCATTTTTGCTTAGATATATTCCAAGAGTTGCAACATTTATGGCAGAAGAAGTAAATATATGAAGATGGAGTCGCAGAATTACCACCTTGAGGTGCTGTAGGAAGAGTACAGAGGATGTATGAGCTTGGAAGCCATAATTAAATTTCAGTCCTCGATCTAGCAAACTGACAGTGCCATCATCACATCCAACTACAATCTTACCCCTTCCACTAGAACAGCACTCCACCTTGCCAGCTACTTCATCTGGAATCGAGCTTTTTCCTCCAGATTTTTCTTCAAAAAACTCGAATTTTCTCCACTGGTACATCTCTCCTCCGAATCCACGAAAAAAGAGTATCTACGTGCTGCAACCTAAAAAGACAATCTACAATAATCAATTTATCTATGTAATTGATTTAATTACCAATAAAAAAAAAAGTTTCAAGAAATATGCGTATGCTTATTTTAGGTCATATTATCGAAAACTACTAGAGTTTGCAAACAGTCGTCATACCCACTTTCCAGAAGCACATAATGCAATTAGGAATTTCCACAAAAGAAGAAGACAACAATCGAAAATCAATGGATGCCAGTTGCCACAACAGCTCACCATAATTAAATTGTTTGGTATTGCAACACTTTTCGCATCAAAAATTGCAGCACTAGATCTTTATCATCAGATCCTTATCGTTAAATCAACTCGATATTCACCACAACAAATACCAGCGTTGGGATCCTTATCATTAAAATTACCTCGAAATTCACCTTAAGCAACAATGAACCATTTGTTGCGATTTTTGTTGTGAAAAGTGTTAAGGTGCAAAGCAAAGTTCAACCACAACAAGGAACCCTGAATTTCAAATAAAAGCAATGCTACAATCACATAAAAATTAATGGAAATGGCTTGCCTTCAAATGAAATTTCACTCCAATTGATGATATGTAAACTTCACTCCAACATTGACGGCGTCAGAAAATAGAATGAAAACGCAATTGCAGTCAATTTGAATGATGAGAGATAGAGAGAGACGATCTGGAGCAGTAGAAGCAGGCAGCACCGGCAATCTGTAATCTGAAATCGATCACTCTTTTGCTCCGTAACTATATGCCTTCTTTCTTTCTCTTTGTCGTCGTCGGAGCTTCTCTATTTGAACCGCTGCTTTTTCAATCGCCGGCTACTACTTTTCTGTCTCTGTTTCTTTGTCTACTCCAACAATGATGAGCCCCATTGTCGGAGCTTTTAGATGTTACGCGAAAAAAATAATAATAATTGCTTTCCTTTTTAAATTTTGCTCTAAAATCTATTGATACGGGCATTCTTCCATCAAATAAGTTTTTTAAATTATTTTTTTATGCTCGTCGTATAAGTTATTTATATTTTTTAAAAATAATTAAAGATTTATCTTTAGAAATATATTTAATTAAATATGATAAAAGTTAATTATTTGAAAAAGAAAATAAATACTTATTCTTGTTCATTAGAAAAATGCAAAATTATTTTTAATATTTTATACAAAGTAAACATAATAATTAGTGATTTTTTAATATGTGTAAAAATTTCTAAAAAATTTATACAAATGGACGGAAGGAGGAGTATTTAATAAAGACAAATGGCTTTATAACGGCTATCAATTTGTTTTGTTAAAACTCAAATCTTATTTTTATGCTATTGATTCTTATTTATTTGGCGTTTGATGGTTTTTATATGCTCCTGTTATATTGACGTCTTATATTTATGGAAGGTGAAAGATATGTAGTTCTATTAATTTGCTTTTTAGAATGTTTGCTTCTTTTTTTTTTGAATTTTAATATTTTTTATAATTCATGACACACATACGCATCTATATATATAAATATATACACATACATTATGTGTGCCACTTAAACTAGTATATATAAACCAAATTTGGTAGGACATTACCGTAAATGATATGAGAACACTAATTTATTGGTAATTAATTTATTCTCTAACTCTTTTTATTTATCAAATTTTATATTATATTATTTATTATGTGATTGTATACGCTATTAAAATAAAGCTCACTTTCTCATTCTAAAATTAGAAATGCAAGTTATGTACTAATTTTATACTTAAGATATAAGTTAGCTAGATTATGGATATGTAGTTGGACTTGAGAAGACACAAACAGTGGACATTAAGCACTTAATTTATCCAGATTCGATACAATTTAGGATTGGGAAGATGATGAACAAGATATACTTGATACGTTCTTAAAAGAGTGTTCCAAAGACATTCACGCACTTAAATTTAAAAGTAAAATAAAATGTTTATTGATCTTTTTCTTTTATCATCATTAATGTAAAATTTGAGTGTGTAGTTTATAATTAGAAAGAAAATAAAGTCCATCAGTCAAAGTAAGAAATAAATAATATAAAATTTTAATATATTTTTTAAGACATCTTTTTGAGTTTTGTTAAGATACACCACGGAGAAAGTATAAAACTTAAGATGATGAGCATTAACCAGTAACAAATGTAAAGAGAAGAATGACTCGCCCATCATTGATTACGTTTTTTAAAAAATGAAATAGTCAGAGTTTCGAATTTTATAGACTAATAAAATATTTTATAAAATAGTTGATGGTGTATGAGTATGAGGTAGTGACTTTTATGGACAAGTTAATAAAAAACCTTGCAAAGTAATTGATGGATGTGTTAGGAATTATAACATTTGGTTATGATGTATAACACTTAGAATTGTTAGAGTTTGTAATTGTATTGAAATTGCAGCTGATTTTTGTTTAAGTATTATCCTTTGATAGTGTAAATTGTTTATCAGTGGAAGGTATCATTTGATAATATAAAATGCACATCAGAAGATAACTCAGAGGATAATTTATCACAATAGCCATAAGAGGATAATCTGCACTAACTGCAGAATCTGAAAAATTCTACAACATCAGTTGATGAACTGAGATTTAAGATTTATGAGCTGAACTTGTGTTGAACTGAGATTAAAGATTGAATTGAACTTTAAGATTGCTGGAAGAACTAAATTTAAACTCTTATCAGCAATTGAATTGCAACAATGGATAAAATTATTCATCAGTGGATAAGCCATCAGCAGATAATTCTCAACATCATCAGAGACCAATTTGCAAAATTAGTTCAGCAATGGATAATGTCATTTTCAGGTATAACACATCATCAGAGGATGTTATCTACTCAAAATACAATATCTCTTAAAGGAATGTTGGTCTGTACCAGCAAGTGAACGCTCAAAAAAAATAAATTTAACTCACCTGTAGAATTATACTATCAGAAACTAAGAATTAACTTATTGAAAACTAAGAATTAGCCTATCGAAGATTAAGAATTGTTCTATCAGAGATATTGTTGAAACTATACAAGAACTCCTAATCTGCATTAGAGAATAAATGGTTTGCCACATGCAGACCTCTACCAGAGTTCATCAGAGACTAAATGGTTATCAGAGGTAAATGATCATCATCGGAGATTGAAGATGACATATGACTGATTGCAGTAGTCCATTAACTCAGTTAGGGTTGTGAAATTAAAATAAGGAAGGCGGTCCAATAAAAAAAGGTTGGCTACCAGAGAAGTTTCAAGAAGATAAATTATACAAATACACACAGGTGTATAAATTGTAGAGATAATTTATATAAACTTGAAGAGTAAAACAAAGAAGCTAGTCCAATAAGAAATAGATAAGCTCAAAGTGATAAGTTATACAAATACAGACACTGTAGAGATAACTTATCGTGAGAAATCTAGGAATAAAATAAAGGAGCTGGTGCAATAAGAAGAGAGTAGTAAAGTATCTAAAAAAAAAGAAAATCTATCCAAATGTTAGGCAAAAGAAAAGTTTCAAAATAGAACTGCAATTACCAAAGAATATCAGAGATATTTTTGGAGGTAGCTTAAAAAAGAAGGTTGGAGAACTAGGGAGTTGTGTCTATAAATAGAGACATAGAGTAGCTAATAAAAATATACATATCTGAGAATACATTTGGAAAAAAAAAAACACAACTCAGAAATATATTTCTCAGAATCTCTTAATACATCTTGTATACATATTGAGAAAAAAATTTGAGAGATAGGAGTTGTAATTCATTTATAGAAAGATAGCAGTTATATCAAAAGATATAGAGCTAAAGATTGAGAGAGATACAGAGAGAATAACAAGTTTGTATAAATTGAGAAGTTAGAATTTATATTCTAGACAGTAGTTAGTGATTACTATTAGAAAGAGTTGTAAGATTCAAAGTAATTGACAATAAAATTATTTATTTTTGATTACCATTCATATCTTACAATTTACTTTACTTTTTTCTTATAACTATTCTTGAACTAAACTACACTAAACTATCGTATCAGTTTAATTTAAGAAAAAGTTCGAAACTGTATTCAGCCCCCCTTTTACAATTACTCCACGGAACAAATATGGTGTATGGGGCAAAATGAGGTAGTGGTGCCTTGGCAGTGCCCTTTATAAGTAGGCTAATAAGAAATCTTGCAAAAATAGTTGATGAGTGTACGTGACGATGATACTTTCTAAAGTAGTTGATGGGTGCATGAGGCAAAAACCTTGTAAAATAGTTGATGAGTATATAAGAAAGTGGCCTATATGGTCAGTCTAATAAAAAATTTTACAAAATAGTTAATGAGTGTACGAGGCAATGACCTTTATGGGTGTGTGAGGCGGTGGAAAGAGAAGAATGACGAAGATTAGGAAAGTAACACAAGGAAGATAGAAGAGAGGGTGCAAAATTCAATCCATGTCCAGATTGTTTTTTAAAACTACTTAAGCACATGACATCAATATTATGTGCTAATAAAAATTAATTTGGTCAATTAAAGTTAATTCAATTAGTTAAGATTTAGTCAGCGTTCTCACGAATGTGACAGTAATATTTGTGATTTGCTCTGATTTTAGCCTAAGATAATTGTCCCTTTTAACTGGAACTTTATTGTATATAAAAAATAAAAATAAAAACTGAATATCCATTTCAAAATAGATGCGGAAAAGCCCATTAATACGACCCAAAGAAACTGGAGCTCCTTTGGGCTAGACCGTTTATGGTCTGACTCCTTATCTAATTAAACCTAACCCTACCTGATAAGATTAATATTAATTTTGGCGACTACAGAAGTAGGTCCCATAAACACAGTCACTGACATCACTACCGTAGAAGCCTAGAATCATCGCTAGTTCACTACAATTAATTTTGTTTTCTATTACAAAAGTTTTTGGCTTTTATTTTTTTTCTACTGTTGAAATCAAATTTAACGTCATTTTTTTTGCTTTGTTACAAGAGGGGAGCTCCAGAATAAGGGAAAAAAACTAAATTATTGAATTGTTAATTTCACATCTTTTTTTTTTTTTTAAAAATTTTGACTTCATTCCTTGCGTACAGCATATTGTAAAAAAAATTATTTTAAATTAACAATTTATTTTAAATTATTAATAATAAATTTTATTAAATAGTGATACTAATTTTATTTGAGTCATTATATATTTTCAATTTAGATCCGCGATTTTTATGAAGTTTGGATACTTGGTAACTAGGTGAAGTTTTGGAAAGTTTTTGTTCTTGATGTAGAGATCATAAACTTATAGTAGAATCAGAATTTGGTGCAATAGAGAGTAATAATTAATTTCTGGCTTAAAATTGATCATAACAGCATCATTGAAGTTATACTAGTTCTCGAACTCATGCAAAACACTGTAATTTAATGTATAGTAATAATAAATTTTCAGTTTATTAAATTGTTGAATTATAGTTTTTTTGTGTCATGAGAACTAATAATATATTTTTTTTATAGTTTTGGAATCGACAATTAGCTAATTTTAGTCACAAAAATAACTAAAGCCGTATTTTGTTAAAAAAATAAGACTATTTTTTATTTCTTTTAGTCATTTGTATTGAAATATTGAATTAAAATTTTTCTGTGCCTTCATACCTATATTTTTAATTCTTTTTTATATTTTTGTGCCATATGACCTATGACACAAAATTTTATAATTTAATATTTTAATATAAGATAATATTTTTTAAACAAATAAAGCAACAAAGAAAACAGAGCATTACATTCAAATATAAAAACAAAACAAACGTTTCTCAAAAGGAAAAATATAATATAAAAAATTCTAAAATCTTCACGTAATATAACTCTAGCAAAGTATTCTGATTAAATTTAACTAATTATAGGGTGCACATCCATTAAAAAAAATTATCATATATTCCATTATATGAAATTAAAAATAAATAAATAATAAACCTAAATATAGATAATATAGATGTTTAATTGTCCTTAATAAATCTAAACATTATAAGAAAGTAGTAGTACATGTTCAAGAAGCAGTTTGATACTTGATCCATCTTTTTAAAATTAAAAATACATATATTTTAATTTATACAAAATATATTTATGAAATCTTATAATTCAAGTTAAAAATAATTTTTTTTACTTTCAATAATTTCGAAGTAAAATATCATAGAGTACGAAGAATATTATAACATAAATTTTTTTATATTTTAATATTTTTACAAATTCATATCCAAATGATTACTATAACATTCGTAAATATTATTATATTAAAAGAAAAATATATCTCTAATTTTGAAACAAAAAAAATATTTAGATATAATAACATTTGAAATTTAAATTAGATATTATTACCTTCATCCCATCGATTAGATTTCTTTTATATAAAAATTTGGTAAACAGAAATGCTTAATCGATTAAAACAAAAAGCTTTTCGAGGGAGGTTTGCAACTACTTAATTATCCCTTTTTGAGAGAGGTTTGCAACTATTTAATTATCCACGATTTGCATGAGGATAATGTATAGTACGTATATCTTCTGATAATCATGTGTAGAATAGGATAAGAATCCAAATATATGATCATAATATAAAATGTGAAATATACGCCACTAACTCACCATTGTCTTAAGTTGTTCTAATGCATTGATTGTTTTGTTTTTGGATGAGAAGAAAAGTGAATTCCAGATTCACCCCGATTATGAGAGTATTTAGTTAAGACGAGAAAATGGAAAATAAATAATTATTTTTATCGACACTTATATATTTATACTCATTATCAAACACATTTTTTCTCTCTATTTTCTTATATAAAATTAAATTATGTGACTGCTGATAAAAACAGTCATTTATATCTCCTGATTTCTTAGTTAATTGTCAATATTGAAAGTGAAATACTGAGTAACTAAATGCTTGTTTCTCAGCAACTCATTTTTTGGTTATTTATAAGTAAAATTATAAGTTAAATATAAGTTATTTTGAATTATAACTTATGGGTAATAGTATTTGACAATAATTTTTTTTATAAGTAAAAATAAGATGAATGATATTTGGATAATAATGACTTATAAGTTAAAATATATTATAAATTACTAAGAAGAGCTTGTAATTTAAAAATAAGTTAAGAGGAATTGAACAAATATATAATTGCATTTAGTCAATTCTACTTATTTCATTTTTACTTATAAGTAAGAAAACAATAAGCAAATTTTACTTGCTTATTTTTTTTTAAACTTATTATTTTTACTTATAAATGAAGAAATAAGCAATAGCCAAACACCATTATATTAAAAAGGTCTTATAAGTAACTTTGACTGCTTATATACATTTACCAAACAACCTCTAAATCAAGTTACCGATCTCTCACGGTCATATTTATCAAGAATCATTAATATTAACTAAATATATAAAATTGATTAAATAAATCATGGAAATTAAAATCTATATGAAGTTTTAACATGTATATATCAATACTTTAATATATATATATATATATATATATATATATATATATATATATATATATATGTATGTATGTATATGTATGTATGTATAACTATCATTTATTTTTCTTTCTCACTTATACTAATATAACTGTATTCGTCAGTAATTGATGCGTATTTATAAATAATCAATAGTTTTGACCCGAGGAGGCCGGTTCTAATGAATAGAATGTAAGTTTAAGCAAGTACAAATGGTCTAACTTGACTCCTCTACGTTAATATTTTCCTCAAATTTTCCTCATTGCAACTTATTATTTAAAATAAAGTTTGTTTTGTATGGTTTTAATCGTATGGATTGAGATTTAATTATTTTTTAACCGTTAAAATCACGTGTTTTACATAGTTAAATTATATGAAACATGACGTGTCTTCATATTTTTTTTTCATGTTATATTCATCTATACGTTTAAAATTACATAAAATAAATTTTATTTAAAAATTATTACATTGAGAGTTATTGAAGAAAAGAGGTACTACTTTAAAAATTATTACATTGAGAGTTATCGAAGAAAAGAGGTACTACGTCCGTCTAAATGTGTATGTCGCAATTTGATTTTGACCGGTCAAATTAACTAATTTTTAAAATCATAATTTGACAAATATATTTTATATTTAAAAATTATAAAAGTTGAATTTAATAGTATATTTAATATATTTTCTTATGATAGTTTTTTAAATTTTTATCTGATAAATATAAAAAAAATATTTTAAAGTCAAATATGATCAATTTGACTCCAAAAAATCAAATTACAATATATAAATGTGAACGGACAGAATAGCGGAGAAGCCAAGTCGGAGTGTTGACGTTTTGACGATGACATGTTATTGTTATCTTTAATCCACTAATCCCATTTCTCTCGGTTTAACTGGTCTTTCCATTTCTATCCTTGTTATACCAAAATGAATATTAATATAATATTCCTCTCATTACATTTTTAAAGTTAACTATAACTAAAAAGAAAAATATAATTCTTTAGATTCTATGATTTATATTTGATTCAATTTAAATGATTTTGATTGTAAAATGGTTAATAAGCTAAGAAGTCCATACAATATTACAATTGAGGATTGAGAGCTTATGGCGATCGAAATGGACACCGCAAGTGAACATCGAAATGATACATTTGTTTATATAATTTCTTTTTAAGGAAGTGTTATATAGTTTTGATACAATCTATTTATTGTAGTCCGTACATTCTACTTGTGATATTGGTTTATGAAAAATTCATCCATACTTTTGATCACTAATTATCTTCATTAGAAAATTAGTCCACGAAACTACAAATCAATAATTGGATTTTTTAATTGTGAAAATTCATCTTAGATTTTTGTTTGACGAAAGTTTACTATATAAAGTAACTTGTAAGCAAAAACCACCATTCTTTATCCATTTAGTTTTTTCCTTTTATTTAAACGTAAATTTTAAGAGGATGGGAGCTACCTAATTTAAAGGCAATGATATACTATCGGTCTTTTGAACAAATTATCTTTATCAACTGAGCTAGCTTTTGAATTGCTATAAGAAATGATAACAAATTTTTAGGACGACTTAACGCAAATTAGTTATTCCTCCGATACTTCGTATACTCTTTTTATTACACGTAAAATTTGACAGTAGTATTTAACATTATGTGATAATATATATATATATATGTCAAATTTTATCTTAAAAGAGATACTATATTCGTACACAAATTACAAAATTATTATTTTATGTTAGAATATTAACATAAATAACCATTAGATAAGTATATTTTATTGGAATTGACTCATCTCTATTACTTCTTCCCACCAATTTTTCTCAATGCACTTTATAATCTTAAAAATAATTAATTTTATGTAATTTTAACCGTACGAATGAATAGAACATGAAAAAAAAAATGAAAGAGTATGTTAAGTTTCATACAAATTAACAATGTAAAACACATGATTTTAGCAATTTAAAAATCATCCAATCTCAACCATTTTAATTATATCAAATTTCAACTATTAAGATGAACTAGTTTTGTTATCCATACGAAGCACGAGTTTTAGTTTTTATTGTTGTATATTTATTTAAACTAATTTTAAAAATTAAATTATTTTTATAATTGTTTATAATTTGTGTAAGTATTCGTTATCATTATTTGCTAATAATTTTGAATATTTTTGTTGTTTATCGATAAATAATTATTTTATTTATATTTTAAATCATTAGTAGAAATTGTTATATAAGATTAATATCGCCATGATTTTCTTTTAGAATAGTAAAAATAAAATTATCTTTTAAATTAATGTAAATAGAAATAATGTTTGTTTTATCGATTTAACTAGTTTTTTTTTTCATTTTTTTTGTATCTTTTTTATATCTATGTTTAATAAGTTTCTTTACTACACGTTTTAATAAGATTCTTTGCAATAAAAAATTTAAAAATTTAAAACTCTAAATAAATTGATTTTATTACATAAAAATAAAATTTAAATTTGACGTAACTCGTGCATGATTATTTTTATTGAATGTTGAATCAAATTGAAATAGTGATAAAATTAATTTAAGTAGCCAATAAAAGTTTTGGGTAAAAAAATCGTTTAACTTTTTTTATAGAAAGAAGTATGTGTTCTATTTTGTGAAATAGTATTATCATCTAAATAATTTTCAGTACAAGAGTAGAGTACGATTGAAGAAGAGATAAAATTCCAAAATATTATTATTGTATTGAATAGTACAAGTTCACGACTACTCTTGACAATTTCATCTGATATTATTATAAGTCCTCCATTTAATCCTTGCTTTAATAAGATATGATCTTTGGAACGGTAAAGGATAGAGTATGGTACATGATTTATCATTTTATTTATTATTTTTTGCTTTACTTTGTATTTGTCTCAATTTTATATAAAATAAAATTTATATTAATAATAGAAGATTTTGTATGAGAAAATTTTGAAAGAACGGTGAAAAGCATATATATATATATATATATATATATATATATATATATATAGGGAAAAAAAATATAAAATATATCTTAGTCAATTTGGATAAGATCATTAATTAAAATGACGCAGTTTATGGTTTAATATTTTTTCATAGGGTTTTATTTCTTATTTTAATTCTTGATAAAGTAATGACATCAGAGAAGAAATGTGTATTCGAAAATCAAGAAATTTTTACGACGAAAAAAGACTACAAACTCAAACCAACACAGTTTGAAATTTTGACTAAAAGAGGATTGTTAAACAAAATATCATGAAATAATAAATTAAAGTTATAAACCGACACTAAAAAATGTAAACAAATATCAAATCATTAAATCTTTCCACCACGATCACTATTAGATTTGAAACACAACAAAATGGAAAGAACATTAAATAAATAAAGGAATAAAAAAAACTGAAACTAAAGATGAAAGAGAGTTATATGGAAGAATCCGTAGGAGTAAGAAAGTGAGAGGGAGATAGAGAAATTGTGAATTTGAGAATGGAGTAAGAAAATATGAAGAAGAGAGATAGATGAATAAATGGAAGAGTCTGAAATGGATGTGGGCATGTTTAATTATATATATCTTTTATTTCTGTTATTATTTGAGAATTAGCATAACAATAAATAGTATGATAATACTTCATATAAAATATAGTTTCTTACATTTATCAATTTGATATATTAATACTTGTGGAAACACATGTTTCTTATAGTTGAATATTGTTTTCTTTCTTTTCGATCTCATCTCATGCAAAAATTAAAGAACTATGGATATAAACTCACAACTAAAATGTCAATGGATATTTTTCAACAATTTGACCATATAAAGTACATGTAACTCGTAAACTCTTATAAAATGTGACTTATATTTTCTGTTTAACTTTAACTTACACTTAAAATTAATTGTACATATGAAAATTTGAAAATATTTATGTGTAAATTGGTAAGATATAATATATTGAGGAGATAGCTGAGATCTTGTGATTCCTTAAAGTGTTTATCATCCCATAAAGTTTGTGGAGTTTGATCATACTTTAACGTTATCCTTTTTCAATTACAAATAGGTTTTTTTATTTCCTATTGGGATGTGTTTTATTTTTTATTTCCAATCAGAATATGTTTTCATTTGGGTTTTTAGATTTGGTTATATTTTCAATTCCTTTTGGATTTCTAACATTATGTTGAGATCTATAAATACAATGGCTTATTGTGTTTATGGGTAGATCAATTAAATCATAATATTTAGTTATTTGTGAGGGTCTCTTATAAGGGGGTGAGAATATTATGTAATTATTGCGAGTTTACAAGGTAGATTAGCGGAGTGCGAGATATTCACCATAATTGTATCTTGTGAAAAACTTGGATAAATAGTAATAATATTCAGACAGGCTGGACGTAGCCCAGATTTAGGTAAATCAAGGTAAATCTTTGTGTTCTTTTCTGTGATTGAATTATTTCTTTGCTTGCGATTTAGTATTTATCAAGGTCTTAATACAATTTAAAACTTAAAAATAATTAAAACAACTTTACCAAAAAGATATAATAAGTGAAACAGTAAAACAAATTGCAAAATATGAATATTAATCTACAATATGTATATTTATTGTAAATCAATTTAAATCTTTACAATTCTTTTTGGTAGTCATTACGAGCTGCAGACAATCTCTGTTTTAAAATAACAACTGCGCTCTAGAAAAATGATTTCTAGCTTCTCTCAAGTTTTTGAAAACTTGCTACACTTTTTGTAATATAATTACAACTATTATATAATCTGAGATAATATGTATACTTGTGTTCTCGTGTATCTTAGTGATATCTTGATGTGTCTCTCATATATTTTATCTCAGTTGCCCCATATCTCTATTTATAGACATAGCTCCCTTGTTCTATAAGTTTCTTCAGTGAGTTGTCTCCAAAAATATCTTTGATATTCTTTGGTAATTGTAGCTCTGTCACATAACTTCTTCTTTTTGTATGACCTTACTTGCACGTCAACCTGTTATGTAACATCTCTGGTGTATCAGTACACTAGCTCCCTTATTTTTCTCTTAGAGTTCCCATAATAAGTTATCTCTGCAGTGAATAACTTATCTCTATGAGCTTCATAGTTTTTGATTGGACCAGCTTCCAAATTTTCCTCTTTTAAGTTTCTATAAGTTAACTCTGTAGTTTTCACATCTGCAACTATATATGCATGTTAGTGTATAAGTATGACTTATCTCCATATTTTATTTTATTAGTGTTAACACTTACAGTGTATAACTTATCTCCTTGACGCTTCTTTGGTAGCCAATCTCTCCTTATTGGGAAACATCCTTATCTTATTTCCACCACCTTAATTTTATCAGTCATATCTCATCCCTTATGTCATCTTTAGTCTCTAATCATCCATCCCTTGACAGCCTGTTTTGTTCATCAGTGGATATTTATCCCTTGACGGACAATTTTGTTCATCAGTGGATGTTTATCCCCTGACAGACTAGTTTGTTTATCAGTGGATATTTATCCACTGATACCCGAACACTTTGGCGCTAGTGTAAATTACCCGAAGAGTTTGGCAATAAATAATTTTGGGTTTCACTTGACTTCAGTGATAGAGAATTCCCGACAACTTTTGCGATAGTCTTTTTAAGTTTGGCGCTGTTGTTGATTTGTCCGATGACTTTGGCGATTGGCAAATGACTATGACAATAGTCAAAATGATTTTGGTGTTGAGTAATGTTGAGTTTGGCGTTTAGCCAAATAAATTTAACGACAGTCAAATCTTCTCAAGGCTTCTTTAACGCATTGAAGTGTATTTGCCTTAATTTCTAGTAGTTTCAATATTATTCTTCGATGAATAAACATTTAGTCTCCGATGAACAAACATTTAGTCTCTAATGAACAAAAACTTAGTCTCTGATAGGCTAATTCTGTTTGACCAACTTCCACTTTTATTGAACTCTCCAATTCCTTGTAGTCTCTGATGCTTTTTTGCAGGTTCTGATGATAGCATTGTTGGATTTCCTAGGATAAAACGCAGCGGAAAAATACGATTAAAAAAAAAAACAAAACGAAACTCAAATTCGAGGATCTATGCGAAACAATTTAATACAGATAGTTTAACATTTTACAGATTAAAAGTGCGAATCTGAAGTTTTGGTGAAGGTGTTGATCATCTCTAAATCTTTAATGCAATCCAACTGAACAGCGTCTTTACGGTATCCACACGAACACCCACGAACCGTCTTACGATCTGAACAAAGAGAGTTATAGTACTAGATGTATGATCTATATCTCTCTTAACTCCAGTCTCTCTCTTATGAGCGGTTAGGGTTCTTAGAATACGTGAAGTGTTAGTTAGAGAGAATAGCTGATATATCACACACACACACACACACACACACACACACACACACATATATATATATATATAGCCTTTTATAGATTAATTCCAAAACCTAATCTAATTAGGAGAATTAAAATCCGAATTTTATATTTATTAGATATATATTTAATCAAGTCTCACTTAATTAATATATATATGTACAAATAAATATATATTCGTATTTCCTTCCAAAGGACTCTACTTCATACAAATTACATATATATATAATTTAAAGCCATGATTTAATTAAATCAATCTTATTGATACATTAAAATCATTGACATTTAAATTATATCTCCTTGACGAATGTTCTTTGTGTGTGACCCTGTAGGTTATTATTACATTGGCAATAATTTTAAATCATATTATAAAATTATAAAGAATGAGTGACATCTAGTAATACATCACTGTTACCCAAGTAATAATAAAGTCATAGATTCGACGTTACCTTTTGTGACCAATGTTTCAATGTAACTTAATCTTCTTAATCATGATATCTAAGATTAAATTCAAGGCATGGATGTGTCATCCTCTTCATAATTTAATCTCAGTTTTCTTGATCAATGAGTAAACTATATGAAACAAATCTCTATTTGAGCATGGCCATGCATTTCATAGTCTCACTCAATCAAGAGACCTATAGATATCACCCCTAATTTATAGGAGGGTTAAATTCCATCTACATCATTCCCATTTCTCACATAACTCATTATGCATCCAACAATCACCTTTATCGTCCACCCGGTTAAAGGTGACTTTTGATAATGTTAAAACGCATAACTCCTTATATAGAAATGTCATGACTTCAGGTCTAAGGACCATTACATCATTGTCACTATGAGAATTACTTATGACACATAGCATAACGTTCCATGTAGAATTCTCATGGTGGGTCTGTCCAGTACAATGTTCTTTAACATGTACCTATGTATCAACTTAATATATCTCATATATATTTATGACCAATGAGATATGACCATCAGCTAATCCACATACTAGTCTCAATGTATTATTGTTGTCCCACTGACAATGATACTCGACTAGGGACATTTAAGAATAATGATACATTACATAATTATATGATCTCATATTCAAGTCACATACTTGAATCCATATAATTAATATCATTCTTCTAAGGACATTTATTATGTTAACATTTATATAACGCAGTAAATAAAACATAATAAAATAAATTATCATTTAATCAAAACATAACTTAAATATAATGTCACAATCATTATATAATTGGCCACTAGGGCATACACTCTAACAAGCACTTGATACAACATTACTGCAGGTACTCGTACAATTACAAATCTAACAATTCTAAGTTTGTACATCATCATCAAATGCTATAATTCCTAACACGAATACATCTAGAGTTGAGATTGAGAAATTCAATGGGAAGAGATTTGAGTTATGAAAATTCAAGATGGAGGATCTACTCGTGGATCGTGATTTGTGGTCGGTGATTGAAGATTCGAAGTTGATACTTATTGGAGAAAAGGGGAGAAGAGGGATGGAAATTCTTCCTCTATTATTGATAAGACGACAAATGATAAAATTACCGAATGAAAGAAACTGGATCGAAAGGCTCGAGGATTAATTTAGTTGTGTCTAGTCGATACTGTTTTGGTGAATGTTGCCGGTGAAAAATTTATAAAAGACCTATGGACTAAATTAGAGAACCTTTACCAAAGTAAATCTCTTGTTAACAAATTATTTCTAAGGAAGAAATTGTACAAGTTGCGAATGGAGGATGGTGGATCGTTCTCGGCTCATCTTCAGGAATTTAATACCTTGGTAAGTCAATTGGCTTCAATTAATTATGATATGAAGGATGATGACAAAGTCATTACCTTCCTTTGTTCACTGCCAGACTCGTGGGACAATTTGATTATTACGATTGGTAGTGAAAATACAAAGATCTCATTTGAGAGTATTGTTGCGGCCTTGTTATTTGAGGAGATGAGATGCCAAGGTATAGAGAGTTCCACCAAGGAAGTTTTGATTGTGAGAGGCAGAAACCAAAACAAAAGTAGGTGGTCAAACGATAAATATAGATCACGTGAGAGATCTAAAACAACTTATCGGTCAAAGATGCGGTGCTAAAAGTGTCAAGAACTTGGACATGGTAAGAAAAACTGTCCAAACAAAGCAGCCAAAGGAGACAAGGGTGATCCTAAGAAAAAGAAGGATGACGACGACTTGTACTTGGTGGCGGCTAGCGTGGCTCAGTCAGATTCTGATGTGTGGTATATTGACACTGGAGTTTCCTATCATATGATCCCACAAGGAGTGATTTTGCGAGTATGATAAATATGATGTGGGTAATGTCTACTTGGGGAACAGTGAAACACTAAGAATAGTTGGACGTGGAAAAATTAAACTTAGAATGAGTGATAGGATGGTGAAGTCCCTCCCTAGAGTTATGCATATTCCAGGACTCAGCATAAATTTAATATCAGTGGGAATTATGACAGATGCAGGAATCATTTTCAATTGTACTAAAGATTCATGCAAGATGACTCGCAGTTCGATAATTATTGCAAGTGGTACTAGATATGGTACTTTGTATAAGCTACGGGGAGACACTGTTGAGCTTCAGTTTGAGAGTGCATTAATTTCTGAGAGAGAGCCTAGTGATGACACTAATGTAGCCATGTTGTGGCATCAGCGACTTAGACACATAGGAGAGAAGGGGCTTTTTACCATAGCCTCGAAACAACTAGTGGCAGGGGTCCCATATTGTTCTATAGGATTTGGCTTTTGTGAACATTGTTTGTATGGAAAGCAAAATCGAGTAAAATTCAAGGGTGAAGGTACAATGACTACAAGGGTGCTGGATTTAATACACAATGATCTTTGTGAGTCTCCGGATGAATCATTTGGAGGATTAAGATATTTCGTTTCCTTTATAAATGATTACTCAAGGTATGCTTGAATTTATTTCTTGAAAAGAAAATCAAATATGCTTGAAAAGTTCAAGACATTAGTTGAAAATCAACTTGATTAAAAGGATCAAAGTTTTTCGGATTGACAATGGGTTTGAGTATAAGTTCGTAGACAAATATTGTACATAAGTTGGCATTGCAATACAGAATACCATAAGGTATACATCTTAGTAGAATGGAGTGGCAGAACGATTGAATTGTACATTCATGGATAAAGCTAGATGTATACGAAGTAAGGCAGACTTGGAGCCTGAGTTTTGGACAGAAACAGTTGCTACAACATGTTACTTAAAGAATTGAACTCCTACTTCAGCGGTAAAGGACCAAACACCATATGAGGTAATATTTGGGAAGAAACCAAGTATGAGCCATGTTCGTGGGTTTGGTTGTGATGCTTATATGCATGTGCCTAAGAAGAAAAAGACGAAGCTTGACTACAAATCTGAGACGTACAAGTTTGTTGGCTACAAAGATGGAGTCAAAGAGTAGAAATTATTGAATCCAGAGACCTGAACTTTTGTGTACATCAAATATGTGGTGTTTAGAGAAACAACAAAGGTTGATGTTGTCATTGATGGTTTACCTAAGGAGACTAGTCATGTTGAGTTTGATGTGAGCTCAGCAAGGGATGTAGAAGATAATGACCCATATGGTACATCAGAAGTTGTTAATGATGATTCAGATGAAGAACAATCAATTTAATAGGATGATGATGATAGTGTTGATTCAGATCATGGAGGGGAGACTGAACAAGAGCCTCAAGCAGAGCGTACATTGAGGAGATCCACATGGGTTAAGAGAACACCTAACAGGCATTCACTTAGTGCCTCTTATGCTTTGATAGTCACTAGAGATGAACTTAGTTTAGTTAAAGAGGTGAGAGCCTTGGATGATGCTAATCTGTTGGAGGAAGCAATGAAAGAGGAGATGCGATCACTTGATTAGAATCACACATGTAAGCTTGTGAAATTGCCTAAAGGTAGGAAGACAATTGGGTGCAAGTGATGTTAGAGAAATATAATGATGATGATGTTTAGAGAATATTTGTGCATTTGTAAATACTCAAAGTGTTTTATAAACCTTAGTATGTTAGCACAAGTTTTGCATTCACTGATGATCAATTTAGTCATCAGGGGATGAACTACACTATAATATACAAGTTATCAATGAAAACATCTAAAGGACTTAATAAGTATAGTAGAGAATGTTTGAAGTTACTTACAAGCTTTTGAGTATTCCGCACATCATACATTCCAGACGAAATCGAAAAAGCTTCGGTGATTGAAACCAATCAGCAGAATCCGTTAGGGGAACCCATCAGGGGATGATAATGGCAGACCAACCTGTCAGGAGAACCCATCAGGGGATGACAATGGCAGACCCACCTGTCAGGGAAACGCATCAGGGCATGACAGTGACAAGGCAACCCATCAGGGGAATGCTCAAAACTGCATCAGTGGAAGCCATAAGTGGATGCTATAAGTCTTTACATCAGAGGATCAAGAAGCACTTGGATAACTCTACAACAAGAGATTAACTCAAGTGAAGCATGAAGCACTGATCAAGCCTTAAATAGGACGTGACATCAGGGGATCCAGAAGTACTGATCAAGTCCACATCAGGGCTTGTTATCAGGGGATAGTTATGACTACATTCACTCGTCATCAGGTCTTATACGCAAATCATTGAAACTTGTCATAGAAGCAAGATATATAACTGGAAAGATATTTCTTGAAGTTTGGTGATCCAATGACAACTTTCGATCATTAAATGTTTGAAGATCAGGGGATGAAGAAGAAGCAACAAAAGTAATTAGCAGTTTGACACATCATTCCCAAAGGACATTGATGTGACATCTATGCGGCCAAGTTGAAAAAGCAGCACGTCTAAGTACGTGGGTTCAACAACTAATCTTCAATATATATGCAAAAGAGTTCTCATTACAAAGAAGTGGATATCCAACGGATCAACCAAAAACAAAAGAGGGAAGCACACAAACACTAGAAAGAAGCTTTGTAATATTTATTGAGAGAAATATTAAAAGAAAATAAAAAACTAGTGAGTGTGAAATAGAAGTTGTAAATTATTACAGATTATAGCTGATTAATCACATTTGTGATTAAATAGATTTCTAGAAAAACATCAAGTTTTAATACAATAATTTTAACTTGAATGCTTGTGTGTTCATCTTAATATTCACTATAGTTTTTCTGATCTTGTAGCTATTTACGACAGTGCTTAACAAGTTTTTAAAGAGCAAAAAGGTTTAGGTGTTTGTATTCAACCACCCCCCCCCCCCCCCCCCCCCATTCGATAAACACTTGAGCTTATTTAGTCTTAACAATTGATATCAAAGCCAGCTAGTAGACTACACTTGCTAGACGATTGTTAAAAATGGCTAACAAAGTTGGAAATATTAAAGTCCCCATGTTGGAAAGGGGAAAGTACTTTTTCTGGAGACAACGAATGATAGTTCATCTAAGAGCAAACGATGATGAATACTTGCAAATTCTAGAAGAAGGCCCTCACATTCCAAAGAAGCTTATTCCTCAGGACGTTGTAAATAAAGTTAGTGTTCCAGAAAGGTTAGTTCCAAAGACCACTGAAGAAATGACTCTAGACGAAAGATAGAAAGTAAAGAAGGATCTAAAAGTCACAGACATCCTATATAATGGTTTAGACGATGATATGCTAAACAGTATCATGAATTTTACAACGTCTAAGTCTATATGGGATACTATTTAGATCTTGTGTGATGGTACTGAGGATGTGTGGGAAAACAAACTGCAGCTGTTAACACAACAATACGAGTGGTTCATAATAAAAAATGGTGAAACACTCACTGAAATGTTTGACAGATTTAACAGGTTGGTAAATGACCCGAGGATGTATGGGAAGAGCTATGTCAACAAAGACATCAATAGAAAATTCATGAGGGCACTTCCTATATGGTGGGATCCAAAGACTACAGCCATCAGGGAATCCAAGGACATGAATCTCCTAGAGTTGGATAGGCTCTATGGTACCCTAAAGACATATGAACTGGAGGTTCAACAAAGATCTGAAATGTCAGGAGATACCAGAAAGCTTAAATCTGTAGCCCTGATGGCTGCTAGAAAGAACAAAGAAGAAGCAAGACCAAGTGTCTTGATGAAGCAGCAGTCAGGGGATGCTGAAGAAAGTTTGGAAGAAGAAGAAGAAGCTGACTCAAAGGAGACTGAGTACATTCATGAAGAATTAGAAGAACTGGATGAAACCATAGCCTTTCTTGCAAAAAGGTTTTCCAAGCTGAAATTTCAAAAACCATCAAGGTCAAAAAGATTTTCAGCAAGGAAACCTAGTAGCACCAAAAGCTTTATCAATAAATTAAGAATAAAGTGCTACAAATGCAATGAGATGGGCCACTTTGCAAATGAGTGCCACAAGGCTACAAAGGTAGGTGAATCCAAGGGAAAAAAGGCTGATGTGGATTACAAGAAGAAATACTTTGATCTTCTTAATGCCACCAAGAAAGGAAAAGCCTATATTGTAGAGGGAAAGGACTAGGCTGACTCAGATGAAGAAGACATTGAGGAATATGTCAACCTAGCCCTGATGGCCTCATCCACTGACAGTAGCAGCTCACAAGTCTTGAAATTTCCTCTAACATGTGTAGAAATGATTGTGTTAAAACTGTTAAGGAAATGACTTGTGAGATAAAAGATCTTTATAACACTTTAACGAATGTTGTAGCTGAGACTGAAAGAGTACAGAAAATAAATGAACATTTGACTGCTAGAAATACTCTTTTAGAATCAAAACTCACTAGACTTGAGAATCATGAAAAAGAACTCTCAAGAACTAAGAATCTCCTTGACTGTGCTGTTAAAAGAGAGGAATGGACCTCAAATCTCTTGAAACAAGAAAGGGAAGTCATAAAGAAATGGAATGAGTCAAGCAAGAAACTAGATGATCAATTAAACTGTCAGAAATCTGATCATAAGTCTAGTTTAGGCTATGAAAAAACTCTAGTGAAGCAACCTCCTATTAAGGTTGAAAATGCAGCTAGCTTTGGAAAAAGGCCTATACAACCTATCAAATTTGTAAAGGCTGTCACAAAGTTGGAAAAAAGGAATATTTTTCTGATGTGTGAAACTTCCACAAGTGGTGGGAGTGGCAAGAAATTTGTTCTTGCCAAAGCACTCAAATTCCCAGTCAAGAAGGAATTAGATTGTGCATCAGTGAATGCACAGTCATCAGGGGATAAGAGTGCATCAGACAATCGTAGCCCTTCAAGGGATAAAAGCCTCTTAGGGGATAAGAAAAAGAATAGGAATAGAAAGTTAGGTGTAAACAAAGCTAGTAACTACACCCGTATTCGAGAAGCCCCTAGGAAAGTGTGCTGAAACTGTGGTAATAATAATAATTTATCTTTTTAGTGTAAGGAGAAACCATAGATTTTAACTGGCACAATCTTATATATTGATGATTTACCTATCACGCTAGCATGCACCCTTAAGAGTAAAGAAAAGAAAATTGTTGGTAAATCTAAAGCTTTTATTGAAGCTCCTAAAATGGAGAAAGTGTGTACATTGCCAAAACCAAAACTCACAAACAATGAAAAAGATGTATTAACTGTGACTAAACCTAAAGGACCCAAAACCACTTGGGTACCAAAAACAATTTAAATGTTCTTTGTATACAGGAAAAAATCAAAGGCAGTCAAATCTAGTTTCTGGATAGTGGCTGCTCAAGACACATGACATGAAACAAAGCCCTACTCACAAAGTTCCAAGAAAAGGTTGGTCTAGTGATTTCTTTTGGTGATAACAACAAAGGTGTGACTCTTAGTTATGACAAGGTAACAAATGGGGATGTCTCATTTGAAAATGTAGCACTAGTTGATGGGCTCAAGCACAACTTATTAAGCATAAGTCAACTATGTGATAAAGGTTACATCATTACTTTCAGAGGGGATCAATGCTTAATCTCAAAAGAAAGTAATGGGAAGCTGGTCTTATTAGGGTTAAGGAAAGAAGATCTCTACATTGCTGATTTTAAGTTAGTGGATGGAGAGTCATGTTTCTACAGTAAGGCTACCCCTGATGAGAGCAGACTATGGCACAGGAAGCTCTCTCACCTGAACTACAAAGCTATCAATGCTTTGGTGAAGAGAGAATTGGTAACTAGACTACCTCAAGTGGAATTTATTCAAGAAGGATTATGTTCAGCCTGCCAACAAGGGAAACAAAGGAAATCATCCTTTGTCAACAAGGAAGCCACACTAATCAAAGATCCAATTCAATTGCTACACATGGATCTCTATGGTCCTGTTAAGATAATGTCAGTATTAAAAAAAAGATTTGCAATGGTCATTGTGGATGACTACACCAGATATACTTGGGTCAAGTTTCAAAATACCAAGTCTGAAGTACCTCAACAAATCATTGACCATGTAAAGAAAGTGGAGGCTGAGTCATGGTCAGTGGTTAAGATATTGAGGACAGATAATGGAACTGAATTCAAGAATGCAGTTGTTGATGGATTTTGTGTGGAGAAAGGCATCAATCATACATTTTCTGCTCCAAGGACTCCTCAACAAAATGGTGTAGTGGAAAGGAAAAATAGAACCTTGATAGAAGCTGCTACAACAATGCTAGCAGAGGCAAGGATTCCTACCTATTTTTGGGCTGAGTCAATATCCACTGCTTGCTTTACTCAAAATAGGTCATTAATCAACAAAACTCACAACAAGTCTCCATATGAGCTAATGATAGGGAGAAAACCAAACATCAAGTTTCTACATGTTTTTTGAATGTAATTGCTATGTGTTAAGAAACTTTGATGAGAACTTAGGAAAATATGATCCAAAAGTTGATGAAGCAATTTTCCTAGGTTACTCCCTAACATATAAGGCCTACAGGGTTTATAACAAAAGATTCCAAGTGGTGATTGAGTCTATAAATGTAGTTTTTGATGATCAAGAGATCTTTGGATTTGAAGACCCTGGTTTTCATGAAGAACTGAGATTTGAAAATGAACATGATTTTGATTGTCAAGAGTATGAAGCTGATGAGTGCAGACAAATGGAGAAATTATCCATCCCTGATGTCAATCCAAACAACATAGAAGCCCCTACAGCAGATGAACTTAACTTCCTGGACAACAGATCAGGGGATAATCCATCAGGGGATCACTTTAACCCTGATTTAAGCACAAATTCAGGAGGAGTTTTCCCAGAAGTTGGTAGCGCAGACTTAGAGGGAGGAAATGATGATCATGCAAGCTCATCAAGATACATTTTTAAGCTCAAATGGTTTAGAAGTTACACAACAGATTTAATCATTGGTGAACCAAACTAGAGAGTGCAAACCAGAAAAACAACTACTAATGAATACCTATATGCTTGCTTTCTTTCTCAAATTGAGCCAAAGAAATTTGAAGAAGCCATTCAAGATGCAGAATGGATCATGGTTATGTAGGAAGAGTTGAATCAATTTGAAAGAAATTAATTATGGAAGCTAGTGCCTAAACGCAAAGAAAGAACTATAACAGGCACCAAGTGGGTATTCAGAAACAAGTTGGATGAAGCTAACATTATTATAAGGAACAAAACAAGACTGGTGGCAAAGGGATATCTTCAAGAGGAAGGGATTGACTTTGATGAGACTTTTGCACCCCTAACCAGACTTGAGGCTATAAGAATTTTCTTAGCCTATGCAAACATTCAAACTTTAAAGTTTTTCAAATGTATGTGAAAAGTGTCTTTCTCAATGGAAAACTAAAAAATGAGGTGTATGTCCAACAACCACCAGGGTTTGAAAGTTCAAAATTCCCAAATCATGTCTATAAACTAGAGAAAACACTTTTTGAACTAAAGCAAGCTCCTAGAGCTTGGTATGATACACTGTCAAAGTTTCTAGTGGATAATAAGTTCACAAGAGGTATCATTGACAAGACATTGTTCTTTAGACAACACCAAGGTCATCTGATCCTGGTTCAAATATATGTTGATGATATCATCTTTGGATCCACACACTAGATTGTGTGAAAAGTTCTCCAAGCTCATTCAAAACAAATATGAAATGAGTTTGATGGGTGAATTTTCTTATTTCTTGGGGCTGCATATCAAACAGGTCATTGATGGGATTTATATTCATTAGACAAAATATGCCACAGAGCTACTCAAGAAATTTGACATAGAGGAATCAAAACTAGCAAAGACACTTATGGCCACAACAACCAAGTTTGACCTGATATGAGTGGAAAGAAAGTTGATCTAAAGACTTATAGGGGAATGATTGGTTCTCTGCTGTATCTGAAAGCAAGTAGGTCTGACATCATGTTTGCAACATGTCTTTGTGCAAGATATCAAGCTGATCCAAGGGAGTCTCATCTGATAGCAGTAAAAAGGATCTTGAGGTACATCAATGACACTGTAGAGTTGGGACTTTGGTATCCAAAGGAGTTTAGATTTGAATTACTGGGGTATTCTGATGCAGAGTTGACAGAAATAGTACACCATGAAGCTGTTAGTTTCTAGGAGGAAGACTTGTATCATGGTTCAGCAAAAAACAACACTCAATTTCAACATCTACTGCTGAAGCTGAATATATTGCAGCTGGAAGTTGCTGTGCACAAATATTGTGGATGAAAAATTAGTTAATGGACTATGGCCTGAATTTCAACAAAATTCCAATCTTGTGTGATAACACTAGTGCCATTGTTATTGCTGAAAATCCTGTGCAACACTCCAGAACCAAACATATATAAATCAGATATCACTTTATTAGGGAACATGTTATGAATTGAACATGTTATGAATTGAACAATTGAACTACATTTTGTTCCAACAACCAAGCAGCTGGCAGACATTTTCACCAAGTCTCTTGATGAAAGCACCTTTATCAATCTTATAGGAGAGCTGGGGTATGGTGAATTATGCAAAATGAAGTTTAATAAACTTGCTGAAGACTGTCAGGAAGATTGTTGGAATAACTCAAGTTATCAAGTGCTTAAGTTCTGATATTCCTGACTCATCTCATGAATTCCTGATAAATGTAATAGATATGTGACTAAATATGTTTGATATGTAAATAAGTACACACACACACACACATATACTTTTTTGGTTTGTTTGTTTTTGTGTGGTGCATCAGGGTCAAGGTCTCTGCCGAGAGCATCAGGGTCAGGGTATCCATTCTGTGCATCAGGGTCAGGGTATCTGTCCTGTGTATCAGGATCAGGGTATCCGTCCCGTGCATCAGGGTCAGGATATCTATTTCGAGCATCAGGGTCAGGGTATCTGTTCCGAGCATCAGGGTCAGGGTGTTTATATTCAT
>CM025782.1:16044318-16067669 GCA_014636745.2 Centella asiatica
GTCAGGGTATCTGTTCCGAGCATCAGGGTCAGGGTGTTTATATTCATCTAACATTAGGGTCAGGTAAAAGGCTTTTGACTGCATCAGGGTCAGGGTATCCGTCCCGTGCATCAGGGTCACGGTGTTTATATTCATTGAACATTAGGGTCAGGTAAAAGGCTTTTGATTGCATCAGGGTCAGGGTATCTGTTCCGAGCATCAGGGTCATTAAACTATATGAAACAAATCTCTATTTGAGCATGACCATGCATTTCATAGTCTCACTCAATCAAAAGGCCTATAGATATCACCCCTAATTTATAGGAGAGTTAAATTTCATCTACATCATTCATATTTCTCACATAACTCATGATGCATGCAACAATCACCTTTATCGTCCACCTAGTTAAAGGTGACTTTTGGCAATGTCAAAACACATAACTCCTTATGTAGAAATGTCATGACTTTAGGTCAAATGACCATTACATCATTGTCATTATGAGAATTACTTATGACACATAGCATAATGCTCCATGTAGAATTCTCATGGTGGGTCTATCCAGTACACTGTTCTCTAACATGGTACCTATGCATCAACTTAATATATCTCGTATACATTTATAACCAATGAGATGTGGCTATCAGTCAATTCACATACTAGTCTCAATGTATTATTGTTGTCTCACTAACAATAATACTCGACTAAGGACATTTAAGAATAATGATATATATAACATACTTATATGATCTCATATTCAAGTCACATACTTGAATCCATATAATTAATATCATTCTTCTAAGGAAATTTATTATATTAACATTTATATAACACAATAAATAAAACATAATAAACGAAATTATCATTTAACCAAAACATAACATAAATATAGTGTTACAATCATTACATAATTGGCCACTAGTGCATACACTCCAACAAATAATTCATCAGGGAATTCTCTTGTCCCTAATGACGTGTCGCCACAGAATTGATGCGACACCCTGATAGCATGTTTTTAGGATCGGTTTTCAAAAGTCAAAAAGGCAAGTATTTATATTCCCACACTCTCTCCTTCTGAAATACCTCAAAACATTTAATCTGTCTCTGATACTTGCTCAAGTTTTCTTTCTCTATCTCTCTTATTCACAGAAACCCTAGATTTTCAACTCATCAACAGTATCAATGGCACCAAGCACTGCTCAACGACTACCAAGGAATCTAGTGGTTCCATAAACCAACTTTGTGGGTTTTTCCGACATCGAAGAGATAAATGCTTGCTTTAAACCAATAATGCGCTATTTACTCAACTCAGAGTACAACAAAGCCATTTTTATCGATGACGAGATGTCTGGGGAAGCATTAGCACAACTATGGTCCAACGCCAAATTCATGTACTCTGCAACCAGATCTGAGGTTGTCAAGGGAATCTCTTTCAAAATTTCTTCTGAAAAGGGAAAAATAACTCCCTTCAGAATTAATTCTGTACTGGGATTACCTATGCAGGAGTTCGTGGAAGTGTCAGGTGAGGAAAACCCTCTGAAGGAACCACAACAAGTGAGGGGGAGCAAGAAGAGAGAGTGATTGGCTCAAGGAGATTGAAGAAGAAGAAAGTGGCCAAAAGAGTATCCCTACAACTAGTCCAGGCAGTATTCTCTCAAAAGGATACTGTCTTTGATAAGGAATTAAACACATTTGTAACTAGTTCCTTTCAAAAGGAATTAGTTATTGAAAATAGTCTCCAACCAGGGACACAGTTGAGTGAGGCACAAACAGTGACCATAGCCCCTAATGAAATCAACATCAGGATCTCTGAGAGTCACTTGCAGATAACTGACACAGTAATTGCACACATAACTTCTCTTGATGGATCACCTCCTCATTCGATGATCCAGTCAACACTCCCTTCTACACCTCTTCCATCTTTCTCAATTCCTCAGATTTCTTCAGATATCATGACACAAACTCTAAGTGTCATGACATCAGATTCTCCAATTTCTCAATTTTTGGAGGAGCCAACACTCACTGACACAGTGATTGATAATCAACATGTTCAAATGGTTGATTCCTTTTTAAATGATTCAATCACTGTGACACAGTCTGGGGACAACAATGCACCTGTACATACTACTGCAATAAGCATTTATGTTCCCCCATATGTAAATACTTCTTCTATAGAAATATATATTTCTCCAATTGTACATACACAATTGACTTCCACTCTTTCCCCTATCACTTCTGTGGAACCAGATACTGTACATAATTTACTTGAACTGACCACAGTTGTTGATCTCACAGCCCATATGAGCCCTTCTAAGACAATTTTGAGTGAGAATGTGAGAATACTTAGTGAAGAGAGGCAAAGTCAATCCCCTAAGAAGACTTTGACAAAAGGAGAGAATGATAGTACTGCCTTATAAGGCAAAAAAAAAAAAAGAGAGTCTTCAAGAGATGCCTTAGAAGGCACAGAAAAAGGAGAGATTGAAGGAGATAAGGATGAGACCCTTGTAAATAAAGAAAATAGAGAAAATATATATAATGTATATACTTCTAATTCTTCTGAGAGTGATAAATATGACACTCCAATGGATGACTTACACCAGTTCATTGGAGTTGATTTATACTTTCAAAAGAATCAAATGGCCGACACTATACAGTTACTAAAACAGGAGCTTTTAAGGACCACAGATCCCATTTTGACCAAGGTACTCAAGTCACAAATAATGATAGGGTAATCTGTGGATGTGGAATCTCAGAAACTTCATACACACTTACCAACAAAATAAATAATGTACAGCAAGTTGTGGACTCCCTTGTCACAAGCCAAACCATGCTCAACATGAAGAAACTTGCTGACAATGTTGACAAACAACTCTCTGCATTCTCCATTAAAATAGCAAGCATGGATTCTCTACAACTGTCAATGGCTGACACTCTGCAAAAAGTTCTTCAAGTCATATCCCTACTCTCAACTTCCACTGGTGATGCTATCAAAAAGGGAGAGAAATCTTCAGAGCCGTTGTTAGGGGTTGTTGTTGAGACTCAAACAAGTCAACCATCAGGGGATGTGTCTGCTGTTGCTCCTGCTCTAAAAGCCAAGGACAAGGGTAAGGGTATCCTGATTGAAGAACCTAAAAAGAAGACCTATAGTCAATCAGGACCCAAACTACTTGGAGATGCAATGAAGATAGCTCATTTTCCAACTCCTGTTGAAGTATTAATAGACGAAAAAATGGAGCTTGTCTATCCTCAAGACAAGAAGTTGGTAGAAGCTGATGCACTCTATGCACAACAACTCCAACAAGAAGAGGAAAGGGATGCGGAGGAAGAGAAACAAGAAGAAGAACCTAAAAGAAGAGTGTCAGGCCAAAATCCTCCAGGAAAACTCAGCAAAAGAAACCTCAATCCCCCAAAAGTGCATCAGGGGATAAAGATAAAGAAAAACCAAAATCCCCTGATGCCATCACATCCAAGTCATCAAGAGCCAAAGATCAAGCACCTTCTCCTAAACCATATGGACCACCCATATCAGCTGAATCCCTAAGAGATGAAAGACGCAAGAACCTGACATATATGTTCTCAATAAAAAACATAAATGTCAGGACTAACAGCAAGAGGGAAAAGCAACTCATTGTACAAATCAAAAATGGGTCGGAGTTCACAGTTACCCCTGACAGGTTTAGGAGAATGGATGTTGAACAATTAGAGCTAATCTTGAACCTGGTGTCAAGATCAACAATGCTAAACAGAGACTTGAGGGGGATGATTGAAAAGCTGAGGAAAGCCATCAACGATGAAAGGAGCTTGCCCACAGCCTTGGAAAGACCATTAAAGCTTTTCTTCACAACAACTGATGGACAAGAGAAAAGTATAAGAATCAAAGAAGTTGATGGGCTTGACCTGGAGGAAGCGATACATGTTCTAAGCCAAATTGCTTATCACAAGAATGAACATGTCATCCAGTTCAGAATCTTGCTAATACAGAGAGTGCTAAAGGTGAATGAAGAAACCATAACTGATGATGGGAATGCAGCAGTAGTAAGGGATGTTCCCCCAGTAAAAGTATTCAAAGAATATCCAAAGATGATCACAAGCCCCATGGGTGTTGAATTCAAAAATGCAAAAGGGGCAATCATCACCTTTTACTAGTCACAACTTGCTGCAACTAATCTGTCAAAGATTAGCAAGTCATCCGTGAAAACTTCTAAAAGACTTGATAGTGTAGAAGGAATGTCTGTAACTACTTAAAAGTACTCAAGTATTCCGCATATCAGACGTTCCAGACAAAGTAAACAAAGCATCAGTGATTAATTCCATCAGGGGATAACAATGGCAAACCAATCCATTAGGGGATGACAATGGCAAACCAATCCATCAGGGGATGACAACGGCAAACCAATCCATCAGGGGATGACAATGGCAAACCAACCCATCAGGGGATGACAATGACAAACCAACCCATCAGGGGAACTCGTCAGGGCATGATAGTGACAAGCCAATCCGTCAAGGAAACGCATCAGGGGGAATGCTCAACACTATATCAGTGGAAGCCATCCGTGGATGTTGTAAGTCTTAACATCAGGGGATCAAGAAGCACTTGGGTAACTCTACAACAATAGATTAACTCAAGTGAAGCATGAAACGCTGATCAAGTCGTAAACAGGACTTGTCATCATGGGATCGAGAAACACTGATCAAGTCCACACCAAGGCTTGTTATCAGGGGATAGTTATGACTGCATGCACTCGTCATCAGGTCTTACACGCAAATCATTGAAGCTTGTTATAGAAGCAAGAGATATAACTGGAAAGATATTTCTTGAAGTTTGGTGGTCCAATGACAACTCTCAATCATTAAATGCTCGAAGATCAGGGAATGAAAAAGAAGCAACTAAAGTCATCAGCAGTCTGACACATCATTCCCAAAAGACATCAATGTGACATATATACGGCTAAGTTGAAAAAGTAGTACGTCTAAGCACGTGAGTTTAACAAATGATCTTCTAGATATGCAAAATAGTTCTCATTACATAAAAGGACGAACATCCAACAGGACAACCAACAGAGGGAAGCACACAGACATTAGAGAGAAGTTTTATAATATATCTTGAGAGAAATATTCAAAGAAAATAAGAAGCTAGTGAGTGTGAAATAGAAGCTGTAATTCATTACAGATTGTAGCTGATTAATCACATTTGTGATTAAACAGATTTCTAGAAAAACACTAAGTTTTAATACAACTATTTTAACTTGAATACTTGTATGTTTATTTTAATTTCAATTAAGTTTTTCTGATCTTATAGCTATTTCCAACCGTGTTTAACAAGTTTTTTAAAGAGCAAAAAGTTTTAAGTGTTTATATTCAACACCTCCCCCTTTTCTACAAACACTTGAGTTTATTTAGTTCTAACATTGTATCTTATGGAAAACTTGGATAAATAGTAATAATATTTAGACAGACTAGACGTAACCCAAATTTAGATTAACTAGGTTAAATTTTTACGTTTTTTTTTATGATTGAATTATCTTTTTACTTGGGATTTGATATTTGTCAAAATTTTATTTTCAACAAATTGGTTGGTATAGACTACAAACAAAATATAGTAAATTTTTTGGGTGATATCAATTAACAAAATAAACTATAGGAAAGTTATTTTATGGAAGATTATTTTTAAGAAAGATTTAGAATTGAAAAGATGGTGTCTACTCAATCTAAAATTATATAGTTTTTATCAGTTTGTTCAGCCAAAAAGTGACAAGTACCAGTGGTCATTATTACGAGCAACTAGCTTTAAAATCCGTGTTTGTAATTGTTAGTTTAATTATAATTATTTTAGTTAGAATAAATTATATTAATTAATATTTTATATTATAATTGATTTAATTGTCGTTAATTAGTTATGGTAATCCATGTTATCATTTGAGATTATTGACTTGATTATAAATATTTTAATTAAAAATTATTATATTTATTACAAATAAGATATGATAATAAAAATATCTAATATATTTATTGCAAATAAAATTTTATAATGATAATATTTAAGATATTTAAGGTAAAAATATTTAAGATATTTGTAGTAAATACGATTTTATAATAAATATATCTTTGTACTTATTAGGGCCAATATGTAAATAATAATTACTTAGAGAACTTAGTATGCATATCTTTCTTTGTATATAAAAATCCAAATAAAGATTTTATTGGAAACCTCCCTAAATTAATTCTATCACAATTCAAATTCGGGTTAACATTCAAATAAACCGATCCTGAACAAGTTAGGAAAAACCAAATTAAAATCATTTATCACTTATCCAATTAAAATTTAATTTGTAATCAACAACAATAGTTATGTAATATACCATTTTATGTGAAATTTTAAATTCTTAACTTTTTATTGTAATACAATTTTAATAAATTATGTACTAAAATATATAATTATGAGAAATCATGTAAAAAAAACTTATTAAATATACATTTAAATAATCTAAAAATTACTTATAAAAAATTAAAAAAAAAAACTAAATCGATAAGTCAAATATTATTATTATTTACAATAAGTAAAAATATACAAATTAGTTTAATTTTTATGAATAATTTATACAAATAACCAACTATAAATAATATAACTCATGCTTGACACAGACAACAAAACTAATATCATTTAATTAGAGAACTTAGTATGCATATAACATTTATGTAAAAGACTTTGTATATAATTATAAGATTTTTTAATTTTTTTTTATAAATAGCTAATTTTAGTTTCATTCCTCGATCACTTTCATAATTTTCGATATAACCATATTTGATTAAAAGAGAGACAATAAATCAGTGAAAGAAAGCGAGTCGACTAACACAAGAGAAGTAGGGATGGTCGTATACGAGAAAAAAGAGAGAAGAAAGTGGCTTAGAGAAGCTGCTTAAAAAGCATATATTATGCAAGTCAAGTATTTATACATTATTTTCTTCTTGCGTATATTTTTGTTTCATATATGAATTGAAAGAGAATAATTTTATTAATTTCAAGTACTAATTTTATGCTGGTATTAATACTATTATTGGTTACGTATATTTATTGCTGAAGAGAATTATTTATCATCTTCAAATACTAGTTTAATATGCAATTAGCCAAAATATTTTTTTTTAAACAAATCAATAGAGATTATCCTTATAATAATTATAGAGCATATTTCGAATGATTCACGTTTATATGTCGAAAAACTAATACTTATTCAAAGATCTGTTTTGCAAGTACGCAAACTATTATTTCATGCATATGTTTATTATTTCTTATATGCACTTAGTTTCCACTATAAAGTTGCTATTTATACTTAATTGGATTTTATATTTTAAGTAAATCTTTTTCAGTTATATTTGTGGACTTACGTTGTGATTTCTCTAAATATAAATTAATTGTTTTTCTTTTCGTAACGTCGAAAATCCATTGGGAATTTGGGGGAGGCTATATTTACTCACTAATATCAATTTTATAATTTTAAAAGTTTCAAGAGGGTCAAAAGTCAATTCTCAAAATATTTTTAAGAAAAATAAAATTCGCTACCCGCCTTAAGCAATTGTCCTGCTAGAACTTTTGGAGAGTTTTATTTGCGTATAATATGATTTTAAAATAGACTTTGTATAGGACGCTATGACCAAAAGGTTATAATAGTGTTTGAAAATAATTTTACCAATGACACAAACAAGTTTTAATCTAACATAATTTTCGTTTGTTTTGTTTTAAAATTTTAAGATTTTAAATTTTAACCGTATAAATTATATTATCAGAATTTAAAATTTTAAAATTTTAATTTGAAATAAACGATTACATAAATTATCATTTGAAAATTATAAAATAATTTGTGTATGTATGCTATAAAATTGTACTTAAACTTTGACGGTAAAAAGAAACTCATTGTATTTACGCGCACAAACTTTTTTTTTATAATATAGAACAGAAAAATTCGTACGCGCTTTTGGTAACCTAGTCTAAACGCTAAAACATTCATACTTCGTACGGAATCTAAAATTAATACTCCGCATATATCTTTTCGATAGCAAGTAATCTCTTCCGATATAATGACGGCCCACTTAAAAATTTGTTAAAATTTTATTTTAATTGATATATTCTGATTTTAAAATTAATAATTTTTTTATTATATTATTCTTATTTATTATTTATAGAGAATATGTTTACTAATTAAAAAAATATGATAATTTTACTGATTATTATAAAGATAATATTGTAACTTAGAGTTATATTTAATAATCAATTTAATTAATTAATATATTCTTTAATATCTGCAATTTTTTTTAAAAGGATTACTATTGTGAATAAGATAGAGTATTTTTTATCCAAAAAAAAAAATTCAGCTATGAAATTGTAAAATTTCAAATTTGTAATAAAAAAAAAAAGAAAGATGGGTAAGGGCGTAAGGCTTACCCAAATAAGTCAAGTGGATATATATTCGATATACGTTTGCAGATTTCAAATGTCTAATTTTGTTGTATTTCTGAGGGTACTTCTGTCATTTTGGAGCAAGACTAATTCTTCGAAGTTCGAAAATACAGGCGCATTCCCCATAAAACTCCCGTAGTTCTCTGCAAGACTGTAACAACAAATTCAAGCTGTAAACTATTTTTTTTTAAAATTATTATATTATCTGATTTAAATTGATTAATTACTCTCTGGTCCTTCTCAATCAAGAAGAAACATCATTTTCCAGAATTTGATAAAATAGTACTGATATGACAAGCTAGAGTGAGAAAAGTTGAGTGATGTTTGCTCTTCTTTAAATACAAACAGAGTATATCATTCTATTTAAATTTAAATACTTTTTTTTCTTTTTAAATAATAATATTGATTGAAGAAGAGTCCAAAGATTCAAGAGGGTGTCTATGTTTTTGTACAGAGAGGTATTTCATATTTGGGAGTAAAGATTTGAATTTTGAAGTAAAGACAAGGGACCCTTTAAAGCTATTATTATTATATATATATTTGCTTTCTGTCATTTTGCTTGTTGAAACATAAAAATGGTGGCTTTTTTGGTGGAGAGTTGAGGACTGGGGCACACTTTTATCATTATATTTAGATATATTTGTGTATCTATCTAAATTTATATTTAATATTGTGAATATGTAGTCTTATAAAAAATAAATTCAACAAAGAGAGCAGAGGAAAAACAGAGTTTCAGAGAGAAGAGAGAGAGTGAGAGGAGAGAGGGAATGAAGTAATCAAATCAATCATGGAGGACGAGTTTCAGTTCATGGGTTGGTTGGGTTTATTCTACTTTTAAGGGTGTGTAAGATTTTCTGGATATCAGGGTATGTCAGATCTTTCCTATGTTTGATTTTCACATTTTTTATGTTTCTCTTTTAAAATTTATTTGTACATGTTTTATGGTCCTTTAAAACAAAAGCTCTTAACTTTGTGGTTCTTTGTATTAAGAACGTAGGAAAGGTTGTTAAGGGTGTTGTTTATGGTGACTCTACATTAAATCTGTTTGATAGTTCTTATAAAAATTTAAATTTTATTTTCATTTGGTTATCCTTTTTTTCTTGTTTGGATAATTAGAAGACTTGGGCTGGTTGCTTTTGTTGAGTAATACTGGCACCTTTTGATTTTTAGTCAAATCCTTTATCCCGGTTGGGTGGGGTGTTAGAGGGGGATGGGGAGTGGGGGTAGTGAAACTTATAATGCATGCTTTGATTTTTTGTTGTTTTTAATGCGTTGTGTTCTGAAAAATACTTCAAATCAGCAAAATAATTTTTTGTCAATTATTTTGTTTTGTTGGTTTTAGATGATGGGGTGCATTTCGAAGGGTCTTTCTTATTTTGATATAATTGTTACAATTTATCAAGTAGAAACTGCTCTGCATCTTATTTATTGTGGGAAAAGAATAGCGAGTGCTTTTAAAATTGACTTTCTAGTGTATCCATTCATGTTTCTTTGGTTGGTGTTCTGATAAGTGTTTATTGCTCAAGCCTTTGATGTTCCTTTCTATCTCAAGCATATAAGTAAAAGGCTTTCCTCACGTATCTGTTCACGCTGCTAAGGAAATGATGAGTCAGACGGTTATTTCATAGTTTATGAAGCTCATTTTCACATTTCTTCTTTTAGTTAGTTGAAAATGTATTTGTATATCTCCCATTCTAGGTAGAAATTAGTTGGTTGTGGCCATTTCTTTGTGAATGTTGCAGATCCTGTGGTATAACAATCGCTACAAACAAAAGGGACAAATTTCATTGTCTTTAGATTTTGAATTCATTAAATTTGTCCGCCGTGCTTGCCTTGAATTAATATCTTGGGAAATTGCGATTAATTGAAGTTTTGTCCATTTCTTGTCATAAATGCCACTGTATGTGTGTGTAATGTAGAATTGTATGTATTGGAGAGTGTCCTATGTATAATGTCTGTTCTTTGTTTAGTTACACTCTTACATCATCTGAACCAACATATGTTTTTTTAAGGTTCAAATTTAAGATGGATTTTTCGGATTCTACCAAAGTTGTCTACAACAGAATCCAGAAACTAGAACCGGAAAATGTGTCTAAGATTATTGGTTATCTCCTATTGCATGATCATGGTGAGAGGGAGATTATAAGATTGGCATTTAGCCCTGACAATGTGCTACTCTCTTTGATAAATAAAGCTAAAGCCGAACTTAAGTTGTCGTCCTCCAAACCAGTAGTTTCTCTAGCAGTTTCAGCTCCTCAGGTGATCTCTGGATCAATTTCAGATCTCCAATTACAATTCTCTCCAGTGCCATCTCGGTCCTTTTCATCCCCATCACCCCTTAATGTGTCAAATGCATACTGGGATCTCCAAGCTCCAGTTGAGCAGGATCCAGTTCGTAATTTGGAATATGTTCCAATAGGATACTCGGAGTCTGTTACGGATGACTTTCGTCTTCAAAACCAGCTCCAGTTTTTGTCATTGGAAGATCATATGGAGTCTGTGAACTCGGGTCGTTCTGATTTCTCAAGCAAATACTCTTTTCCTGCAACTGCAGTTGGTCCGAGAGCCAACCGAAGGTCTCCAAGTTTGCCTGAATTTCCAGTCAAGGTTTGCCATTACTTCACTAAAGGTTTTTGTAAGCACGGAAGCAACTGCCGTTACTTCCATGGCCATCTGATTCCAGAAAGCTTCTCTCATATGCTTAGTCCAAATTCAAATGAAATGGTGAATGAAGATCAAGTTTTCTCACCAGGTTCTCTTGAGAAGCTAGAATTGGAGCTCACTGAACTTCTGAAATCGCGAAGAGGGTTTCCAGTTTCAATTGCTTCCTTGCCAATGCTGTATTATGAGAAGTATGGGAGGACACTTCAGGCGGAGGGGTACCTTACCGAGAGCCAGAGGCACGGAAAAGCTGGATATAGCCTGACGAAGCTTCTTGCCAGACTGAAGAACAGCATTCGTCTCATAGACAGGTGGGAATTTTATGACATGGCATTTTTTGTTTTGAATGTGTTACTTCCATGTTCAAAGAGTAGTTAACTTGTTGATTTTTCTGTTTTTTAGCTACAGACCTCATGGCCAGCATTCTGTTATTTTGGCTGAAGATGTTCCAAAATACATGGACTACAATGGAGAAAGAATCGAGCATGGTGGAATTGTGGCTGGCTCCCATCAGATATATCTGACTTTTCCCGCTGAGAGCACCTTTACAGAACAAGATGTTTCCAACTATTTTAAGTATTGATTAGAATAACCTCAATTGTAGTTGATGAATATTCTGAGTTTGGTTCTCATTTGAAGGAAGTTAATAATTTTGGTACTTTTACTTTTCTCAGCAAATATGGACCTGTTCAAGATGTTAGGATTCCTTGCCAGCAGAGAAGAATGTTTGGGTTTGTGACTTTTGTGTATGCAGAGACGGTCAAACAGATTCTGGCTAAAGGAAATCCTCATTTTGTCTGTGGGGCGCGTGTTCTGGTGAAGCCTTACAGGGAAAAATCAAGGATTACTGAGAGGTACGCTACAGAATATCTGAAGCGAAAATCTGTTTTCTTTTCTTTTTGTGTTTGGTGTGCACGTGTGTGACGTTTTTTTTCCCTGGAATCATTAAATCATCCTTTGAATTTAAGCTAGGATTATTAATCCTCTATTAGTGTGCGGTTTTATTAATGAACAGCGAAGCTTTTTAAGCTTTGGTCTGATGTGGTGTAATTTTCTGCAGGAAGTATCCTGATAAATTTCAGCACCAAATGTATTATGGTTCCCATTTTGTTGATGAAGATTCTGAGCTTCACTCGAGTGAGAATATTTGCAACTACTTTTTCACCGACTAATTAGTAGATATGTGGCGTGTATGCTTCATTACATGGCATAATAACGTTATTCTTAATTTGGTCTTCTTTTAGTGCCGAGAGTTTATGAAAATTCAAGGATCCTGAGGAAGCACCTTATCGAAGAACACGAACATGCGCTTGAGCTTGAGAAAATGCACCTCTCTGAGATGCAGTTAGCAGCTAAAGCTATGAATCATCAGCCATATCTTGGTTTTGCACTAGACGAAATGAAGTTTTCAGAAGGTTTTATATTGCACTTGATGGCTTGAAAACTTATTCTCCCATTCCTTCCAATTTTTTGTTGTTTAAATTTTAGTCTGATATTCATCTCATTTGATTTTTCTTAATGTAGCCCGTGAAGAAGATCAGGAGTTCCATTCTGCTCGACGGTTCAATTATCTACTAGATGTTTTGAATAACGGTTCGGGTACTGAAGAAACACTTAAGCAAATAAAGACAAAATATAATGATCAGGAGAGGTATGTGATAGGCTTTTCCTACTTAATTTTTGATTGATCACCATACGGGTGATAACGCTAGAAGTAATTCATCATTAGTATGTTACAAGTCGCTGTCTTTCTTGATCTCCAGTTACAAAAGCAATAAAGCATATATTTGGTTTGTTTTCTGGCATGGGCTAATTCTGTTTTCTTGGATTATTATTCATAGACAAATCTATGCTCTTTAATTAGCTAACAAGAACTATTTTGTCGTGCCTATTTTGTTTTTTCTTGTCTCATCACCGGGCCATCAAATCCCCTTTTTGTCGAAAGCTTGCATTTTTCGTGTGTGCACTAAAATTTAGTAACACATATCTAACTTATTTTACTGATTCTGCTGTTTCTTTATTGCCATTGCAGCACTCAGGGACTAAACCTTCCAGATAGCCCGTTTGCTTCTTCGATAGCAACCGGAATTTCAACAGTTACATAGGTTCAGGTACAAAGAAGGTTTATAGAGTTAGAGAGGACTGAATATCGGAAGAAATATTTCCGGGGTTTGATAGTACTACTACACAAACTTTTTACATATTCACATCAAGTAGTCTTAACAATAGTCAGTTTATTTTCGGATGGTTTTTTCTTTGTTTTTTTTTCGTCGTTCATTTCAACTTCGGAAATACAGAGAAGACTAATACAGAGCTGAAGAAGGTATCACTAGTTTCTAATGCCTTAGCTTGCTAATATTAAATCACAGGATCCAAGCAGATGGCTTGTTGGTAGAAATGTAAGTATAGTTTTCTTTAGTTGAAGAAGAAAGTAAGTAGAAAACAAAGTTTGTGGACATCTCTTCATGACTGAGAAAGAATTGCTACTAAAGTAGATATACATGGTTGAATTATTATATCATGTCTTGCTATTTGCATTTTATAAAATGCTGATTATGAGAGTAGTTATACATAGGTCAATTTCAGCTTTTATCATGTCTTGCTACATGCATTATGCAACTCATTTCTCATTTTTCTCCATAATGCATGTGAAGTCTTGTCAACATATAAAGTGGCACATCCAAATGGCATCAAACATAAAACATAAATGAAAAAATGGGAAACATAATAAAAGCTTTGGTAACCATTTTTAGATAGGGCCACTCTCTTGTACAATTTACCACACCTGAGAGACCTAACGACACTTATTGCTGGTTTTGTTGCCTTTCCTATCATCATTAAAATTTTCTTTCTTCTTTTTATTTTTCTTTATCTTTATTGTGGTGTATATAATAATGAAGGTGACCATTGAGAGGGAGGAAGGGTCAGAATGCATGTTCTTAAAGTTGGTATTGATGTATGAGTTTGATGAAGGTGATAAGAATGTGGACCTGGTTTTTGATTTATGTTTAGATTTGTGGATCCCCCCCCTCTTTATTTTTATTTTATTTCTAATTAATTGTAAGACACTGATGTGGATGTGCTTACTAACCCTGCCCACCACACCCTAGCTTTTGTACTTAACATGAAACTTTCTTTTTCATATGGGATAGAAGATTGGTCTTCCACATCTATTAGTGAGAGTTGTCATAAAATATTTATTTATTCAATTAATGCTTTAAGACATTATGCTGTATTTGATTGGTTGGAATGATGGAGTGGAGATTATATTATATGTTTGACTATTCTTGCATAAAATTCATTTTTTATTTTATTCTACTTCCCTAATTATTTATAATTTCAATCCTTTACCTCCCATATAGATTAGTTAATTTTTCAGTACAACATGCCTTTAACGCATATATCCGTTCTCTGTTTTCTCTCTCTCTCTCTCTCTCTCTCTCTCTCTATAGCTGTATTTGTTCGTCCTATCCGCCAATTTCATTCTATTTCAATAATCCAAAAACAATATTAGAATTTCTTTGAAAAGTTCATTTGGGGTGCATTTTAGGTACATCAAAGATTACAATGCTGCGTGAAAACTTCATGAACTGTAGTGAGCTCATTTTCTTTTCTTGTCCTTTCTTTTCACTTCTATTAGTTTGTCTTATAGGTCAATTTCATACCATTCCGGTCAACCAAATGCAATATTAGGATTTATTCGAAATGTGCATTCGGAGAAGATTCCAATGTTGCATGTGTAAATTTCAAGAATTGCAATTAGCCTTAAAAAGTACGGTGCTTACATAGAGAAAAGAAAAGAAAGGAAAAAAATATATAGGTTTTCCTCCTAAAATTTCCTTCTAGAAAATGATAAGATTTGGTGAGAAAAAATATTTTTTAAACTTTACAGTTTTTTCTTAAAGTTAAATTTATCCTTCTTGTTCATTGTAATATAAAATTTATTCCACTTATGTCCTCTAATTTTTTCTTTTCATTCAAAAACTCTCAGACAAGAGAGAGAAGAAATTGGTTCTCTTCTTTTCTAATCTTTACTTTTCCTTTCTTTTCTTTTCTTCAACTAAAATTTGTGAACTTGAAATGCCATTTTTGTAACCTCAAATATAAAATCGTTTCACTTAATTTGCGATGCTGCTTTTGCTTAGAATAAAATGGGAAACCTTCAGCAGAAACGAGAGAATGAGAAGTGCATTATTACACAACTAGTATTAGCTTAAGATAAATTATACATTTCGAACTTGACGCGTGTGTGTGTTGGTTAACTCAAATATATAAATAAGATAGTTGATAAAAACAACTTGTAGGAGAACAAGACATTGAAGGTACAACTGTACTAAGATACTCCAAACTAAAAACTGCAAAGCATCTACGGCACTTCACCATTGCATAAGATAAATAAATCTTTTTATTTATTTATTTTTTACATAAAAGTTTAGGTGAGAGAATGCTCCTCTAATCCGGAGCCGACATACCACTGGCCTTTTTGAGGGCCTATTTAGGTATTTAGAGATTACTCACAAAAAATAACAACTAATAAGAATCGAATTCTCAATGTAATAGAAGCGCTTGGTAAGTTTTATCCATTAAACCAACTTTCATTGTCAAATTTTTGTTTCCACGAAATTTAACTGTGAAGTCAAGATATTATTGATAATGTTTTCCTAGATTGCCTCAAGCCTCCAATAACACTGTTACTTGAACTTAATGATGTACATAATTACAATCTTAGGATATCTTCTATAATAATTATATAGCATTTTAGTTTCGCAAAAAAGTTGACACGGTATTTGATTTGGCTAACTCGCCTTAATTTAATTAACTCGATATGATTTAATTAATTAATATAATGATATTATCTATTATCAAAAAATTCAATTCAAATCAAATTTGAATATCGTATTTCAAATTATATTCTAGCATTATCCTTACCAAATACATCTATCTAAACCTAAACCTAAATCAAAATCATATATAGTTAATTTACAATCAATATTAAATTAAATAATTATAATCAAATATACTTGCATACAACATAATCAAATAATCACCTAATTATTATGACTAAATAATAGAGTAATTACATATAACATAATCAATCAATTAAAACCAACCTGATTAAGCAATCACAACTTAATTCTTTATGATTAAATCTATCTTAATTAATACAATTTAAATTAAATCAATAATCACAAGTTTACATATGAGGTGCACGAAATTTATCGCTAGTTATAGATGGAAGTCAGTCTTAAAATTTGATGGTTGACAAGTTTAAATTCTTAGTGGCTCTGATTATGATTATGAGAATCAGATTTATTGTACCAAATGGTACTTCATCTCCTTCAACATATTTTTAAATGATTGACAATTAGGATTTTGGTTACCAGATACATGAGCGGGAAAAAAAGAAGAAGGAGATGATGTGGCAAAAAAAGATTTAAAATTTGATGGTTGACAACTAGAATTTTGATATTTTTTGTGGTGTGGTTGCAATTGCAAAAAAAATCTGAAATTCTTAAGGAAGAAAAGATACTCTAGATAACCCTCAAAATATCTCCCCACCTTTTTTTAATCCTTCTTTTTCTTTTGGCTAAGTACAAAGTGTTCCGTTTTTCATTGCTCATCCATTTATGAAATCTTAACGTTCATTTTTCAAAAAAAATTAACAATCAAAACATGATGATATGATAAAACTTCGTATTAATTTTTGTAAAGCAGTTAATTTATAGATTTGGCCGTGGCCAAAATGATCGATGACGATTTCAAATCTTACACATAAGATATAACTATATGAAGGTTATAAAGTAGTTGTGGATGGGTACGTAAATTGTGAACTTTTTCCCATGTAGATATTCAAATAAGATGCATACATTACTCAAAACCAAATATACTTATTCTGAGTATCATATTCAAGTTCTGGTTTCATATATTGATTCCTCAGATACAATATATTAACATAATAAGATTTAACATGTGTTCAAAACGATCATATAATCATTCATTTTTGAAAATAGTCATCTGTTCTAAAAAATAGAAAAAAATAGTATTCAAATTTTACTGTCTACAGTTGATATGAATATTCAAGTGAAAAGTTGAGTTCATAGTAAAATATGGAGTTCATTGATTGGAAAAAAACATTAATCTATTATATTAATAAGGCCACCTTTTCTGGAAAAATGAAGAGATTGGGCAATAAGACCTTTCAAGTCATAGGTTGTATTTGTTTGCACCGGTTGGCCGCTTAATACGTCAAGTTCTGACCGAAAAAGAGATAACAAACTTTCAGTGCGTTTGTTTCCATAGAAGAATTTACTGCTGGTTGCCTCTTCTTGCCTTTGATTCAAAAAGCCGTGCAAATTATTCTTTTACGGTTAGCAACTATTTTCACTTTCTCTCCCCGGCTTGTCCTTCACATTTCCTTTATTACTCTGACTACTGGATGGCTAGCAATTGATCATTGATTGGTATTTATGAATTTGTGTTTAATACCATTTATAATTTTTTGTTGATTCCCCAAACAACATTTCAATATAGTAATATTCAAAATGTAAAATTTTAATTGTAAAATAAAATTATAAAAATAATAAAATAATTTTATTCATATACTTCATTCGTTCCAAAAAAACTCGTAATTGAATTAACTTGTATCCATATGTTTTGCATCAAATTTTGATGCTCACGAAAAGTATTGAATTAATTATTAAAATAAATTGTATATGTGAGAAATTTTGATCACATGGGTATAAATGGTACAATGATTACATTCAAACAAGTCATTCAACTAAGTTATCAAACAAACTTAATATTTCACTGTTCAGCGATCAAATACAACTCTTAATAATATTTGGTATTCAAATTTTATATTCAGCATTCAGTATTTAATACTTAATGAAATAAATGAAGTCTTAGTGATTCAAGGATTCAAGTACATAACTTTTAGACAGTATCCTTCAACAAAACAAAACAAAAAAGGGGGAAAAACCTATTGACATAGTAAGCAATAACAAAATTTCATTAATTTTTTCAATAAAATTATGAGTTTATAGAAGTCCTAATCCATAAAATTAAAGTATTAAACTGACTATTTATGTGATGAAAAAAAAACTGACTATTTAAAGCAAAATATTTGCTGAGTATTCGAATTGATGTGATTTGATTCAACCGGACCATGTAAACAAACAACCTGATGACAATAATACTTTAGAAAGTTATGGTATTCAGAAATTGTTTTCTGCATGTGCTAATTAAAAAAAAAACAATATTGTAACAAAAAATAAACAATATTCCAAAATTTGATACTCATATTTTAGAACAAAAATTTATGCAATTACGCCTTTTACTGCTTAATACTTTAAATTAATCACATCAGAATTCCTCTGAAAAAATCTAAATTAATCTTAAAATAAATCGTCCACCTCCTACTATCTCACAATAAAAGAATCCTTACATATTACATGTTTATTTCCAAGCTCTGACAATTACCATGGGCTACTTCCTGCTTAAATACCTACTGCTTATTTCTGTCCACACAATCATGAGTAAAATCACCTGATGCGGATTTTGTGATATAAGATCTGTTTTTATATATATATCATCATCAAAATATACTGTTAAAACAATCTCCATAACACGTTCGTTTATCTTTTGTTCCCTGAAGCCTCTGAATTTATGGTGGGAAATTACGGCAGTAACCGAGAAAAGAACCGCAAATGTCATTCTCTTTGGACTACACGACCAAAAATTCAAAATGCAGTTTCTCTTTCCACTATGTGATTAAAACTCACCCATAAACACAAAAATTTACATGCACGTGTACAGAATAACACCCACCGGCGACCACAAACAGGGAAGATACATGATTACCGTAAGAAAATTATTGAGAGCATGATTGATTATCAAGAATTGGATACTTCTGATATCATCTACATTTCTGTTTCTACTTCCTCGGAATAATTTATACAACCAATAATGGCTCATACACATTCATTTATCAATTAAAGCCGAGTATCTTTTGTAAATTCAATCCTAAAATAATATTATGCACTAAAAATCGACCAGCTGTAACCCCAAGGCCCCAACTCCATCCCAACTGAACAACACTAAACAGAAGAAACGAAAAAAAAACACAGAAAATGGAGATGCAAACTGCCTCCAAGTCTGCAATGCACGCTATCCTGATCTAGAATAATAATCATCATAAATTTGCTAGAATACGTAGCTTACTGTAAGTTTTCGACAAGTTAGGAAGCAGGTGTTTATTCCTCAGTTTGCACTAACAGGAACAACTACATCCAGAGTAGCTGCTTCCTTTTCTTCTGGTTCAGATCTTGATTCGCCATTCTGGGGTGTTATATTTGTATTGGCACCTGCTGCATTATGAGTAACTGTCCTGGAAGAAGGCAAGTCATGGTCATGTTGTCCCTCATAGGTAGTAATAACCACTTTTGGGTCATGGGATGCCCTCTCTACATGTTTCTTAACAGGACAGCCAGTGCTTGAGCACCTGTAGTAACTCCTGACACACAAACTAGGAATTAATATAGTAAAACATGCGACATTACATACAGAAGATGAAAGCTAATATAGTTATATATGTGAGACGAATTACCATGTCCATAATATAAGGAATGTCCATACCATTCTCATGCAGATTAAGATATTAGCATATGATGCAATTTTTATTATTACCTAAACAAAAGTACATGCGTGTACTCATAGTGGGCTCACATAGGCAGTATAATCATTTCACATTAGCAGGGTTGAAAGGGTTATTGATTTATGTTGAGATGCGTGAAATTTTATTCAAGTACAAAGTACAAACTATCAATATACACTCAAAAGTACCCAATTCATTGGCTTCCATGTTAAACAAACCGTACAACCTATGGCACATTCTATCAGTATACAGTAACATCATTAGACAACATAAAGAAATCTTCCATCTAAGAAGCATCTTTTTACTTTCCAAACAGGAGAAAGTAAATCACGTACAGACTAACTTGCATAAAAGCTAATCATAAAGGATAGCCTAAAGTCTGGTGAAAAGGAAAAATTAAATAAACCTGCACTCAAGGACTGGAATGGGACAGGGAACTGATGATTGTTATTAAAGTTTCATATATGAGCATCAGTTGCAACACTATCATTCCCTTCAACCTGTTTTAAGACCAGATCTGAGTAGTTTATCCAACATGTTTTGACCATTCCTCCCAGTGCAGATTGTGAATGAGTCTGAGGACAGAAATGAGAATTTCTCAGGTTATTAAGTGAATGGGTCTGGGTGATCAAGTCTACGGCTCCAGAAAGGATATTCTGCACGTCGGTAACCACAAAATTCACAAGATGGAGGAATGCAATTCATCCCATCAATACACATGTTCAGGTGAATGCAGTTAAGCAATATTAAAAGAAATTGTGGATGCATCTCTATACAGTCTCGTGCAACCACAGCTAATCAGAAAACTTCGGTAAGGACCAATTTATACCTTGGATTTAAATTGCCTTTCACTAATTTCTGTCCATACTTGCGCCACCGATAACCATCATTCACTATATCAACCAGACTAGTAGTCTGAACAACAAGCCGAGATTCACCATTTGATCTATTTGTCGTAGTATCATCAACAGTCAAAATATTTTTCTTCCTGGTGGAAGAGAAATTTGTGATAGATTAGTCACTGGTATGCTTCAACAATTAAATATAATGAGCCTGTGAACATACCGTCTCTTAGAATCTGGATCGCCATCATGATCAACCTTGTCTCTTATCTTATTCAATTTTGAGGCTGCACCCTCCACAAGATCAACACTTGCTGCACAGTTCAAGGGCTTAGGGGATTCTACTGATACAATACGAAGAGCTGCTTCATTTTGAACATCAGATGGTTCATCTTCATATAGAAGACACCAAATAAGTCAATAAATTGTATGAGTTCAACAACCACTAAATTGGATAATTTCAACAACCATAATCAAGTAAAGTTCATCTCTTACCTTTATTTCTGGCCAAAGAAGATTTATCTGGTCTTCTTGCTTGGATAGGCGTTGCTGTTTGGGGACTCTGTTGAGGTTTTGGATGTTCATGCTTCCCCCGGTAGTTTATATTTGTAATATTCCCCTCATGTGACCGTTCCACTTGCTTTTTCCCAGGGCAATTCGGAAATGTACATTTGTAATAGCTTCGAACAAACTGATTTCCTCGCACAAGTTTCTGCCCATATTTTCTCCAGTTATATCCATCTTCTGATGGTTTTTCAGGTATTTTACTAAAAGAGTTCCCTTCTTGAACAGACTGTATTGCAGGGATCACAGTGTCAGGGTTCCGCCTCAGGGGTAATTTTCCCAAAACTTTCTCTGGTTTGATGGATATAGCGAAGTTTTCTTGATCAGACTGAGACAGGGGCATCGCAATACCAGGATCCTGATTTTGCTGTGACGAATTTGGAATGTTTTCAGGTACAATGATAAGAGTTCTTTCGTCTTGACCGGGTACTAGTGGTGGGATACCAGTATTAGGGTTCTCTGTTTGCTGCAAGTTATCCCCCTCTTTCTCAGGAATTGTCGAGAGAGAGCTTCCTTCTTGATAGGACTCTGATGTCCCAGTGACACTATCCAGACTTTGCCTCTGACGCAGATTATCTGACTCTGTCTCACGTACCACAGAAATAGAACTTCCTTCTTGGTTTGATTGTGATGTATCTATTACACCATCAGGGCTCTTTATTGGTTTAATATTAAGTGGAACCTCATCTGGCATTCCCGGCACAATTATGCTTTCTTGATCGACTTGTGATGTAATTGCTTCAGGAAGGCTTTGTCTCTGCTCCAGTTTCTCTGGCTTGTTCTCAGGTAATACAGAGAGTGGGCTTCCTTTTTGGTTGGACACCGACTCATGGAATCCTGCATCAGAGTTTTCTCTCTGCTGCAATTTATCAGAAGACGCACCTTCCCTTGACGTAACCATGGTATCAACGTAGTTACAGAAATAAAAATCAGTTCATGTCAGGGTCCGTTATCTTCACATGCCTCGCGCAAAACTGGAGGTAAATATACAAAGGTTATGCAGAACTGATATGAAATTTTGACACATGCCCCATGTAACCACATTATAATTACAAAAAGCTAAAGTGAAAAACAGAATGTCAATGCCAGAAAGATAATTTTCCGAAGTTATACCAATGTAAGAATTTTGTTTTAAGATAAAATTCGGAAGTAAGAATAAATAAATTTTAATAATAAAAAAAGCAATGCATGCTTCCAAAACAAAGTGCCTAGAAATTGCATATCCAAGGGGGTAGACTAACAGAAAACATCAAGAAACAGGCAGGCAAAAGTTGCAATTCTCCTAAATGACAATGATAAATGACTCCGAAAGGAAAGATATTGATTTGGGCCACAAGCACAAACACTCCACTACTAGTAGATTCTTGATGTTGACCTGGGTTACTAATGCTAGAGATTAGTATTTGCAAAATGAGAATAAAAATACAATTGAACAAGTCAATGCTTAAAGTAAAAGGGGATAAAATCACACAAAATTCAAACATTATATCAATATTCAAATAATTAAATTATGTTCAAACAATAAAACCATTTTTTATACTTCATTTATTTATATATGTACTTTTATACATCAATAAAACTATCTCACTATATATAAAGATAGATAACGTGATTTTCCAGACATATCAACCTAATACCTTGTAAATTACCTGCTTATATTTAAAAAATATAATAAAAATAACTAGTTGTGAAAACCCATTATTATGTAAAATATGATATCTAATTATCTAGGGCTGTATCAATATCGCCAGCTTTTAGAAAAAGTGACAAATTCTGATTTAGGTTAGTTGAGTTGCATAACTTCTCTTACAAGACTGAACGAAACATGCACTTTCACGTAAGTATGAACTTTTGCACCAGTGTAAATAATGCCGTCCCAATCTTCTATGCGCTGACAATGACTTTGCCTGACACTATTAACGGTTTGACTTTTCAATGGCAAACTAAGAAGAAGATCCAGAAGCCTTACAGTTAAGGAATAAGGATTAATAAAATCACAGCAACAGTTAGCAAAGAACTTAGTAGGAACAGAGAGAAATAGCCTATGAGGTCAATAGCAAGAATCAACAGGCAAATTGCATGATAATTTGAAGAGACTGCGGGGGAGATCTTTTACTTCTTAACAAGTCATCAGAAAAATCTTCATGTTAGTAAGGATGGGTGATGGGTGATGGGTGATGGGTGATGGGTGATGGGTGATGG
>CM025782.1:16067679-16129946 GCA_014636745.2 Centella asiatica
GTGATGGGTGATGGGTGATGGGTGATGGGTGATGGGTGATGGGTGATTGGTGGGTGATTGATGGGTGATTGATGGGTGATGGGTGATGGATTCCTATATTTGAATGAATTTGGCCTTGCCAATAAAAAGGGATGAGCATGTAGACTAAACTTGGTAAGGTGACCACAAAGCCGGTTATGCACTATGACACTGATCTAATGACATTAAGAACTTAAGAAAGCGCATCCCTACAAGGTTGTTGCTTGCAAATGAGCTTGTTCCATATTACCCCATACCAAGTTTCCACTACAACCAACATGGGAAACAAATAAGCACTATAGTGGAACATAATAGCTTGTCACAATACTAGAGATGCCAATGGTGGCATAACCGAATCATTATAGACCATCAAAATTCCATGCAAATCCCCAGGATAGCTCCATTCTAGCAACATGACCATCACTATACCGACATTCTATATGCAGAATATTACCCACCCCAATATTAATGCAGTCTCTTGGTTCCCCTTCTATCATGGTAAGTTGACAAGAGCCATACTTTGCTGAATTTGATTGACCTTCCATATGTCAAATTCACAACCACTTACTCCATTCTACAGGTAGCTCTTTCCATCAATAAGAAAATCCATAAATCATAGGACAGCAAAACTATTGAACTAACAAGAAAAATTCCAGTTGGATTGAACCAGATCCATTCATTCCGTTGGTTTGATGCAATGCTCAAATTACCATGTTATTTCAAGCAAGAATCTGAAAGATATTAGTCATCGTTCATTTTATTTTATTAAAATAATTTGGTGCATGGACAGAATTTACTTTCACTTTTTCCACAAATATTTTAAGGAAACTATGTTATCACTCATAGATATAATTATTGTTTGAAGTTTGGCGTTATTGATGGTGCATGATAACTGTACCTTCATTAAATACAATTTGCATCCTATTGCAACATCCAATTAATGATCTTAGCCTAACCTTGTCCCGTCGTAGTTTGGATTTCTCTGTAGGACTAAATAATCATCTCAACCCGATCAAGAACTCACAGAAACATTTTCGAGTTCGCATTTCAAAACTGTATATCGATATTTCCCTTATTGGTAAATGACGTTCAGTAACACAAATAACTTTCAAGACAAGGGACGAAAGCGCCAATAGCCACCTTTAATCTTAGAAGGAGACCAGTAACCTTCGTCTAGGTCTGACTCACCTTTACCACCATAGAGGTTGGGTGACATTGAAGACATCACAAGTTATCCCCCATACGTATAGACCCTTCCCCCTAGGTTATAATACTCCTTGAGTAGATTAGGACATTGACGAAAAAGATCTTCAAAAGAAACTAGTTAACTGTCAATCATATCAAAATGTGAACTTTGAAAATCCCCTTCTTCACCACCATGCAGGCAATTGCTTCAGAAATTGCTTACTGTAAAAAGCATCACCTTAATTGTAGAGAATTAAGACATACTGGACCACTGCACAACAGAAACTGATCTATATGGGAACACTGAAACCAAAAAACTAATCGTACTAAGACTGTGGTTGGTCTTTCATATTTCCACAGTTAACTGATTAGTCTAGTTTTAGTATTATTTCAAAAAAAAAAAAAAAAAAAATCAGCTGAAATTAACAAGATGCACCTTTAAACTCAATTAGCTCTAATACCAGTTAAATAAGATTTTACGAGAGCTCACCCCAAAAGTTAACTGCTAGTAAAAGAGAGCCAAGATTATATCAACTCACACAACTTACCCTAAAACTGAAGCAAGAATTGGGATCAACCCCTGTTATAATAAACGAAGTCTAGAATCAAAGATGTGACAACCGACATGTTGATAGGAATAACAAATAAAGTACTGCACCAATTTCATCTAATTCTTATACCAAATCAATGCAGATTCAAGCATGAACATCCACTGTTAAATTTCTCAAAACATTTGGACAAACTTAAATAAATATTAATTCTATTAAGCCTATATGCTTGCTAAAGGCGTAAAAATGGTTGTAATTGGTCATTTATTTGTTACAAGAATACTACCCCTTTATTTCCCTTGTGTAATTATTTAGTTTATGCAGGGTGTTGTCAGTCCTTAGCAATCCATGTTTTATGCTGACTTTTGAGCCACAGGGTGCGCCCCTAAACTCTGTATGTTTTGTCTATAATAATATACTCAGTATATTACACAGCTTAGCAAAAGAAAGAGGAGTTAAAAAAAAGAGGAAGATACAAGTAGTCTACATCAAATTTGAGAAAATCACTTACCAAATAAAAAGCTAAGAAATTTAAATCAAATGAAACGGAATCAAAATTTAAGGTCTATTAAAATAATAAAACTATTCCAACATATATGAAATAAATAACTTTTTGTATTACAGTGATATAGGAGATACAGTGACATACAAAAACTTTACTTTCTTAAAAAACTCAAACTCCTCATAACCAAAAGAGAAAGCAAATAAAAAAATTTTGAACTTTTTTATTTATTTATTTCATAGAAACTCAAAAGTACTGGGTAAAGGGTTAACTCTCATAACCAAAAGAGAAACATTATTATGAAACTCAAACTCCACAGTTAACCGATTAGCCTAGTCATAGCATAATTTCGGAAAAAAAAGATCAGCTGTAACTAACAAGATGCACCCTTAAACACAGTTGGCTCTAATACCAGTTGATAAGATTTTAGGAGAGCTCACCCCAAAAATTAGCTGTTAGTAAAAGAGAGCCAAGATCATATCAACTCACATCAAGTTACCCTAAAACTGAAGCAAGAATCGGGATCAACCCTGTTATCATAAACAAAGTCTAGAATCAAAGTTGTGACACATACGTTTTGTGTATATTAATATATATTACACAGCTTAGCAAACGAAAGAGTAAAAATAAAAAAAAAAAGATACAAGTAGTCTACATCAAAATTCAGAAAATCACTTAACAAATGAAAAGGTAAAATATTAAATCAAATGAAACGGAATCAAAATTTAAGGTTTATTCAAATAATAAAACTATTTCAACATTATATGAAATAAATAACTTTCTGTATTACCCAAAATCAAATCAAATATAGGAGATATAATGATATACAAAAACTCGACTTTCTTAAAAAATTCAAACTCCTCATAACCAAAAGAGAAATCAAATAAGGAAAACTTATTGTTAAATGTTGGAGTATGCCAATTGCAGCAACACATTGATTACCATGAGATTATATATTAAGAATATAATGGCTAGACCAATGATAACTCCATCTGTTGACAATATTTGGGTTAAAGAGCTTGATATGTTAGAACTGAACCATGTTATAAAATTAAATAAGATTGAGCAGATCAATTTTTGGTGTCCTTCTTAACTTTCTTTCCTACCTACTTGTGGTCCATTTCTCAAGTGTTGTTATTATTAATTTTTTCAGTCGAAAGAATACCCATGTATCTTCTAGCAGCCAGTTTTAGTTGGGAAAAAAAGCTGCCTTACTCACTTTCTTCTGGCTTGCATAGGTCTTATATATCATGATCCACTTAAACTCTAGAAAGTGAAAACAAGGGGGACTTTAGAGTATATATACTACTAGAATCTATTTAAATCATTGATGACAAAGATGTTACTCAATCGACCATAATTAATCAATCACAATCAACTATAATCAAACCAATCATTAAACAAATCTATCCTGATTATAGTAATAAAAATAAAATTAATGATCACAAAAATTATCATGTTGGGAATTGGTTTTTAGCTAATATTTAATTCTCTTAAGCTATGCCAAGTTTCCTCTTCTAGGACGCAACAATTATAGATATTTTAATTTTAAGTTATACTGGGTTAAACCTTCCTTAAAATGAGTTGGCGATTTACTGCAAAAAGTTTAAGGTAATATTTGGGAATATGGAAGAGGGGAAAGAGGTCAAGAGGTGCAGTGGCTACAGAGAAGAAAGGAAAGCCAATGTTTTTTATACGTAGTTTCTTTCCGAGTAGATAATTGAAGGGTTTACTAAGTTCAAAAGGGGATAACTAAAGTTAGACTAAAAAACTAAGGAAACCAAGGATTCTGGGGAGTCAATTGAAGACTGGCTGAAGTTTTATCCACATATGAAACAAACTGTATGTTGTTTCGTTTGATTTACCTGTCTTTCGTTTGATTTACCTGTCTTAAAATTATTTCCTCAGAGAATGATTAGCTTTCCAGAGTAAACCAGTAAAACCATAATTAAAGGAAATACCTACAAGTCTATCGCATCTCACAACAGGAATAAAACTGAAAAACAAAATTCATTCCAATTTATATATAGAATTCGATGATTCTCAACCAAAATCAGAAAAATTATTTTTTAAAAAAAACATGTATAAATTATTTGTTAAGAAAAAAATAGGAGTAAAACTTGAGCATGACAAAAGGAAGTGCAGAGACAAAACAGTCAATTACAGGCATAATTAATTAACTCGACAAAAAGATATTGAAATTCGGAATCAATCAAGCTGGTGTAGCAACAGATCAAGTGAGTCGATATAAACATTCACGAGTAATTCAAGACCAAAAACCCTAGGGAGTTCTTAGAAAACGACTCAATCAGAGCAAAAAGGAAAAGGTTTACCTTGGTTTACAAATCCAAAAATTCCGGCAGGAAAGAAGCGGTGGATCTCACCGGAGTAAGGAGAGAAGTCGCCGGCGGAAAGATTGAGGTCGGGAAGCTGAAAATATGGAATAAAATTCAGAAGAATCGACTAGGCTTGCCTATAAACTCCACTGCCGAAGATCAGAGAAGTAACGAGAAGAGAATGAAAGAAAGAGAGAGAAAGGTTGGTCTGGTCACTCTTTTGTGGGTGTTTAGAGAGAGAGAGTGTAAAATAATACAATCAAAATATAAATAAATAAATAATCTAATAAATGAAATTTCTGTTGTTTTTCTTTTTTTCTTTTTCTGTTTTCTAATTTTCCCTTTTTTGGTGCTTAACCGCTAGCCTGCTGCATACGAGTAAGCATTGCAGTTGAGAATATGTGCACCTGAAACGTGAGCCGTTGGATGATGCTGCTAAATGCTACTCTCTCCTTTTTTATATTAAATTTTTTTATTTAAATATTTTTAGTTTTTAAATAAAAACTATTTTAAACAAAAATTAATATGAATAAAAAATTTAACTAAAATAAAACATTTATCATATAAAAAAATTTACCTTAAAGTACATGTATAAAAGCCAAATATAAATAATTATGAAACCGACAAAACATTTTATCAATATCATTCAGATTTACATGTCATAATTTAACCAGCTAAAATGACTAATAATTAAACAAATATTTTATATTATAAAATTTAAATTTAATATATTTTTTTATGATACTAATTTTGTATTTTAATCTAATAAATACGGAGAGAAAAATATTTGAAGGTCAAATTGCACGTATAAATCTAAATGGAGAGGGTATTGTTTGTTAGTGGGACCCAGGATTTGTCAATGTATGTGGTCTTCCTCTGTCACGTGGAAAGGCATTCTAGAGGCTGGGTGGGGCGACAGACTAGAGGCCCACAGTATCTCCTACACACTCTGTAGGAGCATTTTATTCCTAGCAGGCTTGCCTTATTAAAATCTTTGTTTTAAATACTTGATTCGAAGAAAAAAGAATTGAAATATATGTCGCACTTGTAACGAAAACAAATTATGTCGCACTAATTTCACTGTTTTAATCTTGCATTGACGATTATAGATAATATTTATATACTTCATCCGTCCGAACAAGAGAGCAATATTTACAATAAAATTTGTTTTTAAAAAAATAATATTCGTATAATTTTATCATTATAATATCATATTTTTAAAATTTTGTTATTACAATCTTCTTATTTTATATTTAATTGAATATTCATAAGAAATTTTATAAGAAAAACTTATTATTTCTACATATAATTTTTAGTCAAATATGTAAAATTAATATCTTTTAAAAATTCAAATATTACTTTTTTTTTTTGTGAAACGGAAAAAGTGTACATAGATTCACTATTTATAAGTCAAACAAAACTAACTGTTATTTTTTCTAGTCACTAATAATGTTACTTTATTTTACTTCAAATTATCTTATATTTATACCATTATATATATATATATATATATATATGTACAAAACACATTTATATATAATATTAATAATCTATTACACTATAGTTATATGAGTTATAGTTTATTTTTTACTAATGTTATATCTAGCAATTCACTATCTTACTGAAAATTCAATTTCACGAATTGAAAAAATATAAGAAAGATGAGTATCTAAAATTTCATCATTTTATGATGTATAGCATAATTTTTAAATCATATAAAATTAGTATATTTTGAAGAATTAAAATTTATTAACTTTTATATGAATATCAAAATAATGACTGCTTTAATATTAAAACTAGTCAAGCAGCCTGTGCCTTTCACGGGCTCTATTTTTTTTAAAAAAAAATTTATAAGTGCCATTTTTAGTTATATTTAGTTGAATGTGTTTTTGAAAGTTGTAAGTTATTCGTGCACTATTTTATAGTTTTTTTAAAAAAATCGTAAGTCAATTTTTGTATTAATATACTTTTTGTTTTTTTTTCTCGTGAAATATGTTGATTTATTTTTACTTTATACAATGTGTAATTGCTTGTATAACCTTACGAATAACTACTTTTCCTCTTGTGGGACCATAAAATTATGAGATATACAACTGAAATATGTACTAGATACTGCTCATGCTGTAATTAAACGGAATTTATGAATGCAAATGGTAAAAGATTGGTCAAAACCCTTTTTAAGTGTTTCAATATCAGTCAAAATATAAAAAGTCATACATATTCCTCACTTACATAATGAACTGAACAGATACAAAGCTATTCGGTCAGCTGACCATTACAAAAAAATACTCAACTCAACGATTCACCTGCCAATTGAATTACATTAAACATAAGTTCTGAAATAATAGTACATATTAATATAAAATAGAGAGGAAAGATTTTGTACAATTAAAATCCCCTTATCTAAATTACAATAAAATTAAATTACTTAATTAACCCTCTTATTTCAAATCAAAAAATGACTACTTGTGCAAAGTCTCTAACCTTCTTATACCTCTTAAAATATATTTAAAAAATATTATCGGTAGCTAGTTTGTAACGATCTAAAATTTCGCGAAGAAATAAAATAACTATAATGCTTAGTCTAACTAATGACGTATATAAATGAGGAGAACGTTTCATTAAAATAAAAACTAAAATTTGGAAGGTGAAATTACGATTTTGCTCCATGGGTCCATTTAGTGAACTACTTTTCATCAGGGCCGAATGTGAGAAAATCGTTAGTACGTCATGGCGTCAAGAATATCCCTTTTATTCTTCTCATATTTTAAATATGTTTGAGATTTGAGAACAATTGCAAATAAATTATTTATATTTTAGTCAAATATAAATTGAGAAGAATATTCATAATATTTATAATTGTACTTTTAAAGAATGTAAACTTATGAGAAACCACAATTCAATGTGTAATTTTAAAGTAAAATTATTATTCAATGATATTAAGTGTAAGTTTACAAGGTTCTCAACATTAGATGAATGTATTATAAAGTTTATATTAATACTAATGTCATCATTAACACTAATACATCAACCATAAAAAAAATTAATAAATAAAATATAATTCAAACAAAATAAGAAAATGAAAAGAAAACTTTCAAGAAACTTTAAAAATGAAAACTTAACACTTTGGAAAATAAGTTTTGATATATAGAGATTAAGATGTTACCCTAATCAGCTTTCATACCTCCATAATTTCAAACAACTGAAAAATTTACAAAAGTTCGGATTAGGAAGTTGAGGAAATTAAAACTTGGATTAAGTTTGAAGTTTGTCACTAAAAAACTTGCCAACTTGAGGTAATCAATTTATTTTGGTTATGAGTTATATTTGTTATTCTTCCATAGTTAAATACTACACATCAATAGGAGTATTACACAAAAAGACTTGTATCATTTGGAGCTATTTTTGATTTATTGAGATTTTTCAAAGTTTGTAAATACCTTGAGCGATCCTTTCTTCGTATTAACTGCAGAACACATATGAACACCAAGGCCACAACTTGACTAGATTTGACCTTAGTTTGACTAGATTTGACTATACGATTTTTTGTTTATTTTATGTCCAAATCAAGATCCATTTTTTATTTATAGAATCTTGCAAGATAAGCTTCACTTTGGTATGAAATTCATATGTTTGGGTTTGGGTGTGAATCAAGAGGAGTCAAAGGAAAGGTAGTGGCCATAGCCACTGTCGCCGGCGAGCTGGACGACGAAGGGGTGGCCTAATCGCTGTCGCCATTGCGTCAGATGAAGGAGCCTTTTTAGTAAAAAATATATACCCATACATTGTGGGTTAGCTTATAGATATATTTAAATAAACAAATGTTGTGACCCAATTAAATTAAATATCCAAAACTAAATCAATAAATAATTAATTAGAGAATTATTCCATGTTAATTTATTTATTAAAGATAATTACTTACTCTACATTATAATAAATTAGAGGGTAATTAGAGAATAGTTGGGGAAGGATTAAGAGATTTATTTAGCGGTAATTAATTTTGATTACCCTAATTAAGTTAAGTCTAATTAATAATAATTAAGTTATTATTAAAGAATAATTAATAATAAAAAAATTATTCATTAAAGATAATTACCTACTTTAATTAGGACTAATTATAGGGTAATTAAAGAATGATTTAGATTTGATTTGAGGTAATTAATTTCAATTACCTTAATCATTTAGGAATAATTAATAAATAATTAAGGATAATTACTTACTCTAATTAAGATTAATTAGAGAGTAATTATGAAAAATTTTAGGGATGGTTAATGGATAATTAGGTAACAATTATTTTTCTTAATTACATTTAATCATGAGTAATTAAGGAACAATTACCTTAATTAATTCATAATAATTAAATAATTAATTAATTAATTCCCAAGTAAATTATTTCAAATTTGAAAGAGACGGTTAATTCAACTCTCGAGCGGAATAAATATCGAACAATAGTCTATACAAGTCACAATTCGATCGCACATGAATCTTGTACGTGGCCTAAAGCTCCAAATCCGTAACGTAAGACAGACTCAAATAATTTAATTGGTGATCAATTATTGTAGAACGTGTCGAGGGAGAAAAATTATTCTCATTAAGTTATAGGGGACTCACATGAGAGCCTAAAGGCTACTCTCAAATATTTTTGTCAATGTTATTGTAGATTATATATGTATGTATTAATGTATGCATGTGTATATTTGTAAGAGGTAAATTTTAAAAATTACAATTCATGATTTAAAGTTTGAGATTATAGATTATAATTTTTGAGATCGAACTCAATTTATTTGATTCAAAAAATTAATTAAATATCAAAAAAATAAAAAATTGTATTTTATATATAGTTGAATTTTTTAATAATGAAATCTAATTAAAAATATATTATGATAAGTTTTGACAAGATATTTGAAATAAATCTTGTTCACGTCAAAAATTACATCCATTGACTATAACTATACTGTGGCAATTAATTTAAATATTATGATAAAATAGTATTTTACATGCTCAGACAACAAAAATTATATCCATAACAAAAAATTCATAACTAACATTTTTTGACATACATGATTAGGTGTCTAACCATAAAAATATCACTACAAAATACAAAGTAATAAATATTGAAAAGGTGGACAACTTAGTTGAATTTTAAATTTTATCTACTATTTTAACTTTTAGTGATCAAATGATTTGCCCTAATTTTCAAGATGGTTTTGACTTTAAAAAATAATACATTCTGTAATATTTTCAAGATGGTTTTGACTTCAAATGAAATATACATCTATTGATATTTATAGCTATAATATTTTGTAATAAGTTACCTGTGACTTCAATTTTATATATTATATCTTTTTGACAAACAATTTTATATTCATTGATATTTAAAGTTATATATTTTACCATCAAAATTATATTTAATAATTATAAAGTTATATCGCATGACATAATCTTTTTAAATTATATCTTTTGACAACAAACCATAATGTATATACATCAAAAGTACTATTATGTATCGAAGAAATTTCCCTTTAAAATGTGAAATATGAATCAATAATAAGTATTTCTGACCAAAGCTACATTGATTCGTTTCTACGTGACTTCCTCAACCGTTAGTTGTATGAGATGCTTTATGCTTCGCATGTTCAGTTGGTGCTTGAAACGAATTTGTAGGCACTCTAAAATTTTATAACTATTTTATTTAATATTTATAACACATTTAAAGATACAATATCCTAATGTTTTTGAATTTATAAGAACTGTATAAAATCAATCAATCCAAATATACATACGCCCGTATTTAAAGATATCATCATAAAGGAGTAATTTGTAACGAATAATTCCTTCCTTGTATGCAACAATGTCAAGCATTTATTGAGAAATACAAATGGATAATACAACTTGTACATTTTTGAAATTAAATTATTTAGATGTTTTGATAAGAAAAGAAGTTATGAAGAACAGTTACGAATGGGTTGGCTAAACTTCAATGGGAAAAGGTAGTGAATCTTGCTCGTGCTCTGTCGATCTAGAAGGGGGGAAAGAGAAAAAACAAAAAAAAACATTAGCATCGTAAATTTACAGAAATTGTGTTATTAATTTCTCTCTGTCTTTCGCAAATCCCTGTCCTCCACCCAATGTCAATGATTTAATTTTTTTTTTTGTTTGTTTTTATTTATATTTTATTCCTTATTAGACATACCACTCAATGATTGGTTTTGAAGTTCGCTTCTTACAATACGTAGTTCAGTTGCTTAATAACCATTATCTTTGTTGTAGTACCCTTTCAGTACTGAAAAGATATTAAATCTACTTCTTCGATAAGCATTTATATGGAGACTGGAGTTATGAAAAGTGAAATGACATTCTTATTTTTGTCGCAAAGGATATTATTGTCTAAAACTCGTATAATCACTCAAACATCCATAATAATTGTAGTCATTAATATTGAAACCCTGACTCTTTCACATTTCGAAAAAAATGAGCGTGTTAATTGAAGGTAAAATGTCTTATATCCTCTTCTAAATAAGTCAGCCCAATATTCAGTCAAAAGATCTACCCAAAAATTTATTGTCAAACAAGTGAAATGAGTAATCTGAGACAATTTAAATAATTGAATTCACAAATCTATTAATATATAGCATTTTAGCAAACCCGTTTCACTTTTGAAAATAAATTTATTATTTGAATCCTATTTCATCTCTAATTATCAATATCATAAAAATCCTATCACAAATCTAATTATAAAAATGAAGAGCCAACCAATAGTCACCACCATATATAGAAAGCATATATTTAAAAAATCATGTACATCTCTCAAAATAAAAATATTACAATAAAAAAATACTTAAAGAATAATAAACTAAAAAAACTAACAAGATAATCAATAATTAAAAGTAAACTAAATAAAAACCACAACAATTTATATGATGCTGTATTTGCTTTTCATATAAATTGTTGTGGATTTTATTTATTTTACTTTTAATTATTGATTATCTTGTAATGGCTCCTATCATATGTGTGCACATTTCATATGCGCTGTATTTGCTGCGTGTGTGTTCGTAAAATGTTAGTCTTTATACAACCATGTAGTTATAATTTATAATAACTCCAATAATATGTATACCAAAGATTAATACAAAATTATTTATTTATCAACAAATTAACTTAATAGTGCTGTGGTTTTGAACTTTTAATCCTAAGTGAATGGAATACACAAATTTGCAAATGCAGGCTTAAATTATAATGAAGTTGTACAAAACTTATCCAACTAATCTTCCGTAGGGTTCAGCTAACATATAATTACTAGGAGACATCACAAAAACAACTTAACGACACGGTGGATATATGTCTATTGAAATGGAATAGAAGGATTTGCAAACTAGGAGACAAATAGTGATAAAGTTGAAGAAATTGTCTTTAACCAATCTTCCAAAGGCTTAAGCTAGAATATAAGCACAAGGACATGCAAATTTTTTTTCTCATAACCTAGAATATAATCATAAAGTGTAATCGACTACTACTCAAATTTCTTTATCAGTGAGAGATCATGTAACATTTTCTCAATTGCGTCGTCGTCGTGATCACGTCCTCTGGACTGCAAGACAAAACAGTTATTAAATTATTAAAGCACATACAGTCAAATTTGGTATAGAAGAAAGCATATGTGCATAAGGGTACCAAATGAGATAGGGCACTGCACTATTACTTATTGAGAGTTTTACATTTTTGGTGCTCTAATATGACTGCAGAACACTTATGCAACTAGGAGCGCAGTATTCGCCTGGATTCTTTAAGACGGAAGCACCTCATGGATCAAATAAAGATTTTAAAATTTTACAGGATTTGAATTACATTTGTTGTCCTCGTTGTACAGGGGAAAAGAGAAATAAGCTGTAATTCACAATTTAATCATACAGACTCATGCTAGAAACATATCATTATAAAAATTTAACTATATGAATGAATGAGCAACAAAAGCAAAAATTTCATGTGTTCTTTTTCTCTTCTCTTTCTACATGATCTTTATAACCACATAAAAATCAATACGTTTTAACCCTTAAAATCATCCTATATACCAAAAAAGAAGTTTCGCATACTCTTATATTTTTGAATGATGTTTCAATCAATATGATTGAATTTTTCAAAAAAATATTGTGAATTCACATATATATAACACAAGCGGATAAGATCTAAAAAATGAACTATAAATTATATCCATCATTCCCTGATAAATAGAAGAAAAAGAAAAGAAATACACTAGAAGCTTATTTTGTAAAAATTAGTTGGAGTTCTAATTTTTCTAATTTCTACATTAATTCAAATATATTCTACCTTATGGATGGGTAGAACATTCAAGTTCAAAAATTTTCATATATTTCGTTTGTGTAAAATAAAATTTATCACTATAAAAAAAGTATGGTAAATCTTACTCTGGAAACATGTTAAACTTAAATAAACATGTTTGGCAAATAAACGTGGTAAATAAAACATACACATGTCCCACAGCTGTCTGTTGATCATAATGTTGTATGTGTATAAATAGAGAGAAGTGATATGCAACAGAAGAAAGGAGAACCAGGTAAGAAGAACAGTACACACACAAACACACACACACACACAGTGCATGTGTGTTTGCGTGTTTATGTGTGCATATTTAATTATTACAAAGCGAACTTACCCTGATAGATGGCACCATAGCAATGGCTTCCTCCACAGTTTCAGGGCAAAGGTTCCCGAGAACACAAAGCTTCATGTTTAAAGTATCAAATTATCAATACATTTGTATAAAAACAAAAAGAAAATATATAATATATCAGGTTACAAACTACTTAATACATTACCTCGAATTCTGCCAACTGATAGCGACTGAGAATTCTGGATGTTGGTTAAGATAAAACTATGCAAACACACGATAGTACATAGATTGAAAAACAAACAGAATCAATAAGAAACTTGTATGTAATAATTCCAAGTCTACGTTCACTTCAGAGGGTCATACTTATAAAGGTTCATCTGTTATATATGCGATTCCAGTTCCGATTCGTGGTGGACTGAATCAAAACAATAGATGAAAAAGTTGAAAACTTCAACTAGAATTGCTGTTTACTTTTGGGCTTCATTTCATTATTTTTAAGCCAAGGTTCCCAAGTCATAAACATAGAACAAAGGAATGACTCAACCTCAAAATTTTGAAGAGGAATTCAAGATATCAAACATCCAAGGACAAGACCAATTCCCAAGTCCCAACTCAGAGTGTAGACATTGCTTCTTTCTCTTTGGTTAAAATTATTGTCAAGATTCAAGAACATTGTGCAAGAAACGATCTTCAAGTTTTGAGAGGAATTTAAGTTTTATTAGTCACATACTTAAAACTTATTAAGCAGGTCTTTAGTAATTAGTTAATGCATTGAGTTTAGGAACCTTTATTGGTAATCAAATAACTATGTGAGAAGGATATCAGCAATGAAAGTTAATCTTCATGCAGGAAATACTTGGTGAGAATAATGACAAATTGTATTAACAATAATTTATATAAGCACATCTATAAATTCTCATCATATGAGATCTGAAAAACCATAACTTCTTAATAATTGTATTAAGTTGAGAAAATAGATAATGGTTTGAACAAGGAAATACTTTAAACTTCTTATCGCCACATTGCACATTTTTGAACTCTAAAACACATAATATTAAGCACTATTGCCAACAATTAAAGGATACTCTCGAACTTGTCTAACAGCATCTGGATTCTTATAGCGGCTAAAGCGTTTCACATATTGCAGTGATTTCTCAAAAACCCTGAAATAGAAAAATAAGCAGATAGTAAAACTGGCTCAAAGATTGGTATATTTATATTTTATATTTATTATCATCACCATAATTTTCAGAATCTCATCTTTTAGATGGCTATTTTAATATAAATCTAACATTAGAATCTTTACTTGAGTCCAAGAACCATGAACAAGGAAACAAAGTTTATGATGCCATAAATCTCCAAATAAAGTTACCATTATCATCCAAAATGCAGCAAATGATATAACAAAAGAGAGGATTGCCAACCGATGGTATTTCTGAACTTCAGATTTACCAATAATAAAAGTATATATTTAAGGGAAGTACACCCTCAAACTGATGTAGAGGCCATCAGTTACAGCAGTTGCAACGGTTGCAGCCAGGTCACTGGCTGCAACAGACAATTTTATCAACTCTTGGGCACGGGCCACGGTTTTAGATTTTGACATTTTCCAGTTTCCTTATTGGTTTTGGATTTGTTTTAATTGGTTGGTTTTGTTATGTTGTTTACATGGATTTGATGTTTATATTTGAGTCTTATTAGGATCGTTATTATTATTAGTTTGTTTCCTTTTCCCTAATTGTTTTGGGACTCCTTTCCTTATTTAGATTTAGAATGCTCTAGAATTAGGATTAATATAAATATTCTCATTAGGATTATTTGTAATTCATCTCTTCACATTATTATTATCTACCAAATATTGTTTTGGAGATCTCTTTCTCTTGGATTCAAAAATATTTTCGTTGTGGATTCAAGGAGCCCCTTGTGGATTTAAGGGTTTATCTACGTTTGTGTTGGAACATCAATCCAACCCCTTTCCGCTATGTCACAACCTATCAGAATTGTGATAGAAGCTAACACATCTATCAAATATGTTGTCCTATCACATCCTTGTATCCATTACTCCTCCCACAATGTCCTCTAGACATCCATAAGTAAAGAAGCCCTAGACACCACTTCTCTATTTTGGTGCAATAGTTACTTTAAATTTCTACGGATTAAGGTTATTTTGCTTGTGACAAATGTTAACTTCTTATTCTGCAATGCACATGTACAACACAACATTTCAAGTTCTGCATCTTCTGTCCTCATGATTTTTATCAGTTTTTTTCTCAATCCTTGGTGTAAATTCACTCGTACAAGTACATGTACAAGCATAAACACCATCCCTTGACGAGTACATTCTAATTCTAAATCTATTATTATTTATAAAGAGCCGACAGTATATGGTTACCCCTTATTATTGGCAGGGTGTTGGAACTTTTGGTACGAGATTGGAGTCGGCTTTTGGGCCTTCCGGACTTGTAACGTCTAAATTTCACGAGGCTTGCAAATGGGTAACGATGTTCATCCATCAATTTCTATAATAATTAAGTTCTTCCATTAGTTCTCATGCCCATTCCCATCCATTTCCCTCCGTGGACAGCTTCATCCACTAATTCTCGCCGCCCAAACTTCTAAAAAGTAGGCCATTTGCATAAAAAAAAAAATCATTTTCAGACTAAATTACACTTTTTCATATTTTATAGAATTTCTATTCTTTTTTTAACTCTAACAATACCTTATCTCTATTATACAGATTATTTTAATATTACTCCATTAAAATAATAATACCTTATCTCTATTATACGTATATGAAATTCTTTTCCTACCTTTATAAAAGTGATTTTATTAAAAGTTGGAGACAAACTGCAACCCGTGAAGCTAGTTTGATTAAATATCTGACTATAAAATCACTGCAACCAAGAATTCAGACACCTCATAAAACAGGAACAAATATCCTTGACAATTTAGATGGTAGATAATTCTTAATCAACATCTAGACGAAGACGATAAAACCATTAGGGGTCCAATTTTGACAATAGTCAATACAGTTTTAACATAGAATAGGAAATTAAAAAAAAGGGCTTGTCTCTAATACTCACTGTGACATTTGATTCATCGGATCCTCGGACATCTGCTGAAGCTGCTCATACTTGTGATCGAGAATCAAAGCAACTTCACAGTTCATTAGACACTTCGCCTTTAAGAACTCTAACATAAAAGAAACAAATCACCATCAGAAAGTCAAATGGACCAAACAGAACACACAAATCAATAGTAATTTAACAATTACCATCCCCAATTTTCAGCTCGGCAGCATTTTCTTCCTCTTCTCCAGACATTTTTTTTTTGTTGAAAACTTCGAAACCTAGTAGCAAAGAGAGGGACACCGAGGAAATAGATTAATTTTATTCTGAGTTTGCACCGAAGTTTTAAAGTGCACCCCAACTTTTAAAATCGTGTCTAACCATACAATCAATGATTTTAAAATAAGTAATAAAAACGTGTTAACTTTTTTATTGAAAAAAAAAACATGAAAAAAGGGGGTGTGGGGAGAAATGACAAAAAAAATATTAGAACATCAATTTAGAAGAGATGATGAAGGCCGGAGTTTATTTTGGACATGGTACTAAGAATTAAAATCCAAAAATGACCTCCTGTATCTCTGCAAAGTGTAAAGATATTCATATTACAAATATCACTAGAACGATTCGTTTTCTATCAGAAGCTTGTGATTTGGTTTTTAATGGAGCAAGTAGGGGAAAACAATTTTTAATCGTTGGCACTAACTATTAAACGATAACTTTAGTTTACTAGGGTTATCAACCAATTGTTTTACCTCGGTAAAAACAAAACTTTTTTCCTCATGATTCTTTCAAATAGAAATAGAGAACGAAATAATTAGAAAAATTGTCATAATCACCTTCTTCTAGAGGGATAGTGTGTTTTTTTTAACCTGCATATGAAAGTTCTAGTTTGAACTTGGGAAGAGTCTCTCCCTAGATTCTTTTTCTCTATTAGTTTATATGTTTTTGTTTAATAAATAATATTACTTTTATAGAGTTTTTTTTTTTCGTGGAGTTCTTTCTTTTGTTTGTGGAGTTTTCTCTCATTGTGAGTTTTTCAAATTTGATAAAAAGTAACAGATGTATCTGTCATATTCTCTATCAAGTCATCTTACGATACTGTCATGGTGTCTAAGACATAATTTATTCGATTCAAAGTCTATGTTATGGTGTCTAGGACACGATTTATCGGATTCAAAGTATATCGAGTCATCCTACGATACTGTTATGGTGTCTGAGATATGATTTATGATGTCTGAGACATGATTTATCCGATTCGAAGTCTATCGAATCATCCCACGATAATATTATGATGTTTGAGACATGATTATAGTGTCTGAGACATGATTTGTTTTTATTTTATTGTATTTTAATTTCACTTTGAATAGAAGAGATTTTACGGATAGTCTTTTAGTCTTGTCATATGAGATAGTTACCACGGTTATCTCAAAAAATAACTTCCGTATGTAATAAGTACATGGTTTATAGGTGTAATGTTACTATGAACATGATTATTATTCTGTTTTAAAATTATAAATACGTTTTGACTTTTTAAATCAAATCGCAACGATATATTAAACTTTAAATTACTTTTAATTTAGTTTATGTAATTATTATAATATTAAAGTTTATAACAAAAACTTTTGATCACAACATAATTTGCATTAAATTTTTTTTATAAATTATATTAATTTTATAATTTAATATATTATTTAATTAAAAAAATAAAATATATATTTAATTTTGAAACGGAATGAATATATAGCATAGCACTAACGAGAGTACGAAGGCTTCGCATTTCAGATCAGAGTATTGGACATCTCTTGGTCCTTAAAATATCCATGCAAGTTATAAAAATTATGCTTAATATTATAGGATTCTAAGAAGTTTGATGCCCACTTGACTGAAGCCGTGTAAAAGGTGATTTCAATCTTAGCATCGTAGTAAACAATTATTCACTATTAATAAAAATTAAACTAATATAATTAGACAGATATATTTATATTGAGAATAAAGTTTAGATATTCAAATAACAAACGAAATAAAAATGAAAAAAATAAATACCAAAATCAACAAGAGAACTGTATCAGAACAGAATAACAGTTGAGTCGCCGAACCCTAAAAAAAATCCGACTATTCTTGAAGAAATATTCGTCCCACTTATGTTGCGATAGGTTGTTGTGAGTCTACTTTTAGAATAAAACGACATATCACTGTTAAGCTGCAATCTAATACCAGTGCAACAACGACTACCTTCTCAGCTCGCTAGAAATCCAAAACAGTATGTAACAGATTCACTGCTAAGGCACAATCCAATATCAGTGCAACTCCGACTACCACTTCGTCCCACTTATGGTGTGATAGGTTGTTGCGAGTCTCTTTTCAAAATAAAACAACATATCACTGTTAAGTTGCAATCTAATACCAGTGCAATAACAATTACTACCTCGGTTCGCTAGAAATCCAAAACAGTATGTAACAGATTCACTGTTAAGGCACAATCCAATATCAGTGCAACTTCGACTACCACCTCAATTTGCCAAAAAAAATATTTGTCCCACTTATGTTGTTATAGGTTGTTGCGAGTCTCCTTTCATAATAAAACAACATATCACTGTTATACTGCCATCTCAATTCACCAGAAATTCAAAACACTATTAAAGAGTACCAGAAATCGAAAATAGTGTGTAAAGCTTTTTATAATGTCTACTTAATAATAGCAAAAACTTTTTGTAACGTCTCCCAAAAAAACTTTTGTAACATTTGCTTGAAATAATACGCATTTATAGGTCATTACTTGGACTACACCTAATTAGAATCAAATTAGAAAACTTGATTATTATATGATAATAATACATAAATTCCAATTCGAATCAGTTTAATATTTCCAAATAAACTTTCGTCCATGATCAAATATCATCCAATGGCAAATCATCCCCGATAATTAAATATCATCCAATAGACAAATTATCCTCCGATGATCAAATATCATCTGATCCCTGTCTGATAGACAAATTATTCATCGATGAACAAATATATCAATAACATCAACAGATGTACATTAATGAATGAATATCATCTGATCCCTGTCTGATAGACAAATTATTCACCGATGAACAAATATATCAATAACATCAACAGATGTACATCAATGAATGAATATCGGTGGATAATTTCATTGTAATATATCAAATACGTCCAGTCTCAATGTTGCTACAGAGTCCACATATTCATTTATTAGAAGTTACTTTTCACTTATTTTTCTATGGATTCCACTAAAAAATGATGTAAATCCAATAACGATTATTAAAATCCTTATAATAAGGATTAATTGCTAAGTATTAATTTTTAAAAATATCATTAAGAATCCACTTTAACGAGACCCTAAAGTTTCTATTTTTTATTTTCTAACAAAAGGTATGATTGGAACAAGAACTTGGCATTGGGAGGAACAAAACTATTTATTAAAATATACTCTGTAAAACGTTGTTGTAACGGTTAAACACACAACCACAATAATAACAATAAAATTATAAATAAATTGATGAAATTTGTTATCTTGCTTTTTACCTCCAATTGTACATGGCACACACTTACGCGTGTGCAATTTGTATTCAATAAATATCATTAATTAAAATATAATTAATAACATTAATTGTAATGGTATATCGATTATTATAATAATCATGCACACCATAATATATTTTGAATATTAAAACACTGGAGATATACATTAGATAAAAAAATAATATCAAATCAAAAGCAAAAAGATGAATACCTTCATATTTTGAGAGGCCCAATTAAAAAAGAGATCTAATTGAAAAAGGAAATGAAGAGTAATACAAAGAAACTGGAGAGTTTGCGGTGAGTACTCTATTAATTTGAATTTGGGGGAGAAATAATAGAATGATTAGGAACTTGGGATGGACGGTTAGTGTTTTTCGGCGGTTATTATCCACTATGTTCCTTCGTGTCTTCTTTCTTATGTTTTTGTTGACCCAAATATACTAAAGTAGTTACTAAGAGAGCCAACCTCTTAATAGCTAGTCAGTTTAACGAGACACACAAATATGTGTGTGTAAATTAATTTTTATTTAAAAGTTTATAGATTAATTAGTATGAAAGAATTTAAAAGTAAAGAAAATGAGTTCAAAACTTTGAGATTAAGAACACTTACCAGGTGTTCATATTAAAATTTGATAAATAAAACAGATGATGGATTGAAACCATTTTAAGACTTAAAAGTATGAGAAGTTCTCTAATTTCACTGGAATGCTCTATGCACCATAACCAAATACTCCCAACTTATTTACACGAACATGGCTAGTGGTAACGATTTGTTTTTTTTTATTTTTTATTTTTATGTTGACCCTAAATGACTGCATGGTGGTTATTAAGAGGGTCAGCCTCTTTAATATAATAGATATCATATTTAGTATGCTATAAGTTTGTTGTTGGGGTTTATGTTTTCAATTGAATATTGATTTTGTCTCAGCTTGTAATGATTCAAATCCAATGCTTTTGGATTTGTTCAGTTTTTTCATTTTAATGAAAATTTCGCCTTTTGCAAAAAAACTAAAATAAAATAGATATCCTATTTTAAATAAAAACCTCAAACATTACATTGAGCTATATCTTTTCAAGGAGAGAAAAAGAATATTATACTAATACAAATGTAGACAAACCATACCTCAAACTAAAATTACAAATATTAGTTATCTGCGTACATGTTACGTATATGGTATGCAACAAATATAATTTAATTAATTTGTTTTTAGAAAAAGACATACATAAATAGATAAATTGTTTTGTAATAACATTTATTGCATATTAAACATTAAGATGTATGGTATTAAATTTTTTGTAATTACATTTGATTGCATGCATAAAATGTACCGTAAATAGGGCACATAAAAAAGTTAATTGTAAAAATGAAAAATAACTACCTTAAGTAATTAAGATGATGACAAAGAGAAATAAACTGTCGTGGTTGGGTGAGAGATTTACCTAAAATATCAAGTAAATTCATTTAAGTTGCTTCCTTCTAAATAGATTTTTCGTTAATTAAAAAAAAATACTTGTTAATTTTTTATTATATGTAAGTAAATTAAACCCCGCGGTCCGAGATGATTATCATAATTTGAGAGAAAGACTCAATCCATAGTGGAAGATATTTAAGAGGCTAATATTTTTATTTTTATTTTGAGAGACAAATAAACTTATATGTGTAACGTGTTGGCTATATATACTCCTTCCATTTTTTAGTTGTCTTTGATTTTATTATACGTAATTTTATGTAAATTTTTATACATGTTAAAAATTTTATTTAATTTTTATAAAAATTAATAATCAAAATTATTTTAAATAAAGGTTATTATGAATACAAAATTAGACTTTTGTCTAAATATTTACATGCATTGATACACATTTTAATTATCTTATATATTTTTTTTCAGAGAAGAATTAGTGAAATCAACTATCAGTTTTTTGTTTGATTTATATGTAATTTGGAACCGTACATGTTTCCGGGTAGATGTGATCAAATTAGGGGTTTTACTGGGTATCATTGGCTTGGAAAATATTTGCACTACTACCTATATCCCATTCATTTAATTGCAGTTTCCTATTTTTACGGGTATGTGAAGTGTGGTTTCCACCGCAAATCATAAACAACAAAACAATGCCATACATACTCCAGAAAAATCATTAAAAAATATTCTGGGGATTGAGAGTCGTTGAGAGAAAGCAAACAACCAAAATCGTCAAAGTAAATTTACCAAAAAAAAAAAAAAAAAAAAAAAGGCTACTGATATTGTGAGAGCAATATCTCCACTGCTAGAGCAATATAAATTTTACGGACAAAATTGTCCTTATATTCAAATTGTGAATTCAACAAAAAGAGAGAATCAATTCTAGACTTTCACCAATTTTAGAATTCTATTTCTTAGCTCCTTTTTTTTTTTTGATCTTGTTTTATTCGTCGAATTCTTCAACCAACTCACATCACCCAGTGTCATTTTTTATCTAAATAACCTGAATATATCTCAATTTATTTGAAGTATTTAAATCATTTATTTGTTCAAATCTAATTCTATATCTCAAGTTTTTTAAAAATCAAAAATTATTGTAACGATTCTTTGATTAGTGTAATATAAGACAACATATTCAAAAGATCACAAGTCAAAACTCATTTAGTCATTAAAACAAACATGTATCATATCGGCACTAATCAAACACCTTCGCAATTAATAATCATAATAATATACATACATGTAAGACACACATATATAAATATATCTAGTTAAGGAAGCATCCGGGCTCTTGAAATCGATTGAACTAATTCAGGAATATCAACAAATCATATGCCATGCTAGCATATATAACTTTTCTTAGAAATTACTCCGTATAAGATAATGCATATAATGCAATTTTACTTTTTAATATGTGATCGGCGAATTGAACACAAATATGCATATGAATTAAGAGTTTTATACCGTAGAAGAATACATAATAGGCATAAGAATAAAAATAGGAGGGAATAGAAAATAAAAAGTGGAGGGAAAGATGAAAAAGTCGCCGTAAGTTTTTGGTACAATTTTGTCCCTAAAATTTTTGTTACTTTGGCAGGAGAATTATTGCTCTGGCATATTAAGTGCCAAAAAAATCATAAATTAGTTATACAGAAAAAAAGTTTAATCAAAATGAATTTACAAAAAAAATCATAAATTAATATTTTTTTAATCTATCGATATAAACATCGATAACAATTTTATTACTCCCCCCTTTTTTTAAATGAAATGTAGATATTTGTTTTATCTTTTCATATATCGGTGAGTTCGTCAAATAAATTAATTTGTTTACACAAATTTATTGAAGTAAAAAATCACCCCCAACTCCACCCACACAACACTCACCCCAACCCTTTTTTTCAGAAGCCGTGCCGTCTTGGGTGTTTGCTTATTCCGCAAACCAAACAAAACTTCATCCGCACTTCATCTCCCCTTCTCAACTTTTCTTTTATCATAATATTAATTTTCATTTCCACCTTTTCTCTTTCCCCATAACACTCTTTCCCATCAATATCTAATTGTTTCTTCCACGATAAAATTGGTTAAGGATATATATATATATATGTATGTATGTATGTATGTATGTTGTATTAAAAAATTGGGGCGAGAACAATTAGCTGGTGAGTTTGCGTCATATTAAGAGAGAGAAAAAATTTGCAACAAATTGACTCTCAATAAAAACTGTGACATGTTAGTAACTTCTCTACAAACAGAAAATTAAGTTATTGCAATCATAGTGTAGGTCTAAAGAAATCGCGTATTACCGCATCAGGTGAAAAAAACGATTGCATAGTGTAGTTTTAGGGTAAAACACTTGTCTCCCTTATCTAAATTATAGAAAAGTGATAACCACTAACATTTATTTATAAATAAATTTATCAACTATCTTTATTTTATATAATTATAAAGTATCTATTTCATTATGAGGGATATAATTCAAAAATAAAATTTATAATAGTATAATATATCATGATACTGGTATGGATTAAGCTGTTGTTCTCACTTCTCAAAAATTGAATTAGTTTGGTCTAGACCCTTTTTTTATCTATAGAAACATACGATGGTAAAAATATTTGAAATATATATTTTTAACTATTAAATCTAGAATCAGTCAATTTGACGCTAAATCAATTCTAAGGAACAAAGAAAATATCATATACTACCTAAATTAGATGCAATATATACTTTTTCCATCTCACAAAACGAGGAGCATTTAAATTTTTGATAATTTTTAATTTTACATATTTAACTAAGAATTATATGTAGAAATAACAAGTTTTTTTTCATTAAATTTGTTATGAATGTCCAATTAAAAATCATCTAAAAAGATTGTAATGACAAAATTTGAAGATTATGATATTATAATTAAAAAAATTATGCAAATGATGTTTTTTTAAATAATTTTTATTTTAAAATATTATTATTTTTGGGAACGGTGGAGTATTGAATTTCTAGAAGTCAATCTAACCTTATAAAACCAAAACGTGTCTTTAATATTAGTATAATGTGAATATAACATGGGAAAATTGGCAAGAGTATTTCAACTTCAATTCACGGGACCCGAGGAAGCAACGTTTTCTAAGGCTTAAAACTAGGATACTAAGCTCACTCGTGCGCCTATGACTTTGACTAAATATGGAAAAGACTGCACACAAAGTGTAAACTAAGTGATCAAGTTCACTTCACTGGATTTCTGGATTTTTACAAACTCTATAATATTATTATTATTATTTTGTACAATTCTTGATATGGGGTTCGAGCATTTTTGCCTTTCGATATACAGAAAATAGAGTTAATAAATTCAGTTTCATCGCCATTTGTAGCTTCACCTTCACCATCTCTAGCAATGGATACTGCTAGTTCAAAAGATAGTCCACTGTTGTCCAGTCCTTTCTCATCTCCAAATGTTGCTGCACTCCTCAAGATCAAGATCATATCATGGTAACAATCTACAGAGCTGAGCCAATTTCATAAGCTATTAAGTTTTCTTTTTTTAAACTTTTTTTATCATTATTATTTTTTTCCACTCGAGTTAAAACTGAAAAGTATGTTTGATTGTTGTGGCAGGAGCCAAGAAACTGGTTTACCCGTATCTGTTCGTGTTCGAATTGCTGATAGAACTTTTAACCTGCACAAGGTAAGTTTGTGTTTTATTAACCAAGTAAAAGTGAGGTGCTGTTTGATGAAACCGAATGATTAATGAATTGAAGATGCTTTAGCATCAAAGTTATAGTTTAAACAAATGTAAACAGAATCTCATCTTATTCATTTTGTATTTTGGGATATTAAAAACCAACATGAACACCTTATTCATTCAGAAATATTTCATAAAGCTTTATGGATTGAGCTGTTACCTTACCACCCCTAAGGTGGATCTCTCAATTGTCATGGTCTTTTAGGGGATCATTTTATTTTAAACAACATAATCTTTTTGTCTCAGTTGCTTGCCTTTGATGATATGAATATGACCAAGTGTTTCAACTGTTTTCCAGCATCCACTATTTTCCAAGAGTGGATATTTCAATAGGAAACTGAGTGAATCAAATGAGATTGAGCTTCCAAAAGATTTTCCAGGTGGATCGGAAACTTTTGAGATGATATCACTCTTCATCTACGGATCATCCACATTAGTCGATCCCTTCAATGTGGCTGCACTGAGATGTGCAGCAGAGTTTCTTGAAATGACAGAAGAATATAGCTCAGGGAACCTGTGTGAGAGGTTTGATATCTATCTGAACCAAGTTGTCTTGCAAAGTTGGGATGACACTTTGATCGTTCTCCAAAAGTGCCAAACTTTGCTTCCATGGGCCGAAGAGCTCCTAATTGTGAGCCGCTGCATAGAATCTCTAGCTTTCATGGCTTGTATGGAGATTCTTGATCCGGAGAGAAGAAGGGATCAGCCAGTTGTTACTTTAGAGGTTTTGGCTAGTCAGGCTTGGAGCTGTCAAATAGTGAAGGAAATTGTGAGGCAGGACCTCTGGATCAAAGATCTTATTGCTCTTCCATTCGTATTTTTCAAAAGGATAATAGCATCTTTGAGAAGACAAGGAATGAAAGAAAAATATGTCAGTCCTATTGTTCTTTTCTATGCAAATAAATGGGTTCTTTCCAAGAAGACGCGGCAATTCTGGGAAAACTCTGGTGGAAAAAGTGGCTCAGATGATACGAGTGACAAAGATTCAACAATCTTACAAGGTGTTCTAAATTTGCTGCCTACAGGAGAGAAGGCTACTAAAGTTATACCTGTTGGATTTTACTTCTCTTTGCTTTCTAGGTCTCTAGAACTTGGCCTATTAAGTACTGATATTACCTCAAACTTACAAGATCAAATTGCATCCATTCTACATATGGCTTATGTCGAAGATTTTCTTTTTCCAGCAAATGGGACAGATTCTCTCTCTTCCAGTATCGAATTGGCCATAATGGAGAGCATATTCTCAAAGTATGTGACCTTTAACATGGACTCCAACCATATTTCTTCGTCAAGCAACTCTATTGTTGCAGAACTATGGGATATGTATCTTTCCCATGTTGCTATCGATCCAAGACTCAGTTCAAAAAGATTCATGGATCTTATTGAAACTGTACCAGTGTCAAGCAGACAAAGCCATGATCATCTTTACAGAGCATTGAACACCTTCCTAAAGGTAAGCGTTTTTAAACTTTCAGTTCAAAATCATTCGGATTAAAGCTTCATTGAATAGGGAAGTTAGCCATATGCTAATTGACACCTTTTGTTCTTCAGGTGCACCCAGAATTATCACAAGAAGAGAAAGGGATGGTGTGCAAACACCTCAAATGCCAGAAACTATCACAAGAGTTGTGCGTTGAAGCAGTCCAAAACGAGTTAATGCCCTTGCGATTGATTGTCCAGGCACTTTTTGTTCAGCAACTAAGTACTCATCAAGCCTTCAAAGAATGCTCTGATTCTTTCAGATTTACACATTATGGGGAATTTTCTGGCAGCCTATCAAGAAGCCAAAATCTAGGAGAAAGCCCGTATACAGATGAGGAAAGCAGACCCCTTAGCTTCTTGCTGCAGAAAGATTCAGCATTGCAGAGGTCTGAGTTCTCGAGGAAGGAATACGACTCCACAAGTTTCAGAATACAAAATCTAGAACAAGAAATCATGACTTTGAAGAGAAGCCTTCAACTGCAGAACATTTCAAGGAAAATAGATCCAACTTCAGCCAATGCACAGAGCTTGAGGCCATATGGTTTGGAGGGAAGGACACTGAGCAAGAAAAGGAACCCACTTGGGCCAGTGACAAGTTGCATTGGTTCTGTTAATTTTTCATCTCAAAAAAAGTATGCCAGCAGGTTATTGAAGGTATTTAGGAGATTGAGTTTGTTTGGCAGTAGAAAACTAAAAAGAAAGCCTACTACTTGTCAATGGCCAAAGTCAGTGTAATATATTAACTACATAATTGTAAGTTATGATAAACATATCAGCCAAAAGGAAAAGAAAATAGGAAAGAAATAATGAACGTCACTTCTCAACTTAACAAGAATGAAGACAAGAATACAGATGAGTACAAACTTGTATAGATTTGCCACAATTCCATAACTAATCTTCCACTAATACTTTTAGCTATCTGTACTCTGTAATGGAACATGTAATCAATAGCACAGCTTGGTGCATTTGTTCATTAGTTTACTAGTTTTTTCAAGCCACATTATTTAGTAAAAAGGTTCAACACTGGAGAAATTTTAACTTTCTGGAAATTTTAGTGGTAAACCTAGTCACTATATACAGACGCCTGATTGTCTGACATTACTTCAGTTATTGTCTGACATTAGCTTCAGTTACTTTCTGGGTACACAAATGGCTTCAGTAATAAACATCCACAGACAAATATATTAAAAGAATAACTACATTCTACTTACCTAAAATAACTCTTTCAATAATTATAATTTGATTTTTTTGTACATAAGTTTAGATAAAAAAATTTATATATTAAATATTCTGTTTAATTTTTAAAAAAATAATAAACAAAAATATTTTAAATAAGAATTAATATAAATAAAAAATTCAACTAAAATAAGATATTTAACATATAAAAAAATTCACATAAACTTATATACAAAAAATTCAAACGACAACTATTATAAAACAAATAAAATACTCAAAAGTCAAATCAATTTAATAAACTTACAAAAAACAGCCGTACTATATAATATTAAGAAAATGCATTTTTTAAGAGCATAGTTTCATTAAACAATGAAGAGAAGCTCTAATATACATTTCTCTGATATATCTATCTTAACCTATATCCAGCACAAGTTAGCTATAGGTAAAACTAGAAACATCTTAGTGTCCATAATTTAGTAAGAAAGAGCTACATGACCATGGAAGGTCCAAATTTTGATATAACATACATACAACAGATTCATGTAAGCAAAAGGCCCTATATTATACTACCGAGTATTAACAATCCACAGATATTAGAGCAAAACTGCAGCTGCCTCAAGAGAGCGATCGCTCTGAACTTTGTGATGAGACTTTAAAACACCTCTAGTAGCAGATCCCATGACAACTTGTCCATTAGCATAATGCAGACGGCAAACAGGCATGTACACATCAGCACCACCTATAAGCTCTGTCTGTGTCTCATCGGTCTTCCTCAAGGTGAAGAAGGCTCGTTTCCCACATAGTTCACATCGAGCTGTCAGCTTTGTGATTGTATCAGCAAGGGGTATTATTTCAAGCACTGAACCAAAACTCCTTCTGCGAATGAACATTGCATTTTGTAGTTGTGTTAAGATCAGACAGTAATCTTATCCGCAAGTATATCTTCTCAAAAGAATTACAATGCTAAAATGTATAAACAAAAAAGAAGAATGATGTTAATAACCTCAAGTAGTCACCGTCTAGACCAGCAATAACTATAGTTTTTCCATCATTATCAGCTGCCTTGCAGCAGAAATCATAAAGGTCATCAAAGAATTGAGCTTCATCAATACCAATTACATCCAGCTGTCAACGCATACCACTAGTAAGATACTACAAAAGATACAGACACATTTATGAAAGAATCACATATGAACTTCAACCGAGTAAAATTAAAATTAAAGCTTTCTATGTTAATTTAAGTAAAAATGGATCCTCTCAATAGTAGATCAATTATTAATGACCTGCCGTGAACTGTCTAATATTGTAAATATATATTTGATAAACTAATGTCAATCATTCATAACTCCTACCCTTTTGGTTAGTTATTTTATATAGAATAGCAATGCTATCTATCAGGTGACAAGCAAGCATACCCCCCTGACAATGAAAGCAGTTGCACATATTAGATTCCAATTTTATGTCAATCACACAAGAACAATCAATCTTTTGAATCATATCATCCCAAAAACTCAAATTGAACCACTTTCACTGCTTGTGTCATCAATCAATAGAGATCCTTGAAGATACAATTCACAAAACCATAAGCACCACTGAACAAAAATCAAGATTCAAGAATCAATATGCTGTAATCACACACAAAAGTCATGGGGTTCTTGACAAATTGAACCAAAAATAAAGTGAATAACTTAGCAGCAAGAATTCAGCTCTCGAGCCTAAGGGTACCTTGTTATAAGCATCAAGCCCAAATCTTTGACTGAAAGACAAGAGATCTGGCAAAGACCAGCACGGGAATTTTGTCCCATCATGTGTGACAACAGAATCTATGGCGTATCTGTTATCCTTGCTTGACTTTATCAAAGTCACATTCCTACAAATTATTTATATCATGAGAATATTGACATTAGAATTTTAAACAAACATTAAAGTTTCAAACAACAGCTAGTTTGAGAACTACTGTTCGACTTACTGATTCAAAGTTAAAATTTAATATTTTGATTTAAAATTAAAAAAACAACAAACACTTGCTTATCAAAAATAACTTTTAAGTCAACTTAGTAGCAGAACAGTAGTTTTTAGCTTAATCAAGAAAAAACTAGCTCCCGAGCACCCCTGTAATTTGTGAAATCTGTTTTAAAATTACTGTGTTATAAGCCAAGCTGCTAAACTAACTGGTAGGAGGAAAACCATGCCTTGTGAGACATTTAACATTAGGGAAGCACCGCTTCCACAAGTTCTGTTTTGGATAGTTTCACATGTAGACCCCACAAATTGTGGGGCTTGTACATATGCATGAAAGAACGTATTAAAGTGAGAAATATCAAAAAGCTCGTGAAAAGATCAATTCCCTTAACATTATATTACTAATAGAGAGACAAAACCACATAGCTAGACGCTTAAGATTTTAGTATATTTTGCTAGAACCCAAATTGGGTATGTCAAATTTCTAGCTAGAAATCACACTTCCATATGTATTTTTAGTAGTTTAAAAAAAAAATTAGGTACCTGCCACTGGCGCCTTCAGATTTGATCCGACGAAGGAGGGCAGTAGTTTTGCCGGCAAACATGGGACCCACAATGACGTGAATCTCTCCGGGAGAGGGATGAAGAGGAGCCATCAAATCACCACCGGTTCTGGCTGCTACAGCGGTGGAGGGGACGGAAATTTGGGATTTGAAGGAAGAAGCAGCCATGAAAGCTTTATGAGTGAAGGGGGGGTTAGAGAAAGAGACGAGATCATATGCGTGTGTATGCATATACTTATATAAGATGGGAGCGATTTGATTTTTGATTTTTGATTTTTGAATTGTGGAGGGAGTGGACTCGATTTGGCAAGATTCAGTATGCGGAGGGAAAGTGTCAAAAGAAGGGCATAGAGATAGAGGGCAACATTTTACGAATTTGTGTGATAAATGGATACTCCATAGTCAGCTGCCTGAATTTTTTCGGGGGATAAATATAGAAAAATACATCAGCGTTGGTCATTTTATGTTTCAGTGATCATTGTTAAATTTTTTAATTCAGGTGTCAAAATTTTAAAAGTGATGACATAGCAACATCCTATTCGAGCAAAGTTAAAATTTTGAAAATTTTATTTAATTTTATTTATAATATTTTTTTTTAGATATTTTTACGAGTGTATTAAGTCAATTCACAGACACGGGTTAACTCTGATAAATATAGTCCCTCAAGTTACCCAACTTGTAAATTTACGGGTCAGATAAACTTGCAGGCACTTGTGGGTTACCTGCAAATTTCATCTTAATTAATAATATTTTCTTATGTTATGTTTAGTTTTAAAAATGAAAATTTGAAGTCTCTAAACTTCAAATTCAATCTTTTCTAAGTCGATTGATGAGTGATTATCTCAAGATTAAAATGTACTCAAATAACTCTATATCTCGACTGATTTGCTCATCAAATATGAGTGTATTTAATTTGCATCAACAAATTATTACATATATTTAGATTTTGTTTTATTCTATCAATTATATATTTGTAATATGTAATTTTATGACTATATGGTTTCATTGAAAAAATATATATTACTTCACCGGTTCTACAAAAAGAGTAACATTTTAGTTTTTTTTAATGAATATTAATATTAAATGTTTAATTGAAAAGTACTTGTTCAAATAATAAAAAAATATCATGAAATAGCTATAAATATTCAATTAATAATAAGATGAGAATATTATAATGACAAAATTTTAAATGTATATCATCACAGTTAAAATTTATGCATATTTTGTTATTTTTTGAAATAAATAACACTATTAAATGTTTTTTTAACTGTGAAATAAAATTTCAAAATTATTTGTAAAAATTTGCGAGTAACCCGTGGGTCAACCCAACCTAATAGGGGTGGGGTCTGGGTAGCATAAGTTATGACCCGTAAACTTGCAAGTAAATATGACCCGCACCCTTTTGACACGTCTATTTGGGACCTAACAACATTCAACTTAACATTCATTCTCATGAACAATGATAAATTTTATTATTTTATCTCGACTCGCTAAGTGTTGCTCTTTGCAAATAAGGGTTTTAGATTTTAATATATTAAAATGACATAGTACATCAATATTCGTGAGAATGAGTGTGATTTTGCATATATATATATATATATATATAAATATGTTAATTTTGCCTTTTAAATTCTGATTATATTTATTTTGAGGTTCAATATATCGTGATTTAACTAAAAAAATTAAAATGTATCTTTACTTGTAAAATAAAAGGAATATAACGTGATATATCATAACAAAAACGAAATGGTTACCATTTAAGACAATCACAATTTGTCCTCTAATAGAACATATTGATTTCAAATATGAGATATTTCTTATAACACGTGCAGTCATATTAAATTTTGTTTATGCTTTTGACTAAGTTCTGGGCTGAATAATGATTAGTTGGTTCACAATAATGGATATTGTTTCCACAGGTTTGTTATATCATATGATTTGCGTTTGAGTTTCCGATTGTTTAGTTGTCAGGTCTAGCCATCAAGAAAGTAAGAAGATCAAAAGCAACATAAACATTGTAAAAATTGATTAAATGATCCTTATTAGACAATATTTAATTCAATATTCCCTTTAATGCTCCCCATTAATTATATTTAATTCAATATTCCCTTTAATGCTCCCCATTAATTATATTTAATTCAATATTCTTTATAAACTGGTCACTACAACATTCCTCGCTTCATGCTGCAAATTCTAAGTAAAAGCGTTGATCCCATTCGACCTGTGTCTGTTGTTACTTACCGCAAGACCTTTGTCAAAGCAAATAAAGAGGAGCAAGCAATGGTACAAATCTCCAATAAAATATGGAGAGAACTACACAATCAGGTACAAAGCAATTAGGCCTATTTAGCATACCAAAGCAAATTAAGAACAAAGAACAAAGAAAATTATGGGACGAGAGAAAATTATGTAGAAAATTAAGATCAAAGAAAACTAAAAGAAAAGGAACTGAAAAAATAAAAAAGATTGTTATAGATCAATTAATACATCAGCTAGGGCTGACAATCTCCGACACGACCCGGATTTTCGACACGAACCTGACCTGAAAAATCCGGGTTCGGGTTGAGTTTTTGACCCGTATAATAAACGGGTCAGGTTAGGGTCGACCTGTTTATTTGCTGTTTACTGATAATCTGCTTCCACTGCTACGGGTCGACCCTAACCCGTATAATAAATGGGTCGACCTGATATTTAAAAGGTCAAGTTAGGGTTAGTATTCCTGACCTGTATAATTAAATGGGTCGGGTTCGGGTTGGTACTAATATACCCGTCAACCCGCCAATCCGAACCCGTCAACCCGAACCCGACACGAATTGTCAGGCCTAACATCAGCCATCAATAAAGTTATTATCAATATGATACGAGATAAAAATATAAAATAATAATCAATAAAAAGAAATAATAGATAAAAATGTAATTAAGCGTCGTGCTGAGCACATGCTTTCTGTTAGTATTATTATGTGTATCAAATTAACATGATCTTTCAAAATAAAAAAAATAATATATTCATTTGTGTAAAAAAGAAATTTATTAGGACTACTCCATTTCAATTACTCTATACTACATTAACTTGTAACCGTTGAAAAAATTAATGCAATACAAAGTAATGTAAATTGAGTGTTAGGGAGTAATATTTCAAAAGAAATAAAAAAGCGAATTTTTTAAAAACACTAACAAGAAAATAAATTACAAAAGCCCAACATATAAATTAATTTAATGGGACACATGCGTTTGCTTGTGTAATTACTCACACAGTGATAATTAAAAACATAAATGAATATGGGAAGATCAGAAAAATTACCGTCACGTATTGTAAACATGCATTCTTGAAGAAATACGAGAATTTAAGACAAAACAAGAAATTGATTAGGATGGCTAGAGAAGAATAAGTAGGTCCGAAAGGAGACAATAGTGAGAGGTATGAATAGTTGTAAATCAAAAAAATTATCATTAACGACATTGTAGTAGGATAGATGGAGGAAAAGTGGAATTATTACTGGAATCATTTGTAAATTTTTCTTTTTCTTTGGCTAGGTACTGTGCATTACTACTTACCTTTTTAATATACCTCATTTAAATGAATTCAAAATTTATCATCATTTCTATTTTTATTTATTAGTTTAATGTATTACTTATTCCGTTTCAAGATTAGAGATATATTTTTTTTCACAAAAAAATAGGTTTATGAAGTTATATAATTTAAAATTGAAGTGTCTTTTTTTTTTAATTTTAAAATAAATTATCATGGAGAAAATGACAAGTACTCTTAATTACAAAATTGTAAACTTTTATTTTTAACTAATTTATGTTACAAATGAAATGATAGAAATTACGAAAAAAAATTACATTAAAAGATAATATATATATATATATATATAATTTTGAAATGAATAGTGTACTTAACTGCGGTATAAACATTTAGCATCTAAACAATTAATATAGTTATTTACATGCTTTTCGTTTTATGTCATGATAGTTATGGATATAAGCTTTACAACTATTTTTCCTATTAAAACAAACAATACTCGCTACTTAATTCTAATATACAAATTTATAAAAGAAAAAAATTATTGATATTACTTATTAACATAATTATTATACAAGAAATGTCTATTTAGGTATTTAAAATAATATAAATATAATAATAACCAAATGATATAATAAATTAATAGAAAAGTGCCGAAAAATGTCCTTGCGAAAAAATACAATCAAATAGAGAAAACGAATTCCAATATTATGCTGTCCCACTGGTTGTAAGAATATTGCTACGAGGAAATGACAAGCCCGTAAACAAAGAATAATTCCGATATAGTTTTTTCTTTTTTTCACTTTCCACTTTAGTTTTTTTGATTTATAATTTATCACTTTTACCCTATTTGTCTTTTCTTTACTTTCAACTGCTTCGTATCTTCCTTTTTCCCTCTGACCTCTCCCTCTCTTCTCTCTATCTCTCACCATGATCTCTCTCTCTCTCTCTCTCTTCCTTCTCACATCCATAAGAAACACCGCCGTTATGTCACCGGCATTGGAACCACCGCCATCGGTACAATCCCTTTCTCTAGCGCCGACACCTCTCTTTCTTTCTTCTCCACCTCCGACCTCTTTCTCTCTCTTCCTTCTCACCTCCATGACCGTCACCACCACCATCACCACACCACCGCTGTCGGGAACCACTATCGTCGTCGTCATCTTCATAATCCAAATACGATATAGAGCTGAAATAAGTTGTGGGGCGTGCGTCGGCATTGTCGATGCCCCCATGGCCATCATCGTCCTCCATGGCCACCGTCATCAGTGCCTCCAATGTAACCACCATTATTGGAGTTACGTTCATGGTTGTCTTCTTCTTTTTTTCTCTCTTTCGTCTTCTTCTTCTTCTTCTTTTTATCTTCTTCTTTTTTGTTATATATAACATATCTATCATGATCTGCACTATATCTATCACTGCATCCACTAAATTCATCAACTGATTCACTTCTTTCATTATTTTCTATTTTTTTTCAAGGTATGATATATTAATCATAAAATATGGTCCATAGGCTAGTCAGTAATATTAACGAGATTTTTTGTAACTTTAACTATTTTTTTAGTAATTTTAAAAGAGTTATTAGAAATTTAAATGTGATATTTGTATTTATAGTTGACTTATGGTAATGGTGATTTTTGGTAACTGTGATGGAGATAATTTCTGATTATAGTATTGATTTTTTCTAGTTGTAATAGTGATGGTGGTGGTTTTGATATTGGAGGTAGAGATACCGATAGTAATATATAACTTTATTTATAAATTTTGTTTGATGATTGATATGGTGACAACGCTAATGGTATCGGTGGTGTAATGGTCACCGTAGTGGTGAAATATAACTCTTCATCTCTCTCTCTCAATCTTTTTTTTTACTTCAGACGTTGAATAAACTGTCTTTCTGAGTTACTTGCAACTTTAGCAATTTCTTTAGTAATTTTAATATATATGTTAGTAATTTTAAATAACTATTTAGAAACTTTGTCAATATTGTTCGTAAATATCAACAAAATCTTTAGTTACTGTCGTAGACTGATGGTGATTACAGTAGCCATAACGGCAATAATGGTAGTTGTAGCAAAATATAAAATAGTTTTAAAATTTAAATTAATTTTAAGGCAAATTTATATTACAAAATTTGATTCTTCTCTATAACAAAAGTTAAAATATTAAATTAAATTACTGTTATTCTTATTTTCTTTTTATTTCTATAGTTATGGATGAACTCATTAATGTTACTAAACGTTATTTTTAAATTACTAAAAAAAATATATCTATGTTACTAAATTATTAGTTACTATTACTAAATTTTGGATAACAATAAAAATCGGCGGTCAATAAATATCGGCGACAGACGATCGGCAGCGGCAATCGATTGCGGTGGCGATGATGACCATCGACCTACGACAGGCGACGATCAACGACCGACGACCAACGATCGGCTGTCGACAGATGGGTGGCTGGAATAACTGGTAAACAAACTTAATTAATAATAATAATAATAATACATAAATTCATAAGGGTAATTTTGGAAAATAATGGTAAAAAAAGACTTAGATGAAACGATCAAAAAAATACATTTTGGACCTCATATCTTAACCTGCCTGTTATTTCCCCAATTGCTAAAGGCAGTGGACCCAGAGTTGAGCTTGATAAGGTCTATGTTCAGAGCTTGTTAGTTAAGGACCCTGAAACTTCTAAACATCAAGATGCCTATGAAGGACCTGGTTTGTAAGTGATTTTTTTTTAAAAAAAATTTGTTTTAACTATTCCCATTTTTGGATGATCCTTTGGAAGATGCCCCCAGTATTTGGAGACTAGGGGCATCAAGCCTAGTATTGCCAATTTCTTGAATGAATGGGTACATGTTTAACAAACATAGCACACGATACATGATGTGGTTGAAAAAACTTAACAAGTTTCTAGAGGCATAATTTTATGCTTAATGTGACATTTTGAGAAACTCAGGTTCTTTTCTCTTAGCTACGATTTAATTGTTAACTAGTTGTATAGGCCGTGCATAACACGAGCACGCGGTTGCTGTTGTTATTAAAACTACTATAAATTGTAAAAACTGGTGTAGTACCATGAAAAGATTATTAGATGGTTCATATATTTAATATTATGAGCATGCATGTGACTATCTAGCACTGCTCAGTTATTTCGTTTAACAATCACTATTAACAACATTAGTAAAATGGACTAAAGTACTTCAGTTTGCAATAGCCCATACTATTCTTTATTTCTTGAAAGGTAATACTACTGCAGTTTCGGACAAGTACCAGATGAAGCCGAGTTTTGTTCTGTTTATGCATCTTGCCCCATTCAACTCTTATGTGGGATCGACCTTGCCTGCACTTATATACTTACATATATATATATATATATATATATATATATATCTGTGTGTGTGTGTAAATGAGTATAAAATTCGTCAAATGTTAATCCTAGCTAATGGTGAATATATGTTTATTATAGAATAGGTAATTTAATTGGAAAATGTTATATAAGGCTATTCCTACCTTACATTCTTATCTTTCATTTTGAGATTGAAAGTACTAATTTCAAAATAAGAATAAATAATTGCGATTGAGTAGACTCATTAGCCATTACAATTTGTAGACCAGAAACACAATTTCCTTTATAATTTTCTATACAAATACTCTTTTTCTTAAAATATATCTTGTATTATGTAATATCATGTATAATTTACAATTAATTATATTGCAAAGTAACTAACGTCTTATTCCATATATACGTAGTATTATATAGTTTAATTAATTTTAGAATGAGGCCATGTCATATCATGAGAAAACTGCTGAAGTTTCTTTCTTTTTTCCTCCATTTCTTTAAACTCCCTTAATGGGGAGATTCCCATTAAAAATAATCAAATTGTATGAAGCTATAACAGTTTATCCAAATGATTAATTGATTCAAAACTAATAGTAAATTCCAAAAAAGTATAAATAACGATATTACGAGTCGAATTATTTTCGGCAAAATCACCTGGAAAGTATTTTGAAAAACTCTACGCTCAAACCTGTATAAATCTGTATCTGCCACAATTTTCATGACACTATAAATTTAAAACTGTAGAAAAGAAATTAGAATAAAATCTGTATAGAATGGTAAAGTTTAAAATTAGAGTAAGAGAGACTTCGCAGAGAGATTTTGTTGAATTCAAGAATTCGAAATTAAGAGAAAATAAGATTAAAAAGAAAAAAAAAAAGATAAACTAAAGTGCCCAGAAGGAGGATTTGTTCGTAAAGAGGATGATTTTCCTTTTTAGATTAAAAAAAGAAAAAAAAGAAGAGGAGACAAAACTTTTGAGTCATATTTTCTGCTTGTTTTTCTCTTCAAAACTGGTTTGACACAATTTTCTTTGACAAACTCGAATAGTTTAAAGTGCAAGAAGCGTTTTAAGACATTAAAAATTTATGCAATGAACATGTTGGCCCCATTTCAAAACTAGACAAAAAAAAGTAAGTACGCAGTTTTCCAAATTTGTATAATTTAAAATGTTTCACTGATAAAATTGTGATAAAATTAGGAATTGGGATACATGCTCCTACATACGTACCTGCACGAGTGTTACTTTTTTTTTATTATTATTTTTTTTTATAGTTTTTTAGGTACAATGACAAAAGCAATACTCTTGTATACTTTTGAATACTCAAATTAATATAAACACAATGGTAATGAGAGTGACAAAAGACAAGTAGACTCGAGAGTATTTCTATAGAGGGAAAATAGGTCTATAAGTATAAAATGTTTAATCTTAACTTTTAATATTTATATTCAAAGTTGGTTTTTAACAAAAGTAATAAACGATATCTCAATTAATCAATTCTTTATATTCAATAAATATGTATGGAGTATATTTTATTTGAACTCAATTCATAACAAAATATTTATGTATAACAATTTTACTATGTTGAGGGAAACGATCGAATACGAAAAGAGTAGTAGATATTAAATGGATCGTGACCATTCACTAGTCACTAGCTTACAAAGCATGGTATATATTGATATGGTTGCTATGGCCATGTGGGGCATGGAGACATGATGCATGGTTAAATCTTCATGCACATGAACTAATGAAAAAGATTGCTAGCTGGTAATATGAAATAATACTATATGATTTACATATAAGTACTCTTATTACTACAATATACACTTTTATCACAGCAAAACATCCCAATTTCATTTTTATTCTTTAATTTGGATTTCCGTTTTCTCATTTATCTTTCCCGTTAATAAATGACATAAATATGTAGCTAACTGAGTCAAAAATAAATAATTGATAACCATTTAGTGAGTAAAATTATTATATATGAATCTATTGAGTAATCTATTTTTTATGTGTACATGTTATTATAACATATTTTTCGTATTTTAAAATATATTAGATGGAGTTATATGTGGTAAAAGAGCATCAAACATTTTAGTTGGAAAATTAGAAACTAGATTGAATTAGTACGTTAAAAAAACGAAGGAAACTGAAAAATTAGAGGTGCGCGCCGTAATACTATAAAGAATTCTTGATATCTATTATATCATCGCATAAAGAAAAAAAGTTTACTTGCCGCAAATTATGGTAGAACCAAAAAAATAGCTGCATGCTTTAATTTTTTTTCTTAACCAAAAATTTGAAGATCTAGGAGAATGATAACTTTTTTAAAACATTAAAAATTTTACTATCCTCAAAATCTCAAAATTTTGTAAATAAACTTATCTTTTTTATTATTTATTATATATAATTAGACTTACAAATAAATATTTTATAGTTAAAAAATAAAGTATAAGTGTGCATGAGATACTAGTTTAAATTAAAATTTAGAGTTAGACAAAATTAAGAAAAAGAAGGAAACTGAAAAATTAGAACTATGCGCTATAATATAAAGAATCACTTCATATTTAAATTGAGGATCGATTGAATTAGATGAAAACATTCTGAATGATACATATTTTATTTTTTTCAGTACTTTTTAAAATTAAAATGTAAACGGATGCTAAACAAGAATCGATTCAATTATTAGAATTTGAATACTTCACTTGTGTAGGTTTGAATATTTTACTCATGTCAATAGTTGATCTTGAAACGAAAGAGCTTCTTCCACCACCCTAAACTTAATCAAAAAAATAAAAGGAAGAAAATAAAGTTTTTTTTTAAATATATTCTTTATCATATTATATATAACCTCATTGATATACCTCACAGCTGCCTCCTCTACTTCTTTCCCTTCTCTGGACATATATAATCTTTCCCATCTGTTTAAAGTGCATCTAATTTTTCACATTACTGAAAGAACACAAGAACAGAGTTCTAAACAGGGGGCATATATATTGAGGAGGATGAACATGCCCTCGGTTCTAAACACACCTCCTCCTATCAGATCTTAGTTTTTTGTTCTGATTTCTCATCTGGGTCTTCTTGAATCGGTTGGTTTTTTCTCAAAATCTGAACTTTGCTGTTGTTTCTTATAGTTTTGATTTCATTTTTGTGATCTTAAAGTTTTGTTCATTATGTTTTGATCAAATCTGTGTTGCTTTTATTCTATTTATAACCCAGGCTGTTGAATTGTTTTTGGATTGATCATCAAAGAATCGGATTGTTTTCTGATTGAATCTGAGAAATCCAAGTAGTATCAAACATCCTGTTTTGTGTGTTTCTTGCTTTTGAAAGTAAGGTATGTCGCTTGTTGCTTTGATTAAATTTGAGTCTACATTTCTAATTCATTGAGCTGGTAACAAAATAGAGAGCTTTGATGAGTTTTGCTGTAGGTACAGTAGTATTATATTTGGTCGACTGGCCCTATCTGAATTTTCCTTTGTATATAATTATAAAATTATTGGTGGTTTTAAAGTTCAGAATTTAAATGAGAAGCTAATTTTCTGGTTTATATGAAAGATGCAATCGGATCTGGGTAAATTATTTATTGGTGGAATCTCATGGGACACAAATGAAGAACGTCTCAAGGAGTACTTCAGTACTTTTGGTGAGGTATTGGAAGCTGTGATTATGAAGGATCGAACAACGGGGCGTGCTCGTGGTTTTGGGTTTATTGTATTTTCAGATCCTGTTGTTGCGGACAGAGTAATTAAGGAAAAGCACAATATTGATGGCAGGATGGTAAGTTGTTACATTGACTACACGCGACATTCCTATTTGTTAATTTAATTAAGAAAATTGCTTCACAAAAGGAAAAGGCTTGATTTATTATCAAATGCAGGTCGTAGTTTGGTGTAATCATATAGTTTAATTCGTATAATGTTATATTTCAAATTGAAGTCAAATGTAGGTGCCTCAGTACAGTTAGCAGTAACCTACATTGTGTTGTTATTAGTAAAAGAGTAATCCTGTCTACCAATTTTAATGCTCTTTTTTGATTGTATGATGTTGCAGGAATTTTTGTCTTGATATACATTTGGCAACTCGCTTCTAAGGCTTCCAATTGGAATTTTAGCGTCAAAATTTAACTAAAATTTTCTTTTGTGGAATTCAAAATGCTCTTTCATTTCCAATTTCAAAGTCTACTGGTGATTGCCAAACATAGTATTATATACTTGTTTAACTTAAAATGAACTTTGTCTTCTTTTTTATAGGTTGAGGCAAAAAAAGCCGTTCCAAGGGACGATCATAACAACTCGATGAGTAGAAACAGTGGTAGCATTCAGGGTTCTCCTGGTCCTGTTCGCACAAGGAAAATATTCGTAGGAGGTTTGGCTTCTACTGTCACAGAGAGTGAGTTTAAAAGCTATTTTGAGCAATTTGGGACTGTCACAGATGGTGTAGTGATGTATGATCACAACACTCAGAGACCAAGAGGCTTCGGATTCATCACTTATGATTCAGAGGATGCAGTGGACAAAGTTTTGCTCAAAACTTTTCATGAGCTAAATGGTAAAATGGTAGAGGTCAAGCGTGCAGTACCAAAGGAGTTGTCCCCCAGCCCTATTCGAAGCCCACTTGGTGGATACAACTATGGTTTGAGTAGGATCAATAATTTCCTTAGTGGCTACAATCAGGGATACTCACCTAGTGCAGTTGGAGGGTACGGTGTCAGGATGGATGGTAGATTCAGCCCAATTACTGCTGGAAGAAGTGGGTATGCCCCCTTTGGTTCTGGTTATGGAATGGGTTTGAATTTTGAGCCAGGGATTAACCCAAATTATGGTGGAAATACAAACTTCGATAGTACTATCAACTACGGAAGGGGAATGAACCCTTATTATGTTGGTAATTCAAACAGATTTGGTAATTCAATAGGTTTGGATAGCGGGAATGGACGGAACACTTCCTTTTTTAGCTCACCAACTCGGAACTTGTGGGATAATGGGGGACTCAACTATGGAACAAACTCTACAAATTCGAGTGGGTATGTGGGTTCAGGAACTGGTAACATTGGAGGAGGAAGTTTTAGCAACAGTGGAATCAATTGGGGAACATCTCCCATTTCACCTCAAGGTGGAGGAAATGTCTCTAATCAGGGTGGGAATCTGGGTTATGGAGGTGCTGATAACAGTTACAGTTTGGGAGCAGGCGGGTATGGAAGAAACAGTGCAACTACTGGTGCACCCACATCATCGTATACTGCATCAAATGGTGGATTTGATGGGGCGTTTGCTGATTTCTATGGCAGTAGTTCAGTATATGGAGACAGCACTTGGCGCTTAGCAAATTCTGAGCGTGAGGAATCTGGTACATTTGGTTACGGGCTTGGCAATGTAGCTACTGATGCCCAAGTGAAAAGTTCTCCTGGTTATGTTGGTGGTTATAGTGTTTCCAAGGGACAGACAAATAGAGGTACGAGCTACTTTTGAACTTAATGAAGATATTAGTTTACGGCACTAATAAATGGTTGCCCACCCGGAATATTGGTCTTTGTGTACTGTATATAGATCTTGTTGGCGAAAAACATTGTTTCTTGAGAAGATAGCTAAAACATATCCTGAAATTATCTCAAAGACCATTTGATTTAGTTAAGGTATATCGGTTGCCATCAGACCAATCTGGAACTGTCAATTGCATCTAACATTCAACGGGATTCATTCATTGTGGTATTTGGTTGTGGCGAATCCATTTTAGCAAACAATTTCCTTGAACTCTAGGAGCAAGGGATTCACATACTTGTTCTTCCCCCTTTTTTCCCTTTCTCTCAGAAATTCATTGGGTTGTAAAGAAATTAATGGAGTAAAACATAAAAATTTCTAGAATTAGACTAGTATTCATAGCATCATATCCAAAAGTTATGTAAAACTAGACAATGCACATATTAAGTTCAAATATCTGCAACCATCCGACAACAGAAACCATGCAATTCATTCTTAAATATCCACATAAGCAATTTAACTACCATCTGAACCCTGCAAGTGATAATAAGAATGAAATATAGGAATAATGAATTCTCACCTGCTAGACCACCTATTGTAGTAATGTGTTCTTCATTGTAACATTTGGTAGGAATTACCTTGTAAGATTATCAAAAAAGAACCTCCCATATGTTTAATAGAAGTTACAACTTACAACTTTCATTTTTGTCCTTGATGTTCATGTAGTCCTCACTCTCCTCCACTGTCACTGGATGGACAAAACTCTATTGAAGCTGTGTCATAGTGACTCATTAGGATGGATGACTACATCCTACAGGGGCCAATTATAGAGTTAGAAGGTTCTAAATTCTTCTTGCACTAAAACCCATTCGATACATGTTCAAAGCAAAGTCTGAAACTGGAATGCGTCTCACTATGACTTCTACCAAGATCTAAAACTAGTATGTTACACTAAGACCCATTCGATGCTTGTACACAAGGGCTGTTTCCATGTCATCATGAGTACACGCTGACCTACTTCCTGTCATGGGAATATAAAATAATTGCTAGAGTGACCTCACAAAGGAAACCTGAAGATAGCTGACAATTCAGCACAATAATTTTGTTCCTGATTATATTTTGTTGGATGAGGTCAAAGTTATAAAACTCCAGAATTTTATCCTTACCTTCCTTATAATTACTCCTCCCATCTTAACATAGATCAGTGTTGTCTTTTTAAAATTCACTTTGAGGCTTTTTTAGACTTAATGTTGGCATGCTGCAATTGAGCTCCGGAAACAATAATTCTTTCAGCTACTTGTACTTTTCAGTTAGTTTATAAAGTTGCCATTTTACAATTCAATATTAATCTTATATCTGGAGTTGTTGGGAGCTTTCGTGTGGAAAAACCTAATAATGACGTTCCGCACGAGATGGGATTTCCTTGGGGTATATTATGTTACTATATGAGGAAAGGAGCTATGGATTCTTTGAGGACCCATGATGGGGATCAGAAGTCCAGTGCCAAAAAGATCTTACATTTCTTTCAGGAGATTTTATTTAAATTTAGTTTATAAAGAATTAATATAATTAGTTAATATCACATTGTTTTATTAATAACCCCAGTACATATTACTTATTATAATTGAGTTTGATAGGACCAGTTGTTGATGCGCTTCATCCCACATGTTCAGCCAATTTGTTAACATTTGGCTGGATATATCTGTATATATGTTTGAACTTGTATGAAACATTAGTTTTATGATATTCAAATTGATCATCTTTCCACATTTCTATAATTGGTTGGAGTCAGTTTCTTGTCTTCTGCAATTGATAAATTCTAGCTATGTGGTTTAATTTGCAGTTGAGTCACTCAAGTCCTATCTTTTTCCTTTTTAAATTGTTGGTTTTTTTTTATGTTAATTATTTGTCTTTAAATCTTTGTTGTCTAGTAAATTTTGTGAAGTTTCTCATTGTAATAGTCTTACATATTTTCAGAATTACTATGGCACCCATGGTTTGTGCTACCACCTTCCTGGTTGAGACTATCTCTTCCTATTTGAACTTCTGAGTCCTTCCAATATGAACTTGAAGCTTTAAACATATGCTGGTTTGAATTTTATGGATAGCAAGTTGACTTGTATTTTCTTACATAGTCTACATAACTGATTTAATTTAGCTTTAGCGTTAGGCTGTTTGTGATCACATTACAACTAGTAAAACACAGAGAACGATAAGATTTACTCATAGTTATGTTTTGAACAAGGAATATTGCTCAATAGGCCTAGAATGTGAGCAAACAGAACTTAGAGCCTTGAACGTCTTTATTGAGTCTAGGTGGTTTTTCAGGGGGACTAGTTTTTAATCCACCCCCTTCTCCTCTCCTTTATTCCTCTCATGTACTTTCGAAGGAATAAAGTAATTTCCAAGAGTGACTGCAATCTAACAATTCTCTTTCTCTTTTCTGTCATGACCTTATAAAGAACTGAATTAATTTCCATTAAGCAATCTTGATAAGAAAACATATTCCAAGTAACATTGTTCATGTACACACAGATTCTTTTCCTTTAGTGTGTATGTATACTTCTTCGGCTTACTTTAAGTTTTGTTTGAAATAAAAGCATGTTATGCAGGAATAATGTCCTTGAATGGTCATTGTAAGCAATTCAATAAAGCATTCTCTTAAAAGTAGTTATTCTTATTGCTGTCTGTCACCAAGTTTTGACTTGGTGTTTACTTTTCAATTATTACAGTAACAAGTTTTGTTGTATATATATGAAAAACCACTGGTTAACCAGCTTAAGGTCCCTCTGCTGCCTAGGTTATCCCAGTGATATATAGAACTCTAGTTAATATAGGTATAGGAGGTAACATTTCTTTTTATGACAAGTTAGATTTACTACCATGCGATGAGACTGTTCTAATGGATTTCCATCTGAAGTTTTCACTTTGAATTTCTATGGGAGCTGTATTGTTATTGGGTAGCATATTTGATAAATCAGCCTTAGTATTTCATCCTTAACTTTAGAGGTACAAATGGATTTATGTGCTTTTCAATAAATAGAACTGCCTCCTCTCTTGAGAAATTGAATAAGAATGTTTCTTGTTCTAACCCCTTCCATTGACATGAAGCTTACCTTATCTTGGTAAAATCAGACATGCATTTCTTTGTTAGAAAACAAACTTCATGATTTGAAGAATCTTATGTGATGACTGTTTTCTCCTCTTATTGTGGTTTATGCTTTAAGATTTTTATTTTTAGTCCTGCTTTACCATCTAGCAAGATAAATTCAAACCTTAACTTTTTTTCTACTGAACATCTGAACCTAGAAAAAGAGGTTGCTTCCTGGACCTTCTCTCTTTGTCAAATTTGGTGTAAAGTCCACTAATATTACATGGTGCAAGTTCACCATTTCTTCTAATAAACCTTCCAACCTTGTGCACAAGATTGAAGGCAGTTCTTTTCCAGGTAGGTTTGGTCAAATTAGATAATATGCAGAAAAGACATACTTACAATTTTTGGGAAACAATCTGTACTTGTCAAAACTAAAGTGTATTTTGCAATGTATTTTGACGAGTTTCCACATTCTACTTTACTTTTAGGTAGCTTGCCATATGCAAAGATGTTTGGTTGTTAAAGATGAGGAAGTGTGCTTTGAGCATGGTTCAAAGTATCATCTAATGCCATCATATATTGGCTGATACACATCAATATCTTTAGTGACCATTAGCACATAGTATCAGCGAATACATATAGTATTGGCATCATAAGCTATGTTAAGTGTGGATGTAAAGATACCAATATTGTTATAGAATTGGACTTGTAGAACTTAATATCTATGAAGTGACATTTTGGATGTCAACAATCTCTTCTTTATACTCATTCTCTTTTGTTACGAGTATTTATTTCTGACGTATATTTTGAACTGCAAATCGCTTGATATTAGTGTTAATACCTGATACTGCATGAAGAAGTGGTTGTGCAATATATTTCTGACAGTGCGACTTTAAAACATGTCTTTGACTGTAAGTCTACAAGGTTGTCCAAACATATCATAGCCCTCGGGAACTTCTGCACATTACTGTGTTCAGCTGAACTTTGGCATTGTCACTACTGTGGACGGCTCTTTTACTAGTCTAGAAACATCTAATATCGGCTTCATCAGAGAATGTTTCTAAATTTTGTGTAGTACAGTTAAATATTAGTCATTTGTTGAATACCTAATGACGATCAGGATTTTTTTCATACCGAATCTTGACTAATAATCAAAGTTATCAGAATTGTATGGTACACGATATGTATCGTACGATTCGATAGGACACGTAGACAATTCAATATTTATTGTAGGGCATATCAGAATTATGACCGTTTTGCAAGTATTAGTTATGATACGAATAATATGATAACGATACATTTTACGATTATTTTGGAAGCAATATCAAGTTATTTAAAATATTTTGAATACTATTTACCTATTACAATCAGTTTTAGGTCAAAGAAAAAATTTGTAACGCACTTTTATATTGCAACAAGCTAATATGCTAGATTGTCCATCAGACTTTGTTATTATATGCTTAAAAAAAGATTAGTAGTCTAAGTTTTACGTTATAATCAAGCTAATATGCTTGTTTCCTTGACAAGTTCCGTTATAAATGTCTAAATATATATTATTACATTTTGCTTTTGTGTATCGTACTATACGACTCATGATAAGATACATAATACGATATGGGGTGGGTTTGATTATCGATAATTTTTACGTTTTAATAATTATGCTAATAATTTAGTTGTGGAACTGTGCATGATACTACCATTACAATTTTAAGCATATAATATCAAACTGTGCACGTTTCTTTGCATTTGCTTAATATTCATAAAGGCATAGACTTTTATCTCATATTCAAATATCATTTTGTTACTTCTCGATTACAAGCCTAGCTTTAAGATATTTACAATCTCGTGGTTTTCATTGCTACAGGAATTACTGGCTAGGAGGATGTTGGAAGTCGAGAATGGGGATTTTATAATAGGTGAAGAAGATGATGTAGCGGGTGAACTGTGAATTTTGCATACTCCCTTGTTAGTACATTTTCAGTTGGAAAGTTAAAAAGAGAACTGATTATCTTATCTAGACCTAACTGGAGTGCCTGTTTTGAAGAACTTAAGTTTAGAATAGAAGCTATAAAAGGATTTTGTGTTTGGGATTTTGTTTTTGAGATAAATCTTTTAGGTGTTTTTCTTTTTTTTCTTTTTTGGAATTTTGAGTGAGATGTAAAATCTGTTTGCGGCATATAGTGAGAAATGCATCACGCATCTCTGGTAAGGCAGCGATACATAAAGAAGGATAGACCTTTTCTTTCATTTTGGTTTGATAATCAGATCTCCTTGAATGTAACCTTTGCTGTAATGTCTCTGGAAAGATGCCGATTGTCTTGAATCATTTTGTCACCTTCACTGGGTTCTTGTTTCTTCTCTGAATCTTCGAATTTCTTGTTGCATTTAGCACCAATGCATCTAAAGTGTACGGTTCCCTTTGAGTTCATCATGTCATTATACAATGTATAAGCTCTAATTTCATGGGTGTGTTGCAAGTAGAACGTGCAAAAATCACCATTTTTTGATAAATGGCTGTTTGCTTAGTGCTTACTTTTGAGTTGATTTTCTTAGCTTGGTGAGAGTGAGTTTTAGTAACTATGCCTTTTTTCCCATTTTTATTTGCCTCCTATTTTTATCGACCCTCGTGATATCAAGTTAATAGTGTAATTTATAGTGTAAAAAATTATAATTTACAAATTTTAAGTGAAATAAACGGGGTTATTTTAGAAACTTATTTAATTCGGTTAGATAACATTTATGAATACCTATGGTACAATATCGCCTAGAGGAAAAAATCAGACGTCTGAAACAAGCCATTTCTAATGAGGAAAATATTGCCTTTATTTTCATTCACATTAGGAGAAGTGATCATGGAGTAATGTACATGCCTATTGGACATTATCATTATGTGGGCTCGATCATTAACTTCCCCTTTAGGTGCCCAATGAGAAACACCTCGGCCTCATCATGTCTTTCACATGAGCAGAAACACACACACACACACACACACAAGGGCACCTCCACTCAACATGTCTGGAGTGAGAAACCATGCAAAACTTGCAACAATTGAAGGACTTGATACTTCTACTACAAAATGTTCCTTTTCCTAAGGAGCTTGTACCATGTGTATTATTACTTGTACATCTCCAGGGGATTAAGAATTATGGGGGGCAAACAGTTTATGTGTTCATTCATTCCTCCATCTTTTCCACTAGGGGTTGAAACTATCATAGCAGAAGACTTCACTTTTTCCATAGATGCCTTAAAAAAGTACTCAATGGAGGAGAAGAACTTGACCATATCATTGCCTTTCTTACCTTTTTGTATCAGTTCCGTGGCCTCAATTTCCAATGTCTTGCTTTCTGGAAGCAGTCCATAGTCGATGAGGAAAAAGTTCCATGTCATAATAACTTAAGATGCTAAATTTGAATGCCCTGCCTCTTTTGCTCTCAAATATTATCATTACAATCCCCAGAGATTATGCATGTCGATCTTGCAAACAGAATGCCTGTCAAGATTTTGCGATACCGTGCATAGTCAAGTCGAATATAAACAACAAAACGTTGCAAAAAAAGGCAATCTTGTCTAGTAGTAATGGCACAAAATGGCTAGTCAATAGTTGAATACAGGTCAGTGATCATTCAAAAGCATTGCTTTTCTACTTCTTTCTCTTTCTCCTCCTCTTGCTTTTCAAGTACCCATATTTCCTTCCAAAACTTTTTGGAGACCGCATCAAGATGTCACAGAACTTTAGTGTTTCTGCTAACACAGAGACCAACAACAAACAATCCATCTCCAGTGAGTTGGTTGCCTACTATATGCAGCAAACCATATCCAATGAGTTGCCTACTATCTGCAAAAGGTTAAGACAGACAGTAGAAATCGTACAACTTATGCTGCTTTAGAGGAACAGGATTGACAAGAACTCTGACATATTATGACTGTCGAATCGTGCAAATTATGTACACCGAAGAAGGACATGAACGCAGAAAGTTTGGTTATCAATACACCAGCTATGTGACTATCTTGTGAGTTGCTGCAAGCAGATGGAACTTGGATATAGCCTCGTTTCTTTGTATGATCAGTATTTTACTGAATTGAAGAGAGTGCGAAGCTCAAAGAATTGCAAGACATCTGATCATGGAAGCATTTCGACAAGTTCGTGAAGGTACATATCTCTCACTTTCTATACTGACATAACTGGGATGTCTTAAACTGTTGGTATAACTAGGACTATTACTCTGCAAACATGAAATAGTACTTGCATACAAGCAGTTTTTATAGAGTTCTGGATATATGAGACCGATAATAATTACAGCCTGGTGTAATCCTATCGAAAGGTCAGAAGGCTGTATATAGTAATGTTTTAATGTTATACTGATATGAAATTTAGCTTTTTACAGAGCATCTAAATGAAGAGTACCACGATGCTGCTGTGAATTTCTTTCTTTATATATTTTTAAAATAATTTAACATAAAACATTTGGGTCCTTTCTTAGTAGATGACTTCTAGGGTCATCATAATCCCAGTAAATTAGAAATTTTTAGATATATTCTGCACATTTTTCAATCTTAGACGATGGCAATGCTTAGGATGTTTCATGGACAGAATCGAAGAACTAAGTGAACTTGAGATTCTCATTCTTTAGATGATGGCAATGCTTAGGAAGATCGATGGATTGAGAATCAATGAATTCAGAGAAGTTAGAGATTCAAAATGGCCATCGAACAAAAACATTAGTGTTCGAGTGTAGTAGCTAGAAAGAAACCTGTATACCAGACATAGGGACTGATGAGCTAGGGGACTTCACCAGTGGGAGGTGTAACAAGAAAGCGAAAAGACGCACATCCAGATAGTTATTTTAGAACAAATTCCATAATGTGATTTTCTATGATGATCAGTTTGTTTCTTTGCAAAGCTGAGCACTAGAGAGACGAAACTGCGTTTGTGTATTTCAAGTCATAAAATGTAAAACACGACGACGAAACAAATAGATGGGAGTAGATGAATCCCTTGTTGATGGAACATTGGAAACCATGGAAACCAACAAGAGAGTGAGCTAGTTAATAGGAATGTGTAGAGAACTGGTTGGATGGATCAGTTAAGTCGTGATTCTACTAAAAGAACCATCAGAAAATGAGGACAAACAGGTGTGGAGCATTTCTGGGATTTTAGTATCTTGTCAAGAAGAAATCTGAAATTTTGGAGCTCCATATCTTTCAAATGATACTTCACTAAAATTAGTTAGGTGAAGAGAGAGAAAAAAAAATGGTCTGGACATATATTCAAGAAAGGTAGCCAAAGCAGCAAGAAATGAACAGGTACAAGGATCCCTCCAGGACATTGTATAATCCAACATTATTCACAGCTGATATAGGTAAATGAATCAATTATGGTCACTTTTGTAAAGGTGATTTAGCAATGAAAAGACCAAATAGATGGGAAACAGAGTATAAGATTAAGATTTGCATAAAATACTAGCAGCAGCTGCACCACATAAGCTTGAAACACACATGAAACTGTTACCAAGATCTTCTACACTCAAACATAAAACAAAGGTAGTACTACCAGTCAAGTCTATTCAGCCCTAAAGAAGACTTGAGACTTGATTTTATAAGTTGGTCTCCTTTTCTGAAGAACCTAAGAAATAACAGTTCAGAAGAACTACAAACCAAAAACAGTTCAAAAGAAAGCTCTGCTTCCATAAAACACTCTTGGGCTTGGGCCAGGGCCATTCTCCTTGGATGCTTGTGGTGTATCGGCCGAGTCTTTCTCCTTTGAACCAGTCGATACATTTCCCACGTCCAGGGGGAGCTTCATATTTGCCAGAGCCTCTGTGAATTGCTGCATGCTTTTCATGTACATATCGACATAATCTTGTTGAACCACCTTTTGTTCTGGCTCAACAGTCAACCTAATAAGGGGCTTTGCAGCTGTGCTGATGGGCACTGCAGATGAACCATTCTCAGTCTTTCCTACAATCTCTGTCTTCTCATCCAGAGGTGAAACGACACCAGAGATCTCCGCCTTCTCCTTCTGTGGTGAGATGACATCAATAGTCTCTGTCTTATCTTTCATTGGTGAAACATCTTCAACAATCTCCAACTTCTCCTTCATCGGTGAAATGACATCAACAATTTCCGTCTTCTCCTTCACTGGGGAAACTGCATCAACAATCTTCATCTTCTCCTTCAGTGGTGAAATGACACCAACAATCTCTGGTTTCTCCTTCAGAGGTGAAATAATGTCTTGGTTCAGAGATTTTGAAGCTTCCGGAACTGAAATGGGAGGAAATCCGTTGGTTGACACACTACTTGGAGGGGTTACAGTCCTTGAAACTGCAATAGCATCATTACCTTCTACTGTAAAGGGTTCTACCACATGAGCAGCAATATTTGAATCAAGTTGATTATCATCATTAGCACTGTCAAGGATCTTTGAGTTTTCCGACTCTAGATTGGCAGGCGGAATACCATAATATTCCGTGACCATCATTTCATTTTCATTCACAATTTTTGGATCCAAAAACTCAATCATCCCAAACTCCCCACCTACAGAATCAAGCCCCTCTTTATCCTGTGCAGCTGCACTTGCCACAAGAGCACGGCGGGGCGAAGGCATCTCCAATACTTCAGGTGCTGCTCCATTGTAAACAAGTGTCAATTCAACAAATCCAGATGGTGAATGGAAAATATCACTCGAAGAGAGTGTAAACTCCTGTGCTAACTTTCCATTCTTAATGAGGACATCAGCTAGAGGCACTAATGCAAATCCCAGCAATTGATCTTCAAGATAATTCCTGACCCTGCTTAGCATCCACACCTCACATTTCAAAGAAGACTCAATGTTTCGGACATTGAGCCGCAGATTCTCATTGAAAACAGGATTCCTGCCCCCACCATTAACAGTCTGTGTAGAAACAGTGGTCTCTGGGTCATCAGTCAAGCAGATCTTAGCGTAGACATCTTGCTTCTGGTAAATGCAAATGTTATGGATGTCTCTTGCTTGATGTATGAAAACCTCAAGAAACCCAATGAACCCCTTTGAGTTTTCCGACACTCCTTTCTCCTTCAGGACCACCCCAGATGAATTGGTAGATTTCTGAGCTGCTAAAGTGGATTTGGGTTCCATGGGATTTGAAACAACAGATGAACTTGACAACATGACCTCTAAATGTGATTAGAAATAAAAAGGACACTTAATGATCAACAAAATATGAGAAATGAACAATTGGGTCTTGAGAAAAGAGCTTATGCAAGTAAACTCAAGGAAATAACTAGAGCAACAGTTACTTCAACTTAACAAACAGGTGAATATTTCAGAAAACTTCAAGAACTCAATTTTGAAAAAACCCCAATTAGTGAAGCAAATCAAATCCCTCGAGTTGAGACCTGCTGAAGCAGAATTGAAAAGGTAAATCCTCTTTAAATCAAAAACATAAACACGAACAAAGCTCAAAAATTGAATCTTAAACCCTAAATTAGCACTTTCCGAGAAAGAAGACAAACCTGAGGTTGAAAATCTTGTTGTGAACCTGATAAACCCAATCAACCAGTTGAGGGGTGTATCATCTAGAGCCCCAAAATCACAAACAAAAATGCAGAAACCCACCAAAACCCAAAAGACTGAAAATTGGGGAAAAGCAAAGCTTTTCAAATACCCAGACGCCAAAACAGTAGTTGTTTAGATAGAAAAATAAATAAAAAAGAGAAGAAACAGGGACCTTTCAATTGGAATTAAGCTAAATGACCCATCAAAGATTTAACAAAAAGACATACACAATGACCAATAAAGCAACAAATTTTGTTCAATAATAGGGACACTTGTCAGAATCCAAAGAAGACAGAGAAAGGAGTGAGCTTTTAAATTATTAAAAGGGTCAAGAAATGGACAGAAATTTCTTGACGAGTGAGCCAGTGAGAGAGATATAGAGAATGAAAGAAGAAGAAAGCTGAAGATGAGATGATGAGCTTGGCTTATCCCCAGGTGCAATTTTTTATTGTTGTTCTTTTGGCTTTATGCCTACAAGTCAATTCTTGAATTTTGTGAACCCTAGACAATATCTTTATAGGTAGAAACTCCGGAATTTTGTGATTTGTGAATGGACCGAAACATTTGGAGTTTCAAGTTTCTCTCTCTGTTTTTCTTTTTTCTTCTTGTATTCGTTTTTTTAATTTTTTTTTCTGCCCTCTTATGAAGAGAATTATGAAGATAAGCATCTTTGTAAAAAAAAAAGAAAAAACATAAAGCATCTTTTTCTGATTTTCATAATTCAAATACCATCTAATGAAGAAAAAATTTGATGGACATCGTTAGGATACTATTTATCACTGGTTATATAATAATGGGATACTATTTATGTTTTAGTTTGGTTGCTTACGAGTGAATAAAATTGATTTCATTGAATTTTTTTATTTCTTATGTATTCTTTATGAGTATTACTAAGCTCTCTTTGTTAATTGAGGATTACAATAGATATTAAAATCTATATAATACATAAAGACATATATACCCTTATCACTAATAATAATAATATAATTATTTATGATAATAATAATTACTATTTAATAATAATAATATACTATAATAATTATTTACATTATAATATTATATTATTATTATTATTATTGAATCAATAAAGTACATAAATATATGTATACCCTTATCAATAATAATAATCTAATATAAATAATTATTATTTATTACTATAACATAATATAACAATAATAATAGTAATAATAACAATAATATACTATAATACTATAATATAATAATAGTGATAATAATAGATTATTATTTTATAATATAATATAAATAATTATATTACAATGTATTGTATTATAATAAAATAAAACATTAATATATAACACATAACAATCAATATGTGTGTGTGTGTGTGCGCGCGCGTGCGTGCGTATACATACATTTGTTTTAAGGATATTTTAGTAAATTTTCATAATAGCATTTAATTCTAAAGTATTTTTTTAATAACATGTCAAACGCCTCAATAAAAGGATTCATTCTGATTCCATTCTCATTCTTGTTACCATTCTCATTTAATCGTAAATGATTCCGTCAAATCAAATGGCTAATAAGATTATTAGGACTAGTATATTTGTACATATATTAATGGTAAATTCAATCGTTAATGTGCGTTATGTGTGTGTATATATACATTTGTTTTAAGAATATTTTAGTAAATTTTCATAATAGTATTCAATTTCAAAGTATTTTTTTTAATAACATGTCAAATGTCTCAATAAAGAGATTCATTCTGATTTTATTCTCATTCTCGTTACTATTCTCATTTAATCGTAAATAATTCCGTTTATTGGATTGGTTTATTAATAGTGTTGGGTCAGAATCCCTTTTTGACTCTGCACCGTTGATTCTTCTATTATTAATAAGTAATAATAGAATAATTTTTTCACAGACAAATCAAACGACTAATAATCTACATAATATTATTAGGACTAGTATATTCGTACGTGTATTAATGGTAAATTCAATCGTTAATGTACGTTGTGTATAATGTGATGAGATACTATTAATCAACAATATATATATATATACTCCCTCTTCCTCTGTGCTATGCCATTTGCCATGATTGTATTTTCACAAATTTCAAGAAAAAAATAAAATTTTGATTAAAATGTTTATATTGTCTGTTGTTGCACCCCTGCTTATATTATCCTTAAAGTTTTATTATTCAAAATATATAAGAATTGATGATGTAATATAGTCCTTCCTTATATGTTGTAAAAGGACTTAGAAAAATATCCAACATGTTAGGTGGATATAACTTGTAGTTAAGCAAGGAGGTTTAATCACCAGTGAAGTCTGCTGAATTAATAAGCCTGCTAAAGGATTTTGAAGATATGAAGAATTTTCCAAGTATAGTCCTGCTTAGAATGGAAATAAGCAAGGACTTTAGTAAGCAAGATCATTTGCTTATCAAAGTAAAGATTGTCAGAAAAGTTTATCTTAACCCCTGCTTAGTCAACTTTTAAGAAACTCTTCTGAAGGACACTAGAAGACATAATAACGGCTAACTTTTTGAACTAAGAAAGGACTGCTGAAAAGGTACAAGTCACATCAAGGACAGCACACTCCAACGGATCTATTTCAAAACTCCCAACGGATAGATTTTCTGAAGGAGTATAAATAGAAGTCATAAATTTCATTTATGACTAACCAACTACCTCCAACTGAACAAAACTCTCTGACATCAAAAAGACTTCAGTAAGACATCATAAATCTTGAACAAGTGCTATCTATCTGCTCAACTAAGGAGTAATCTACTTGAAGATAGCAAGCAAGATTTTCTCAAATCTTCCTAGAGTCTGTGTGACCAAATTGGACTAAGTGTCCTCCTGCTGATTGTTCTGTGTGAACAAGTTCTAGTGATAGCCTTCTCAAGTAAAATAGAAGAAGAGTGGAATAAGATTATTCCGAACTATTATAAAAATTCTATCTTTACTCCCGCTTATCTTTTATATTCTCCTGCTTATCTTTTATATTGCTTACCTGCTTTGTTGTGCTTTAATTTAGTCCTGCTGAACTCCTTCAGCAAAGATTTACTATCTTTGCTACTTCTAGCCATTAACCTTTGCTACAAAAACTATGGGGGTACTTTGCTTAAACTAATTCCGCTGCTAAACTTTTTCAAAATATAAGAAACTCCTTTTTAAGCAAGAAGTGTTTTAAATCTGTAAAGTTTTCTAAGCAAAACTTAATTTTGAAAAACACTATTCAACCCCCTTCTAGTATTTTTACTCTTTGGGACCTAACATTGTCTTTAAAAATGAGTTGTGAAAAATGAATTAATTTAAAATGAATAAAAATAGTAAAAAAGTAAAATAGTTGCAGTGAATTGATATGATATAAAGTCGATACTAAAAAGATAATTTAGATAAATAAGATGATAAAACTTTCCATAAACATAATAGTACAAATTAATGAGACATCCAAAAAAGTAAAATATTATAAATGAATCGGAACAAATGAAATATATATATATATACACACACGCGTAATAATATTTAAACTTAACTTAGCGCATCTAATTATTTTTTTTTCTATTCGTAATTACACAAATAGCAATATTCTACTATAATATGAAGTATTAAATATTTAAACTTCACGTATGTGACTAATATATTTTAAAACAATTAAATTGGGACATCTGTACTTCTATATATGTAGTACTTCTATATATGTAACAGTAAGGTAGAATTAGTCGTTACTTGAGTCTGTATATACGTTGCGTGTATATTATACAAGATCAAGATATTAAATAACTATAATTGGAATGCTTTTTGAGTAAATTCTAACGCTCCGTAATTGTAACAGTTTAATATTTAACGTTTTATTTAGGATATTTTTAATTTATAAAATAAAGAAAACTCATACAAATAAAATGTAAATTATACAAATATTTTAAACTAAAATAAAACAAATATGTATACTAAAACAGGCAAAAATTTAGAAAAAATCATTAAAAAAAACTGTCCATGCCGTGCACGAACTATATTGCTAATATATTAAAAAATAAAAACAAACCAAATATCAACAAGAATTGCAAAACTAATCAATATACCAAATACACTCCTCGAAATTTCTTAATCAATATGTCTCAAATGGCATAAACGTCTTCGAAATTTCCTAGTGTGTATCAGCAATATTTTTTACTAGCGAAATTATGACATTAGAAAAGCGTCTAACATAGTAACATGTAAAAGAGAATTAATCAAAATTGTGTTGGATTAAACAAAATATAAGCAATGATTAATCGTGTAATATGTGTTGAGTGGTGGCGATTATTAGCCAATAACGTAGCGCCGGAACATGGAGGGTTGGATTTAGTCTGCTCTAACTCACTAAGGTTTTCTTTTCTCTCAAATAAGATTTTAGATTTTACTTATTAAAAATTTTAGATTTTACTTATTAAAAAACAAAAAGGTAAACACTTGTCAATTTGTTAATATAGATGAATCATGCAATGGTACAAACAAATTAGTTCAGAGGATGGAGACTACTTGAGTCGGGTTCCTAATTAATTATTATTTGTACAATCTTTTTTGATTTTAAAATTAAACTCATATATTTATACTTGTAAAATTATAAAAATTAGATTGAGCTTTCTTGTGATCAAAGTTTTGTCATCTATATATCTAGAGAAAATATTTTTTTATTATAAATAGATCAAGTTTGATAAAAAAAAAAATGTAAATATCAGTGAATTAAAAACGGATAGAATATTATAATTACGTTATTCTGAAGATATAATCTCTTCAATATATTATAAATGGCATCTTTGACTTTTAAAAGTTTCTATAGACTTATTTTTGAATTTGAAATAAAATTGACACATTAAACTTTTCGATGTAGCAAAATTTGCATTTAGTGCCATTTTATAGATATCACATCCATATAAAAATCTGATTTAATGGTATTCGACGATACATTTATATTCTACTTTGACTTTAAAAAGTTCATCAGATTCATTTTTTATTTTTTTATTTAAAATAATTTATTCATTCAGAAGTTCTAGAGACTAGATTTTGCAGTTAATCCTATTTTCACAGACGGAGTATATCACAATATTCCTGCATTTATCGATTAAGGTTGTACTTGTGTAGTTTTTAATACGTCTTAACAAATTAAGAATTTTAGCGTATTTAAATATTATATTGTTCAAATAATTTGTTTAATCTATTATTTATTTTTTAATAGACTTAATTTTATCAGAATTCAGTAAACCATAAAAATAAAGTTGAATGAACTACGACCCAAGAAAATAATAAAATAGATTAATTTAGATATTTAAGGTAAAATATTAAACAAATAATTAAATATATATTCAGATTCAGACAAAAAAATTTAATTGATTCAATAAATTCAGATATGATGAATCTATTAAGATTCATACACTTAATGAAATAAATGCATCCTAAAATTAATTAGTTTGTGCTCGTGCATAATACGAGTATTTTTATTTCTTTTAGGTAATGTTAAGAAAATTATAATTTTTTATTTCTAATATCTTTATATGTGTAATTACATGTATAATGTAATATTTTTCTAAATTATTAACTCTTCCAAAGTCAAAATTAAATAATATTTGGTCTAAACACAAAAGTAGAAATATATTCAAAATCAAACTAAATAGTATTTATATTTGAATCAATTGAAATTATTTTTAGCAACAATAGAAAAATGAAAAAATAACCCAATTAACCGAGTCAATAAATGACTTAACAAAATCAATTCTGTCCTTAAGACCTGATTTGTCAATTGATATATAATAATATATATGACATCGTTCGTTGCAAAAAATCAAAAAAAAATCTCTAATTAAAAATAATAACATTTAGAGAAAGCAATAGTTATAAATACACCATTGTTTTCTTACGAATAACAAACATTATCACATTCAGTCACGGTTGACCTACACAAACAACACCAGCATTTTGTATAACGTCAAAGTGCCGGTAGACAATACAACTTCACATTAACATTACTATTATCAATATTATTATTATTATTATTATTATTATTATTATTATTTATTTTAGTTGTTTCTTGATTGAAGTTGATAAGAGGAACAACAGTATCATCCTTATTTGGGCCAAACTCTTTCTCATATATCAACACCTGTTTCAAAGAGGAACATTAAAACTTGTAAAGTCAGTTTTCCTTATTCAAGAAAACAACACTAGTTTAGTCCAACATATTTTACATTATCATCTCATTTCTTCTGGCTTGAAATTTTAGACTAAGCAGGTTAATTTATATCATAAAAATATGAAATTTATAAAATTTATATCGAAATAAATAGAAACGTATAATAAAGTATACTCATGCAGTAAAGTCTTTCAAAATATAATCTAGATTTAAAAAGTCTGAAACACCTATTTCAGTATATAAATTTTCAAACTCGATCGAGTAACACAGTTAAAAGTATACATAATTTAGGTATACTTTAAGATTTTTGTCATGTAATTAAAAAAAAATATAAAAGTATCATAATTATTGTGAGACAAAATTAGTACATAAGTACGTACATATATCAATCTACAACGACCAATTATTATTTAAATTTATTCTATTAAGTGATCTATATCCTTTTTCATAGAAATCCATTAGTAGTGATTCTGCTCTAACCGGAGCAAAGGCATTTGAAGTTTTAAATCACATTCTTCTATTTTTGTATGGACAACTAAAATTCGAGTTTATGAATATATAATTAATAGCAATCAATATATATATAATTGAAATAATACAACAATTTCAAACCAAAATTGTTGTTACTTTTAATATTTGTTTTAAATCTTTCTTATTAGGTATGGAGAATACTTTTATTACTTTTAATATTTGATCTTGGTGTTAATGTATTCATTACTTTATAATAAACTCTGTAAGTGATAGCTATATGTTCACTTAGATTTTTCATATCATAACCTTGTGTTTTAATATTTAAAGTTAAAACATCAATAATATTTTTATCTGTTAATGAGACAGTAAAATTAGGAAAACAATTAAAAAATATAGGTCCATTACAAAGACTAGTTTCAACTAATCCTAATAATGAAGCATCAAATTGATTATGCCTACATTCTCGTAAGGCAATCATTAAACATGCATTCAAACCTTCTCTTGTTAAAGGTTTAATACTAATTTGAACTAATCCAATATGTAAAAAATTATAATTATCTGGATCAAACATATGTATAGTTTCCAGTTGATTTATAATTGGAACAGTACTTTCTACTGTCTTAATAATTTTCTTTGATTTAAAATCAAAAGTGTTTATCATATAAATTTCATTTGGAGATACTGCTGGCATCTCCCAAACTTTATATTTTTCAATAATTTCTTTATACTCTAATTCAGAAGAGTTTTTTAATAATTCTTTGTCTAATTTCATTTTTACTAATTTTTTGCTATGAGTTCTATTCAGCATAATTACCAAATATTATTATTATTGTTCTAATAAAATTCTCCTCCTTACAAAGTCCCTCAGTCAACGATTTACTGGTCTAACTACCCTTAATCCACGGGATTTACTGCCAATGCGACTAGAGAAGACCTAAATAAGATTCTAAATCTTATTATAACAACAACAATAAAATTGGCTCTGATACCAAAACAAACTCAGGTGCTAACAGACAATATAACAGACAATATTATAATTTAAACAGAAAATTTAGTACAAATGCAAAACAATAATTTAAACAGAACACTTACATGAGCCTTCCATTATAATTGAATAATAATTGATGAAACTGGAGATGAAATTGGGAAACTGGAACTTCCTTCTTATTTATTATAATATTAAATTTTTACAATATGAGAGAATACTAAATTATTCAAGTTCTAATCTAAGTTCTGAGTTCTCTTCACAACTGAGAACTAATATATATACACAAACCTGAGCTACAGATTTGAAATCCAGAATTAAAAGAAATTATTATAGCAGACACAAGAAATCTGCTTTATACAAAAGTCATCCATTTAACTTTAAAATTTTAAAAGATAAGATAAGCACCTCTGCCTCCAATAATTCTGCTTTTTTCATATCAATGGTCCTACCAAGGATAATAGTACAGCTCCATTTTGTCTGAAAAGGAGCCCATTCCAACTTTATCAATTATTTTGAAGGCGACCGGGATTTACCCTGCTTTCCCTATTCCTTATCCTTTTGAATTAAAGAGATTATCTGCATCTTACTCACCTCTTCTTTATTGAAGTCTTCAAAGGGATCCTGAGCATCATTGTTAGAGATAAATGATGATGATGATGATTATGTAATAATTTGTGCAATTGTAAATACTTGAGGTATTTTATAAACCTTAAGATCAGCACAAGTTTTGCATCCGCTGATGATAAACTTATTCATCAGTGGATGGTCAATAACTTCACAAGGCAAGTCAGAAAATAAAAACATTCAAAGGACTTGACAAAGTGAAGAAGAATGTGTGATGCTACTAGTAAACAGTCAAAATATTCCGCACATCAGTTATTCTAAACAAAGTTGCGTTGATTGGAACCCATCAGGGGGAATCCATCAGGGGGAACCCATCAAGGGAACCCATCAGGGGAACCCATCAGGAAAATCCATCAGGGGGAACCCATCAAGGGAACCCATTAGGGGGAACCCATCAAGGGAACCCATCAGGGGAATTGATCAGGGGGAACCCATCAGGGGAACCTGTCAGGGAAATCTGTCAGGGAAACCTGTCAGAGTATGACGAGGGCAGACCAACCCGTCAGGGAAACACTTCAGGTCATGTCAGTGTCAGGCAAACCCATCTGGGTAACCCGTCAGGGGGAATGACCAACATGACATCAGTGGAAGCCATCCGTGTATGCCGTCAGTCATAACCATCAGGATCAAGAAGTACTGAGTAAATCTCAAGTGAAGGTTGAAGCCCTGATCCAGTCAATAAGCATCAGGGGATCTACAAGCACTGATCAAAGTTCATCAGGGCTAATAGTTAGTGGATCGTTATGACAGCATGCACCCGTCATCAGTACTTACACGGAAATCAACGTAACGTGTTACATAATCAAGAAATATCAACTGGAAAGTTTCAGGTATTTGTATTCATCCCCCCCCCCC